>OY037014.1:3839153-4357927 GCA_955831195.1 Pilophorus perplexus | reverse complement strand
ACCTACTTAGTTCCTTCCTATGCACCTACTTATGTTAAAACATTAGATTCCTTATTATTGTATTGCTGTGATTTCCAAGACTGTATGTTCAACCGACTTGTGTTTGGATTATTTAATTATTAAAAAAACTACCCGGTCGTTGATGTGTGTTATTGACCTACCTACCTACTTGTTTTTTGAGAAAAAATCTGCCAACTAACTGGTTCTCATGTTGACTTATCTCATTAACTTCTATTTGATTGAAAAGAGGTTTATTGAACACAAAAATAAACTTCATTACAAATTTGTGCGCATTAATTCAAAATAATTATTTTCTTCTTTAGTATTCGCCTCAATTCGCTGAGTGGCAAACAATGCCGTCATTAAATTCTATTTTTCATGTTCTTGAATAAGTTCGAGATGTTGCTGGATTCAAAGCCACCTCACATTGTTTCATTCATAGTATCTAACTATTGGTCCTGGTAGAATGGGTATAATAATATTAATAATCTTATACCCATTCTACCAGGCCCGATAGTTGAACATACTATCATTATATTATATCATACTGTCAGTATATTTGTTTAGAGATACACATACTACAAATCCCATTTTAACTACCTACCCAATACTATACATATTATATAGTATTAGGTAGGTAGGTATAGGAACATTGGGATTTCTAGTGTGGGATCTCTACACAAATTTTCTGATTCGAACACTCTCTTGTTTAGGTTAATGGGGTTTTTATTGCAAATTATGCAATGAAACTTGAAATTGTCAACAGTTGACAATAGTTACTATTCCTCCAAAAAATACTACCGTAAAATATACCGGATTCCGACTGCAATCTACCGGAATCTACCGGATTTTCGGACGAATTCTACCGAAGAAGGGGCCTAGGGAACGGCAACACTGCGAGCAAGCCGCATGTGTGGAGCGGGGCGGGTTCTGCGTACTAGGCGAATATTCGTCTCCTTTGAAGTTGGTAAAAAAACCGACACCAGTCGGAGCATCCCCGAGCACGAGCAGCGCTCGTCGAGCACTCGTTGCACGAGCAACCCCGAGCACCCCTCCACACTACAGGCGAAAGAAACAGGAAACAGGCGAGCACCGCATGTGTGGACAGTCTTCACCTTTGTACTTATACACAAGAAGGATCCCCCCTCTCGTAACAGTATATGACCCACTGACCAAGTGTCTTACGCATGAAAATTCGGTCAAATTCGACGTTGTTGTGACCGCCTTGTCAGGCAAAGTTGTCTCCTTTGATTCAAATTAGCTCAAAGCAGTGTAAACGACGCAAAACACGGGACGGTTTGCCGGTAATGGCAGACTTCCACACATGAGGGTTCGCTTGCGGCATTTCGGTGTATTTTCCGGTTTATAGTAAACTTGACGAGTACAAGATGACGTCGGGCGAGAGACAAAAGGGCGGTTTTGGGAACGAAACTGCGCCTTAAGCGGCGGCGGCAAAGCTATCGGAAGACTAACCCGAGCTGTAACCAGAGTTTCTACCTGTTCCTCGTTGTTCACCAATTCAATCGTCGGGGCCGGCTGTTGACCTCGACGGCGGCACACGAAACTACCACCGACAAAATTTCGGCTCGGGGACTTGACACGACCCGAAACCACCTGTTGAACCCGCGACGGACGAACATGCGATCCGCCTCCGGGCGTCGAAAATCGCCGCGAGTCACCAAGAGGGCATCCCCCGAGGTGGGAAACCAGTTGACGACTTGGGGAGTTGTTTTCCGACGGTGCGGATTTTGGAGGATAGGAAAAGCGACCGGCCGGCGGAATTTTCGAAGGAATTGAACACGCGTGGAAAGTTATGGCCAGACCATAATCACCGGTATCAAAATTGGCAAAAAAACCTTCTACCGTTATCGGATTGTAAGCCTGTCATGGCGGACATAGACGTGTAGACTTACAGGAGAACTCGCTAGGTCTGTGATGCTACCCAGTTGGTAACTGAGTTGAGAGCAGAATAACGCCCACGAGGATGGACCATTCTTGGAATAATTAGAATTACCTACCAATTCACCTATGTAATCGTGACGGAGGTCAAAAATTCTGATCGGCCACAAAATGTGACATTAAGCGTTTCATGACGCGTATATTCCAAAAACAAAATGTCCGTCCGCCGTCCGAGTCGTTTTTGGCAGTAGGATTAAAAAAAAAATTCTGTAGGTACAATTTTCGGATAGATGTGGGACCTAGGAAAAAAAAAAAAACGCTGCAAATTTTACACAAGGGTTCATTATTCTTTGATGTAGGTTACTTGTGCAGAAATTTAATTCTGTCAAGGAAAAAAAATTTTTTTAAACATTTTTTTTATAGATTTTTATATTTAAAAAAAATTTGTTTTTGGATTTTTTGATTCAAAAAAAAAAATTTTTTCTTCAAAAATTCTTCATTTTTTACTTGAAAAACAATTAAGCTCCTGGGATCCTTCGAAAATCCCGTTTTTAGCCCCCATGAAAGCCCTGTAGATCACCACAGTGAAATCGGATCGATCCGCGACCCCCAAAAATGGATTCTACGTCCAAAAATACTTCGAAAACGACACCTAACTCGATCTCATAGCTAAAACCCTTCAAACAAACCCTCCCGTAGCCCCATAGCGCCTCACGGGTTTGGGCGATCGGACTGAAAACCTTGCGGGCACAACTAGATGGTAAACCGAGTATTTTGTCAAAATTTAAAATTTTTAAAAAAAATCCTACGGCCCAAAACGGCCCGGACGGCGGACGGACATTTCGGATTTAGAATGTAGACTTCTTGAAACGAATAATGTCAAATTTTGAGGCCGATCGGAGTCGTCGACCCCCGTCGCGAAAACAGGTGTATTATTCCAAGAATAATAAACCAAAATGGATTTTCTGTTCACAATTGCTCGGAAATCGACCCGTAAAGGGCTATTTGAGAAAATTTTTGCATTCTAACTCAATTTTAGGTACCTACATACCTACTAAAAAAATTTTTTTTTAACCGGCTCAAATTCGTTCTGCGTTTTCAAACATTTCTGCGTTTTAGAAATTGAAATCCCCTAGGAGGGGAATTTTGTATATTTTTCTTAATGGCGTCCCCAAAATTTGGGGACATGAGGGCTATTTAATAGCCCTCATGGTTGGGGTATAATGGGAATACGCACCAAAATGCATGTTTTAAAGTCGCTAACTCATTGGGGCTAATCGAGACACCCCTCCAAGTTTTTAAAAATCATTTCCAAGCTTGAGGGACGTTAAAAAAAATTTTTCAACAACAAAAATATTTAAAAACCCTGGACCTCCCTTTTTATTAAAATTATCAATTAAAACGAAATTTATATAGATTTTCGTGGAAAACATATATTTCTCTGAATCCAAGGATGCAGAACCTTGTTTTTTTAATCTCTGAGTTGTTTAATGGTCATACTTCGACTGAATTAGGTCGTTGTCAACGTCCGAGGGCTTGAAAAATCCATCAGTCTTCAATTTGTTCTTTAGAAAGTCCACTGAAAACAATGTTCCTCCATCTTCGTTTTCAATCACAAAATAAAATGCCGAAAATTGTAAAAAAAAAAAACAAACAAAAAAAATTCTCAAACAGCCCCTGAACTTTTTCCCAATTTGCCCCTTTTTACAAAATATGATATGGCGCGGCCATTTTGGGACCAAATTACTTACTTCAAATTTGGATAGGATCCTCATAGTTTCAAACATTAGTAGGTACAGGAGAACCTATCCTCGATCCTACGCCGGTCAGGATGGAAACAAAAGTTCGACCACCTTCTGTGAAAACGTCGACAAACCGGAAAATTGTGAACTGCCGCCATAATTCGGTGGTATCAGATAACCACTGATAAGGACGCTTATCGCATAGACCTATGATTAGAGCGGCTGCTACATTTTCATGCGATGCTATAAGATGCTCCTAACCTATATGGTGTCCTAACCTTATTAATGATTTTTTTTGAAAAAAAAAAACAAAAAACTTTGCTTTCTCAAATAACCACACGTTTCACAAATAACCCCACTTTACGGCACCTTATTTGACCTCCTGGGATTGTAGCCCAATGAATGCCCCACTGATCCCCACATTGGATCGCTAAAAATGGACTATATGTCCGAAAATACTTCGAAAGCGCCTGGCGAATACCGATTCGCACAGGTTGGTCATTAAACTGGCTTTTCATACATACCGTTTCGCACAGCTACCTGCTCACCAGGTAAAAAGAATACCGTTTCGAACTGCTAGGAAACGGGGCAGAAGAAACCGGTCAGTTCGCAATTTATCGTGTATTGCACAAAATTGGTCGTCAATAAAATCGAAAAATCGTCAAAATATAGGGCAGTACAAAAATAGCTGGTAGGTAGGTACCTATAAACTACTAGGTACTGTAAACATTGCTGATGTGTTTGCTTTACCCTCGTCTGCAGCCCCATGTGAAACACGGGTTCCTATATCTTTCGTCGCAAACTGACTATTTCTCTTTCCCCAACATTGTCACTCTCGGCGACGGATCTGCGGAGGATTTTGTTCGGTCTAGTGGAAATATCTTCGAGAGCTTTTCTTTTAACGGTTGATGTGATCTGTAAAAATAAACAGGTATTTTTGTAGGCTGCTTAAAACTGTTTTGTTTTGTGTTTTTGCAAAATTTTTGAGATATTAAGATGGGGTTGGGTGGTAAAAATTGATTGATTTTTTCTCGATGATTGATGGTTTTTCTTACCTCTTCGAGTTCGATATCCCGATTGGAGAGAGAATCGTGGTTATGATCGCCGGTCATATTCACTACTCGACTGATGAACTCGTCGGTGGTTATTTTGGCGGAACATTTACTTGCTCGGTTCGCGCAGTGCCACAGTATGATTCCGCAAGCGTAATTTCTTTGCTTTAAAAATTTGTTCACGCTCGCGATTGATCGCTTAAACGTCACTTGAATTAATGGGGGAGCCATAGATCTGGACATGTGACAAACAATTGAGGATGATGTAACGCCTACTGGTTGAGTCAAGCCTGTGCGAATCGGTGACCGATACGCTAAGGATGTTTACGAGGGTCAGCTGTGCGAAACGGTATGCACCTAACTCATGGAGGAATAGAGAGGAGAGCTCACTCTGTGTTAAACCGCGTTCCCAAAACGCCAACCCAGTGATGGAACGGCGGGGGGGATTGCGACTGCAGCGCGACCCCTACGAGACGTAGGTAGTGAACTTTGAAGGTGGTAAGGTACCAAAACTGAACCAGAAGATGGCGCCCTACGAATTCCGACGTGTCGTTTGCATTCACAGTGTACACAAATACACAATCAATTTCGTTTAACGAAATTCGTTATTCAGAGATGGTTCCTTCAATTTTTCCTTTAATTGTAGTAGCACAACAGTGGAAGATAAATCCGTTTAGTGAGGTATTTGGGGCTTTCCTTCGTAAGAAGGGCTAGTGGCTCACTCTAGTCGGGTTTGAAGGTACTATGAGTAGTTCACTACGTTCCGTAGGGATAGCGCCACCGTCGACTATGGCACATGAAGTCCTATTCAGTGAACTCTCCTCTCTATTCCTCCATGCACCTAACTCGAGCCCATAGCCCAGACCCTTCAAAACACGCCTCCCGTAGCTCCATAGCACCCCACGGGTTTGTGCGATCGGGCTGAAAACCTTGCGGGCACAACTAGATGGTAAACCAAGTATTCTGACCAAATTTCAGATTTTTAAAAAACGTCCTAGGTACCTAATGCCCAAAACAGCTCGGACGGTGGACGGCGGACGGACATTTCGTTTTTGGAATCTAGAGCTCTTGAAACGTACAATCAGGGACGGATAGGTGGTTTTGACCGGCCCGGGCGATTCAATTTGACTGGCCCTAAATCCCCCCCACCCCCCCAACACAGTTATCCACACACCTATCCAAAGACCTTACTTTTAATACCTAAGTGAGCTAATCCTTACGTTAAGGAGTAAAATAACAGAGCCCATATTTAGAAAAAATGAAATAATTTCTGGCGCTTGAAATGTGAATTAGTTGGCACCAAAGGTATATTATACAGACAAAATATCGCTTCAAGACAGGATTCATTTCGCAGATTTCTTCAGTTCAGTACATTATGACAGCTTATCAACGATAAAAAATCAAGGATTGCAAGAGGAGCGAACATCTGGCTGGAGCACTGAGCCGAGAGGCTTTGGGAGATTCCCGGCCCTCCTCACCATCCCCCTCCTCCCTTTCTCACGTGGGTATGTCCCATGCTTTGCTTGATCATTTCTTTTGAATTCTAAGCTGAAACTCAGGCCCATGGTAAATTTCCACCTGTATAAATTTAATTATTAAACACAATTGCTTTTACATTTTCATGTTATATTAAGTGTTTGGACGGATGAAGGACCCTGAAAAATGAATTATCAAGATTACTCTGAAAACGAGACTTCATTGGATTAGACTACTGCACCGTCGGCAAACAACCACATCGTGAGTCCTTATTTGACTTCCTGGCATCCTTCAAAAGCCCCATGGACCCCCACGGTGAAATCGGATGCTTTTGGGACTCCCGAAAATGGGGTTTACGCCCAAAAATACTTCGAAAACGACACCTATCCCTTCAAAAAATACCCTCCTGTAGTCCCTTTTTAGATCCACTAAGCCCCACCGATGCGACCAGGCTGAACACCTTGCAGGTAAAACTAAAAGGAGGAACAAGTCATTTGTCAAAAATTTAACATTTTAAAATAAATTCCTACTGGCCGAAACGTCGTGGTTGGCGGACAGACATTTAAATTGTTGAATCTACACGATGCCATCTTGAAACGTAGATATTATGACAAATTTTGAGGACAATCGCAATTTTTGAAACCTGTTGCAAATACCCAAGCGTATTATTCCTAGAATAATTACACCAAAACAGGATCAGATAACGCTCACACACAAAACGCACACTGATGAGGGAGAAGGGATCAAGTGGTTGGCGATGGCGAGGAGGGCCGAAAACGACCAATGCCCCTTGGCTCAGTGCTCGCCGTAAGATCCTCCAGATTGTTGTCACATAGAGTTTACCTCAGCATTGTTTTGATGATTTTAAATTTCGAAAAACTCCTCTAACACTATACTTGCGTCATAATAAGCTTTGCCAAAAATTTGTAAGAAAATCAAAAAGAGACTTGCATACGACGAGGCCATGAGGTTGTTGGTAGTTTTAAACCCTTGTAGCACAAATTGCGCATTTATTGCAATTGCCACCTTATGCGGAACAAAACCAACCAGTTCGCCTTCTTTCAAGTCTGAGTTTTCCTTTTCGGTCTCGTGTAGGTACATATTTTAGGAAGGTACAATTTTTTCCAGCTTCGACCGGCCCCTCAAGACCTTTGGCCCTTCGGACGTCGCCCGATCGCCCGACCTGCCTATCCGCCCCTGCGTACAATGGCGGATCAGAATTTTTGACCTCCAACGCGATTACATTTAATGCTAATTTAGCATATTACTCAAGCATAATAAACCAAAATCGATTTTTTGATGTTTTGGTTAATCGATTACGATCTCGATTTTTTTTTGCAGCTCTACTCCGAATTTGCACCCGGCACAGACTGGCTCTATGGGCGTTTGAATTGTAGGTGCCATTCAAATCGCCAAAAAATTGGGGATTTCGACGTGAAATTAGAAGTTGGGCGCAAGTGCGCCCATTTGCGCCAATTCTCACCCTACCCATAATATGAGGAGCAGGTAGGAAAACCATTTGAGGGAACCGCCTTCAGTACCGCCAAACCTCGTTCCCCTCAAACCGTCCAAACCTCCGGACTCACCGAAACGGGCGTGATTCCGAAAAAACGACGACGAACCGGGAAAATGGTTCAAGAGCTGGACGAGCCAACCGGAAAATGTCATTCCTCAGGTGTGGAAACGTGTGAGGCTGTAGAATCACAGGCGTGCGAACTTGTCGATCATAATGAGAAAGTGTCAAAAATGTAAATGTTGTGTTGGTATACAGACGTCTCCTAGGGAATTTCGCTTCGTTTTGGACATTGGGGTTTTCACCGTTGGTATGAAGTTGGGACTTCACTATATGCGTGTGTCAATACGCAAGTTCAGCGATTTCAAATATTTTTCGTCAGAAAAAATCATTAAGAACATGTTTAGTACTGATACTTGATATTTTTCTTTCAATAAATCCAAATAATTTCAATAAAAGTTAATAAACCCAGGAAAGTATTGCGGAAAAAATTTAATTTTGAGGACTACTCATTGAGAAGAAAATAATATTTTTATCCACTGAAGACCAAGGAAGAAGAAAGAAGATCGAAGAAACATAAATGCACTTCCCCTAGGAGAAAGGTTGTAATGGGCCAGAAATGGTCCAACTCCTTGAAGCTGAATGATAAAAAAACCCAAAACTTGCACGTCTGCCTTAACGGCCGATGGACTCCGTCAATTTTCTGGGCCTTCACATCGACAAACGCCTGTCGTGGAATTCTCACATTGACAACCTGCGCCCCAAGCTGGCGTCTGCAGTCTTCGCTCTCCGTCGGTTATCAACCGCCCTCTCCTTTTCGTTCTTGCGCACGGCCTTCTTCGCCCTCTTCATGAGCAGAGCATCGTATATAATCGCATTGTGGGGTAATTCTGCGCACAGTGCCACTGTATTCCAACAACAGAAATCTGCGATCAGGTCCATTTTTAATTTGGGGTACAATGAAAGTTGTAGGGGATATTTTTTAAAACTGGGGCGTCTGACGATCCCTGGGCTGTTTGTATATTGCTGTATTGAATACATCTATATGAATAGAGATAGGATGAGAAGGGGCTGTGATGTGCATTCCTACGAAACTCGCTTTCGAAACAACTTTTGCCCACCGTCATCTCGGCTTTCTTCTTGCTTGAGGTCAAACCCTCTTCAGACTGGCGCTAGATTTTTCAACCATCTTCCTGAATCTTTCCGTATCCTACCTAATAAACGTCTCCTGGCGACCATAAAAAATTCTTTAATTCAAGCAGAATTGTACATTGTTAATGATTTTTTTACTGTTATGTTTTAGAATCTTTCTGCTGGTTTCCCTTTTTGTAATTTGGCCTGTCTGGTTCTTGACTTGTTTAATCTTTGTTGGTCTATAATTTGTTTTGTTTTTTAATTGTTATTCATCTCGACGATTGTATTACCTGCTGGCTTCTACAATAAAAAAAATTGATTGATTGATTGACAGTGCTGCCTAGTCGCTCGCTGGAGCTGGGGCTACAAATAAACACATTTTACTTGGTATGAGAAAGGTTGTAATGGGCCAGAAATGGCCTCAGATACAACCTAAGAAGCTCAGTACAGCGGGTTTACCTATGAAATTATCTCCTAATAAAGACAACCCCTGCAGGTAGCGAGAACTTTGGCCCACCTTGCCCACCCACTTACACAGTGCTGCCAAGTCGTAGACGCTCGCTGGACCTACAAAAAAACACGCTCTGACATTTTACTTGGTATGAGAAAGGTTGTAATGGGCCAGAAATGGCCTCAGATACAACCTAAGAAGCTCAGTACAGCGGGTTTACCTATGAAATTATCTCCTAATAAAGACAACCCCCGCAGGTAGCGAGAACTTTGGCCCACCTTGCCCACCCACTTACACAGTGCTGCCAAGTCGTAGTCGCTCGCTGGAGCTGGGGCTACAAATAAACACGCTCTGACATTTTAAAATACATTTATTACAACATATTTCATTTCTCCCATCAACGTGTTCAATGAAAATAACTCCTTTTTAGAGCACTTCGCTTCCATCGTAGGCAAGAATGAATCGATATCTTTTGCAGGCCTGAATGAAACATTCTGAACAAATTCAACATCAATCTTAACCCGTTTTATTATAAATTTTTGAAGCTTATTACAACACAACGTTGGTGACAAACTTAGTCCATAAATTGTAGGCTTTTTAAATCAATTTAAATACAAAAAAAATCAACATAACAGGGCCCTCGTCCCCAAATCCGTCACATACAAAATTACAACGAAAAATTCATTAATACTGTTTTTCTACTTCATCGTTTCATTTCCAGCAAACTCGGTAACTTGTCAAGCTGCTGTGAAAACTCAGTGACTAAACGAAACTCAATCCGGGCCCGGGGAAACCTTTTCAGTGGCAACCCTGGGGGAAAAAAAATCGTCCGAGGCCATTGACACAGAAATTTTTCACGACACATACACTACGTTCCTATTGATATATATAACTTAACTGACATTTGTTTTACAATTGTTTAAGCTTTAAAAACGTCTCCGCTTAAGTTTCTATTAAATGCACCGTTTGACAGCTTGAGGGGAGGAAAATGGCGGGGAGACAGTGTTGCCAAAATGCGATGTGACGTCCCCCGCCATCAAACTATAAAATAAAAAATAAAACAAAAAATGTTTAATAATCCTTAAATTTTCTGATTTTTAAAAAAAATTACGTGTAATTACGTGATACGCCCTTAAGAAATTTAGCGAAGGAAGATTTTTCAGGGAAGTTACGAATTTTTCGCAAAAAGGTCGCGTTGGGGGAGGAAGTGCGGGACAGGTTTTATTTATAAATAGTGTATAAAAATTTAATTGCAAATGGGTGAAATTCGTAGTAAGAAGGCACGAGAGGTTTGGGCCGTTGAAAAGGTGAAGACGGTGGGTGGTTTTGGGGGTGCAACATTTGTGTTCGCCGTGAAGGTCCTCCGCGACGCGAATTTCAAAACCAACCGTTGAGTTGCTGATAAGTTATCAGTTATAACGTGATGTCAAAAAATGGCTTTAAAAAGGCGTGGAGCCTAATCACAATGTGCAAGTTTTGTTTTAATAAACTGTTTAAACTTAAAAAGGAAATAAAGTCTAAATAGAACAATCAAAATTGAAGTAAAAAAAAAAAAAAAACTAAATGGAGTTTATATGGACAGGAAATGTGCCAAAAAGAGGTTATTGAAATTCAAGCAGATTGTCCCGACATGTTCATATTACGAAAAAACAAAACAAAAAAAAAAAAAAAACAATATTTACAAACTACAAAAGACTAGAATACAAACAGAAAACCTTAAATTAATATTTTTCTCCCGTTTTTTAAATGCATCAGGGGCGCTAAAACGTTATCCAAACTATTCACGATATGTTAAAAATGATGTGCGTAAAATGAAATTCAAAATGTCAGTACATTTAATAGTTTTTTTTATTTTTCGTCTACCATCACGATAAAAACATCGACTTACATACACGATGCATCACATTTATAAATATCCTTGCTCTACTAGTAAATTGTATGGAAGGAAATGGAAGTTTTTTGGCAATATTACACTTTTTTTTTTTCTCTACGAACACCGATTTGGGGTTACAACGACGTTACAAGATGGGCTTATCTACTGGCTACTGACACAAGTCTACGAGGGAACGAGCATAAATTTCGTTTTAACACGGCAGTATTCGAGAAAGGGGTGATATTTAGGGGGGGTTGCGAAAGGTTTACGGTCGGCAACAGGTCAGTGGTGCCAACCGGGGATTTACAGATGTAACAGTTTTAAGATGGTTGCAATCTTTTTATGTCGTTTACTGTCGAGCAGAGGCGGATCCTGGGAGGGGGTGGGGGTGGAGATTTTCCCCTGTAAAATGATTTTGGACGCTCCCATTCATTGTCAAAACTGTTTTTTCAGGGGCGTTTTCGCTCTCACCACACAAAACTGGTTATAGGGCTCTTTTGCCAACGACGCCACTTTCTCTCATTGACGCTAATATGAAGAAGGGGTCTGAGGCCAGGTGGCATACAGATCTGAGATGAGGGAAGCGTCTTCCATGACCTCTGGGGAAGGCTATCGAGAGGTTATTCTGCACAACAACAATACACTGTTTACTGCCTGCTGGCCATTAGTCAAAAAACTTTGGTTGCCGATAAATTTTCAGCTTCATCTTCTCTTTCTGTAGGATGTAGGGATGTGATTCTGAAGTTTTTAGCCACTTCTTGTAGTGTAAGAGTCAACGTTTGTTTAGTGAAAAAAAAATCCTAAGTGGTGAGGTGAATGTATTCAGTGCCGAACTTGGGCTTCAAACCAGTTTCTTCGTATATTTCAGATCAACGCTGCGCAAATATGTTAACATCGTCGGGTCTGGGAGGCGGAAAAAGTATTTGGAGGTTCTCACAGCGAAAGGGAAGCAGCAGTGGGTCGACGGCAGCCCCGTAGAGAGGGGGGGGGGGGGCACTGGACCCGTTGCCCCCGGGCCCGGCTTTCGTAGGGGGGCCCGGATTTTCTTGAGAACTTTTTTTTTTAATTTTTTTTTTTAGGAGGCAAAATGGGAAAAGGGACAGATCAATATTAAAAAGTGATTTTATGACATTTTAAACCTGTGATTACTTTCACCCCACCTAGTGCGATAAATGTAATCAGTGTTCAAAAAAAAAAAAAAAAAAAAAAAAAAAAAAATCGTAGGCTGCATTTTTTTGCGTTTAAGGTGGTGAATGTGTAGGAGTGTATATTTTTAATCCTAAAATTTTAGCTTGTAAAATAAAGAAGTTACACTTTTAAAAACCTCGAAAAGCGATTACTTTCGCCCTTGTTGACGAGATTCGATTCCTTAAAGTAAGGTTTGGCATTGATGAACTCGGATTTTTTTCATTTTATACTGATTTTCTCCATCGACGCTTGGAACCGTATTGCTTCGTTCAATATCCTTCACTCCCAACTACCCCAAACTGACTTCGCCGCCACCTCTTTAGCTCACCAACTTGTTTCGAAGACCACCTCAAAATCACAGGATCGGCCTCCGCACACAATTTACACTAACAGCAACAACAGGGTTCACAAAAAAATCATTGCTTTTGCTCGTAAAACGCATTTGGTGTTGAACCCCAGCGAATCTACAATTTTCAAAATATATCTTTACCGTTAACGTCAAATTGATAGTTTTCAAGTAAACATCGCTAATCTATAATTGGAAAATGGAAGTTCTTTGGCAACAAATTTTTTTTTAAAGAGAAATTTACTCCTTTCTCTTTTTTACATACACAGGGCGACAGGTTTACAAAGTGAATATTTAATATTTTCGAACTCTTCGGAGTTCAGACAGAGTATTAAGGAAACATTTCGGTGGTACGTTTCATTCGTTCACAGGGTTATCCCCCCGGCTAGCGTTACTCTTCAGGTTATGGAACCCCAAAAAGTAAATAACCGAGATGTTGAATCACCTTGGGTGAAATTAGTGTATATTGTAGACAATCTAGGTGACACTTTGTGATATTTGTAGGTCTCAATTAGAGAAAAGTTACTTTTTTGGAAAAAAAAAAAAAAAAAAAAAACCTGCACCAACAAATCCTAATTTTGGGTAGTCAAGAAAATCATGTTCCAGTGAGCTTTGAGTATTTAGCGTCCGACAATGTCAATAACCGTAAAATAAATAAAGTTTAAAAATAAAAAATAAAATAAAATTCTCTTTTTCTCCTAAAACAATAATTACAGCCGAAGTGGATTTTTTGCCATTTTTTTTCGAAGTTTAGGAAAAATAAATACGTCATCGTGATGCGTGAATGGGGGAAAGGAGTCGATAGCTCACGATTTGGGAGAGTCGTGAACGGATTTCGACTTTTTCGACCGGAAAGAGGACACTAGCGACGTCATCCACCTTTGGCGGTGGGGGGACCCGTCGACGGAGAGTTTGTTCTTCCGCCGGTTGTTGTTCACTGATGAGTCGACACTGTCCCCTGGAAAAAAGAGACAGAATGGATCAAGGTGGAGACAAAGACAATAATATAATATTATTGTCTTCATATTATGAAGAAATTGAAATTATTGAAAACTGACTTTACAAGACAATTTAAACAACTGCACCTAAACCGCTACTTCGATTACACCTGCGTTTGATGTTCTTAATAATGGATCATAGATTTCGTTCCAAAACGACCCCACCTAATCCTCTGGTCGACAACCTTCAAAGCCCCAACTGAAGACCAACATAGTCCTACACTGAGGTTCGCTTCTATGAAACCAGTTCCTTCGCTAAAACGCTGCAAATGCTACACTAGGGGTTGTTATTCTTTGATGTTGAGCCAGGCAAATTAGGAAAATAGAAGGCAGTTAGCTGAAAGTTTAGTATTAGTCGTAATCACCACGTTCCTGTATGTTTTTTTGGGTCGCTGAACACGAATCTGAGGTTTGCTGACAGGATTTTTGCCCGGAACATTGTCAAAATCGCAAAAAACTTCGAAATTTTGGCACTATTTTTGGTTTTTCGCCTATATCACCGAAACTATGCATTCTAGCGACATGACCACTCTATACAAAATGAAAGCACATAGAATTAGCTACAAAATGCACTAGTAACATTTGAAATGTGGTGGAGGGTAACGGCCGCTAGAGCGCGTTGAAAAAGTGGTAAAATCCCCAAAAACGTGAAAAATGGCAAATTTCTGCCCAGGAACCTGTACTGAACCTGTCCAGGGGAAAGTTAAGTTTCTCGAAGCACTCTAAAAAAAACCGGACTAGGCGACGTTGTAAGTGCATTCAAGAACAGCCGAGCAAATAGCAGCCGCTGGGGAACGATTCTTGGTTGAAGTATACGGCTACCATATGTAGCAAAAACGTACCTTCAATTAACTAGCTTCGATTCCTCAACTACAAGAAGGCTGCTTTCAAGGCGTCGTCTAAAATTGCTGCCCTTCCGCCTTCGGCAGGTTCAGCCGCTCAGCACAGCTACCGTGTTTACCACCAGGTACAGCAATGGATGGGGGTTGACAAGCCCGCCGTGGATTGGGGTTGGAGTCGGACCACCAACGGTCTTCAGCCAAACACGACACATTTTATGTACTTTCATTTTGTATAGAGTGGACATGTCGCTAGAACGCCTAGTTTCGGAGATATGAGCGAGGTTTTTTGAGATTTTGACAATGTTCCGGGCAAACATCCTGTCAGCAAACTTCAGATTCGTGTTCAGCGACCCAAAAAACATATAGGAATGTGGTGATTACGACTATTACTAAACTTTCCGCTAACTTTTCTAATTTGCCTGGAGTATGTAGGTTACTTGTTCAAAAATTTAATTCTGTCAATAAAAAAATTTTGGATTTATTTTTTTTTTCACTTTTTTTCAAAGATTTTTCGTTTTTTACTTGACAGAATATTTGAACTCCTGGGATCCTTCAAAAATCCCATTTGTAGCACCATGAAAGCCCTGTAGATCGCCACAGTGGAATCAGATCGTTCCGGGACCCCAAAAAATGGATTCTACGTCCAAAAATACTTCGAAAACGACACCAAACTCGATCCGCTAGCTCAAAGCCATCAATAAACCCCTCATATAGCTCCATTCTTGCCCCATAGCGCCCCACGGGTTTAGGCGATCGGACTGAAAACCTTTCGGGCACAACTAGATGGTAAACCGAGTATTTTGTCAACATTTCAGATTTAAAAAAAATTTCAACTGCACAAAACGGCCCGGACATTTCGGATTTAGAATGTAGACCTCTTGAAACAGATAATGTCAAATTTTGAGGCCGAACGGAGTCGTCGACCTACGTCGCGAATACATAGGTGTATTATTCCAAGAATAATAAACCAAAAAGAAAAATTTTTGAAAAGAAAATTAAAAAAATACAAAAATAATAAAAACCGCTGCAAATTTTACACAAGGGTTTATTATTCTATGATATAGGTTACTTGTGCAAAAACTATTTCTGTGTCAAAAGAAAAATTTTTTTGATTTTTATTCAAAAAAATTTTGTTTGAATTTTTTTTTTCAAAAATTCTGTATTTTTTACTCGAAAAATATTTAATCTCCTGGGATCCTTCAAAAATCCCATTATTAGCCCCATGAAAGCCCTACAGATCGCCACAGTGAAATCGGATCGTTCCGGGACCCCCAAAAATGGATTCTACGTCCAAAAATACTTCGAAAACGACACCTGACTCGATCCCATATCCAAAAGCCTTCAAAAACCCCCTCCCGTAGCCCCATAGCGCCCCACGGGTTTGGGTGATCGGGCTGAAAACCTTGCGGGCACAACTAGATGGTAAACCGAGTATTTTGTCAACATTTCAGATTAATAAAAAAATTCCTACTGCCCAGAACGGCCTGGACGGCGGACAGCGGACACATCTTGAGAGATGTGTATATATATATATATTCGCCGAATTTTCCAAGAATACCGCTATATATAGGACAAAAACCAGTTTATGGACACCCTTCATGAAAACAGATTGATAATTCACTGAATGATAAAAAATAGGCTTCAATCAATTGTGTTATCGTGACAGAAAGAATGTTGTAAACTATCATGATGCCCCTTTTGCTCGTTAAGGTTACAAGCTTGGAAGCACTTAAAGCACGACTCGGTTAATTTAGACATCAATATGGCTTAGTTTCATGCAGCATCTGTACCGTCAGCCGGCTCTGTCGACTCGGAAGGTTACAAAAAGGTTTTTACCGCCGCTCTCTAGAGCCGGCTGACGGCACCGCACTTACCTATTGACTCGGTCGAGAGCCCGTTGGGCTTCGAAGTGGTCGGTTCGTCCCGTTTTCCTAAAAGACCCCGCCAGCCTTTTCGAGCCTCCGAAGCGAACCTTTTCCTGTTCTCCTGCATCCGGGATTTTACCCCATCACAAAAGGCGGAAGCAGAAAATCACATCCACGTTAGCGAAACAAGCGGAACGCCACAATCGGTTAGTTTTTAATGGTATTTTGAATTGTACAAAATGAAAGGTGTTTGCGAGGCTAAAATTGAAAAGTGAATCCTACTGTTTTTCGTGTGTTTGAACAGCCCTCTAGTGGGACATCGTAAAACCTCAACGACCTTGAAGAATCAGGTTGACCACATTATCAAACACGTACATAACCTCCAAATGCCAACAAATCTAACTACGCTAAGTGCATCTAACTTTACGTCGAGTCTAAATATACCTTGAAACACATTTCCTTTTCATAGGGCGGTTACTTTGTCAGCAAATGATGCACTCGAGCTGAAACCGGAGAGCGAGGTTTTGATTTTGGCGGACACTTTAAGTTCATGAAAAAAATTCAGTGATACAAAAAAAAGGACCAAAATAAGCTGTGATTTCTACGAAGCCTTTTTTGAATTTTTTTTAGACGTCTAAAAAGCTGCGAGTGTTGATAATTTAAAGTGCGGGTGAATTTTCGATCAAGTCGAAGCGTTTTTTTTATCAGCCAGTGTTGTGAGGGATTGCGAGGGGGTTGACGGGTGGCAAGCCTGATTCCTCAGTCGTCTGAGGGAAGCCGTTAGCCGCTAAACTAAGTCTAGAACATGCTAGTCGGGTTTGATTGTATGTGGTGTGCTGGTTAGATTTTCGGACATTAAAGTGACGAAACTCGTGTCAAATGAACGGTACTTACTGTACAAGAAATGTGTGAAAAAAATGCTTACAATATTGTACAACAAAATTTAAGTCTTTTGCAGGGTTGCCAGCGCAAGGATTTGAGAGGGGGGCAGTCGTCTTGCCTTTGGACACCCCTGGACCCACCGCCATCCCAACATCCTGTCAACTGCTCCTGCCCCTTCGTTTTACCACTTTTGAAGCAACTGAACCACATGGAGCAACTTTTTGGTGGTTTCAGACTGTTCTCGTACTATGCTCGCCGAGCTGACCTTTTCAAGACCAATGCAAGAAGTACCATAGAATATAGATGACCAAAATCGTGACACTCGGGTTCTCAGATTTAAGGAAGTAGAATCGGAATTTCAGTTTAGAGGGAATTGAAGCCAGTTCAGCCGGTGTTGAAACCGATTTGGGGCAGTGTGGGAAGGTTTAACACTAGTTTGGGGTGGTTCAGGAGGGTTAGACAAGGGTTGGCCGCAAGTCTTGGGCGGAGCTAGTGAGAAGTACCCTCTGAGGTAATGGGTTCAACTCTCCAGCTAACAGTTCCGGAGAGAAGTTCACCGTGACCTGATGGAAGCGAAGACCGGGTGCAAGGGCTGCCCTCAGTGGTCTGGGGGTGCAGCTGTGGAACCTGGTCTGGTGATGGACTCCTGGGTGTGGTCCATGATGCAGGCTTTGAAGCAGTGCCATGGACGACTGGGGAGTGATGGTCACAGTAGCTGAAGATGAGAGGGGCGTTGCTCGCTCAAATGCTCGAGGGCGCTCCTTCTCTACCACCAAGCTGATAATGCTCAAGGGCAAGCTCTTGCGGCCGCCCAATGTCCGGCTGGGGGGGGGGGGGGGGGGGGTGGGGGGCTTTCCGCGGCCTATCCCTGATCTGTAAAGTATCTTGACGCTTGAGGAGCGTTTGGGCGATGCTGCTCACGCTGAGGGTGTATCGTTAAAGGTCACTGAAGGTGGAGCGCCTTGCGGGAGTGATTGGGGCCCCAGGACAGGAGACCGCTTGGTTATATCTCAGGACCTCTTGAAGGGACCTAAGACGTCTGACGTCAGCCCACAGGACAGCCTTGATTAAGGTTACCTGGTCCTATGGGACTGTGTGAGAAGCGGCAGTGGAGGTCCTCGGGGTTGTTACCCGTAGAGTTGGAGGCTGCCCGCTGTTATGCTGCCTATGGGTCTGGAAGAGGCTTCTCTTTCAACTGCTTGGGCAAAGCATCAGGCCCAGCTGCACTGGGTGGTGATGACCATCGTCAGTCGGTGGCAGGAGGATTGGGCTGCCAAGTCCGCTGGAAATTCACCTTCGAGTTCTTTCCATCTGCGGCTCAGTGGATCCAGACGACGTTGGTGGTCCCTGCAGGGCCAACCAGCTGCTATTGGGTCACGGGGACTTCCCTGAAAACCTCCACAAACTGGCTCAGGCCGTGTGTGGTGCTCAAACAGGCACATGCTGGGTACTGCCTAGCATTTGAGAGGAAGCTGAGATGTTCCCAGGTGTAAGGGAGGGATTGAGCAAGTTTCCAGCTCTGAGAGTCCCGGCGGCAACAGCAGGCTCAGAGAGGGACGGCAGCTGATACCCAATAATCGCCCTCCCCTCTCAAGGTTCTTGTGAGTTACACCCTTTACAAGGGGTGGTCGAGCAGGGGCTCAAAACGGAGCTGGCTGGGGGGGCTGATAATTCTGCATAGCTCACGCAGTTGCCACAAGTAAGGTATGGTTTAGAACTAGTTTGGGCTGGTGGGGGGAAGGTTTTAACCTGGTTCGGAGCAGTGAGGTAGCGTTTAAAAGTATGGGTATTTTTATAACTGGTTTGTGGCAGCGTAGGAGGTTTAAAATGGTTTAGACGGAATTGGAGGTTTTAAAACAGGTTTGGGCCAGTACAGAGTGTTAAAACCGGTCTGGGGACGAATTAGGAGGGTTCAATACCTCATCTTTTTTCAAACCGAATTCAGATCTGGGATTTAAAAGCGTCTGGCAACCCTGTTTACCACACACCTGCACCTCTATTCGCACATCAACAAGTGAACAATGAAAACAATCACCTTCGGCAACGTAGAGGCTCTCCTCTCTCCATGGTGCAGCGGCTCGTCCGACCCGTGTTGGTCCTTGAGGCTCGCCGGCGATCCGGGCGAAATCTGTCAGCAAAACTTCGAACTCTTAACGTCGCAATGAACACGCTCGGAGGAAAATGGAGGGGCAATGAGGTCAGGGCAGTGAGCGATCCCTATAAAGGCCATGCTGACACTCACAATGGCTACTGACTTGTTTCTTAAAGCGTTAGAGGGAAATAGGGGCAGTTCGTGTATTGCCACCCCTGAGTATCTTTTAGTGAGACATTGTTTTGTACAAATATCAGTTTGGTGTTGTTGTTTCTAATTAAATAACAGGGCCCGGTTGATCGGGTCAAGTGAATTTTGTAAGTTATGACGTAAAACCTCATCTTGCGGTTATGTAGCATGGATGAGTGGATTAAATGAGAGCCAATCAACATTTATGTTTCGTATTAGTCCTCACCACCATATCACAAGAGAGACACTTGACTCTGGAATCTTGATCAATTTTGCTTGCTCGCTTTCCCTAAAAATGATCGGTTGAGTAGGTGAGCGTATACCTAAATACCTGAGTACATCATAAAGCTAAGGGTCTACTGGTAGGATCCCCACTGCTCCCTAGGGGCGCTAGACGTCTCACCTTCTCTTCTCCCGTAGACCGCCACCCAAGCCTTTTCAAGCGGGAGACGATCCCCGGCGACTTGGGAGGAGCCGGCGACCCGGGGGCGCTCTTGAGCTCCCGCTTGTCCTCCCTTCCCGTCGAAGCGGACCGACGCCCTTTGTCGCTCTTGGCCGAAGGCGAGCCAGCACCTCCGTACCGCCATTCGGGTTCGACCAGCGAGTGCGATCTGGCCTGTAACAACGCAAGTTATTAACGAATTTGAAATTAACAACGAAGCAATTTCGGCAACACTGAAGCGCTCATTCGCATTTGCACAACCCAAATGGCCACAGCGTAAATCATGCCATAGATTAAATCCAAATTTTCAAAAACTCCACAAATTTCGAATATTAAAAAAATGTCAAATCCAAAAGCACCACCCAAGACTGAATTACCAAAGTGAACTTGAAATCACCAGAAGACTTCATCAGGGACACACTGAAAGCTCTCGTCAAGCAATAAGCACACAAGACCCAACAGGGAAATTCAAAAATGAGAAATTCCAAAAGTGCCAAAACAGCCCATGCAATGGAGGACAAAAAAAGTGACAACACGAAATTAGAAAAAAGTACGAATTGCCGGGGAATATTGACCTTCTTGAATACCTTGGGGACTTGACAACTGTTGAGGTTCGGCAGCTTAGCGAACAAATAGAAAAAACAAGCAATGAGACAACAAAACAGCAGTCGTGGAAGCTGATAGCAGCAAAATTCCCCGCAGTTTAAAACTCAAGACCACCAGTCGTTAGTACGCCAGGCACTCAAACTCAAACTCAAAAATAAAAAAAAAAAAAATAAAAAATAAAAAAAATAAAAAAATAAAAAATAAGGAATTTTTGAATATAATAAAATTCACAAATACTGTAACTCACGGTGTCTCTTCTGTGGCACGAATCACATATTCTTTCGTCGTCGTCGTCAACGGGCCGCTCTCTGGATCCTTTTCGGCTCCCTGCGATGCTTCTCCGATCACTGCTGACATTCCACGATAAAAAGTGAGAGGGTAGAACAAGTTATCTTTCGTAGTTTTTATCATGTGCTTAACAAGTGCAATCAAGTGCAATCAAGATATCGTATATAGTCGGATATGAATTTGTATTTTGGAGCCGAATTGTTCAAAAGCATCAGGACTGAAACAAGCGAGAGAAAGGACCGATTTTTTTCAAAAAGCCCTCATCGTTGAAAGAATTGGCGAGAAGAACGAATAACCCAGGCAAATTAAAAAAAAAAAAAAAAAAAAAAAAGCTGCAAATTTTACACAAGGGGTTCATTATTCTTTGATATACCTAGGTTACTTGTGCAGAAATTCAATGGGTGTCAATGGAAGAATTTTTAGAAAAACATTTTTTTGAATTTTATTTTATTTTTTATTTTTCATAATTTTTTGTTTTTAACTTGAAAAATATTTGACCTCCTGGTATCCTTTAAAAATCCCATTTGTAGCCCGATGAAAACCCTAAAGATCGCAACAGTGAAATCGGATCGTTCCGGGACCCCCAAAAATGGATTCTACATCCAAAAATACTTCGAAAACGACACCTAACTCGATTCCATATCCAAAAGCCTTCAAACAACCCCTCCCGTAGCCCCATTTTAGCCCCATAGCGCCCACGGGTTTGGGTGATAGGACTGAAAACCTTGCGGGCACAACTAGATGGTAAACGTAGTATTTTGTCAAAATTTCAGATTTAAAAAAAATTTCTACTGCCCAAAACGGCCCGGACGGCGGACGGACATTTCGGTTTTGGAATCAAGACCTCTTGAAACGGATAATGTCAAATTTTGTAACCAATATGGTAACTGAGGGAGCCACTCCCTTCTAGCTGCGCCAGCCAACCCCCGACTGTATCCCATCAGATTTCCCGATATTGTGTAGTTTTTTCTTAAGGAATTTGATTTGGAGCGGAGGGGAGGCAGCCGCGTCGCCGTCGGACACCCCTCGGTCGGCCCACCGCCATCCCAACATCCTGTTAACTGGTGGAACTGATGGACCGACGGAAACGGTATAGAAATTTCTTCCGCCGACCGCTGTCCGCCTGCTCTGACAACATGGCGACCAACATTCACCAACGCGGTCCAAATAGCCAATCAGATTGCATTCCGTCTTTCCGCTTTTCGCCCTCGTACCACCCTTTTGAATCCACCTCAAGTCACAACGTAAAGTCATTCATTTCAAAACGAAATTGACAAAACATACCTTGAACTTTCCGTCGATATTTTGAATTTGAGGGTTTTTTCGCTGATGGCCACTTCGGTGACCGTTTCTTCTTCGTCGGTGCTCAAATCGGCTATCATGTCTTCGTCTTCTTCGTCCGGGTGCTGAAAATGGGAAGAGGAACAATTCAGACGTGCGGGACTTGTGAAGCAACAACGAAACAAGAACGCAATCTGTTCTGAAAGGGCGAACAATGAAACACCAACAAGATTCAACATGCCCGACAAATCGGATTTTGCAGCTACCCATCGAGAATGTATAAAGAACGGAGGCAATGTTGGCATTCAAACACGTAGAGGAAAATTGAAAATGGTGGAAGAAACAGGTTCACGGAGAACAGTTCCACGCAGAAGGCATTGCAATGGTTTTGGGCACAGGCATGGACAAAGAAGGGCACTGAGAAGGCTGGAAACGAAAAGGTGGGTCTGACTACGAGAAATACCAATTGAGTATATCGACCTTATCGAAGAGGAGAAATGGGTAAGAAGCCCAAAAAAGGCCAAGAAGATACCGCATTGCCCCTCTAAATCCAGCCTTTGGTGGTGATGGGAGAGAAACCAAAGCGGGTCTACCTGAGAGAATGTGATGCTGGTTTTACGCACGGAGTAGCTGCTTTGGCTTTTCAGGGCGTGCTTGGTCGGCGACGGCGGTCCGGATGGTCCGTTGCCGGGAGCGTCCGACAGAGAGTTCTTGTGGTGGGCTTCGTTCAACCGCCTGTAGTATTCCAAAGCGCTTCTAACGGGGTCGACCATCATCGGCTACAAAGACAATCACAAGATTAAGAAAATAAGATTGAAAGATACTCGACAATTTCAACTTACCACAAGTTCGGTAAGAAGTTCTCCGAGAGCTTCGAAAAGCGGCAAAAGGACGAACCCGATGAAACTGCATTGGGAAGATGGCTTCGTGATCTTCTCCCGGTCCATGAACGGCGTCACCGGCAAGCCTTCGATCTTTTCGGCGTCGCTCTGAGTGAAGAACTCCTGCAGCCCAAAAATGAGTTAACGGTTTGCTTGGGGAAAAGGGTCTTCGCCTGTGCTGCCTGGAGCAAGGGTGGCTGAAGCTATGCAGGGGCTGGGCAATCACGCCATGGAAGTGGGGTAGTTGGTAGGCCATTATAGCACAACTGGGGAGTGTTCTAGCAGATTCTTCCAGCTAGCAGGCTGGTGCCCGAATCGCTGAATAGTCCAAAACCATGCCTCAGTTCCTCTCGCCCCATTCGAGACGAGGGAGGTCAACCACAGCCAACCAGCATTATCCAAAGCATCTGAACCAGATTTGAGCAACGCATAGCACATAGCAGCATTTTGTCTGTCCTGCCTGCTTAGAGCAAGACGGAGGAGTTTTATACTACAAAGAATAACTGGAGCATTAAATGCTTATGCATAAAATTCATAAATTTTATGATGTAGTTGAGAGTCTCATTCGCTGGAAATGAACAAAAAGCATTCAAACCCAGTTTTCAAAGGGGAAGAAACCACGTAAATAGCTGAAACAGGAGGAACTACGTGAAGTATCCGATGAGATATGATATCGCATCAGCCAGGATATTCTCAATTTTCCGTTCTAAGTTTGCAGTTCAGCTTTCAGTTTAGTTCTCAATTTTCTAGGATATTGACCTCCGGATCCTTCCTGTTTTCTTCCTCTTCTTGGCGCCTTCGAACCATTCCCCAAGTACTTCCACTTTTGAATCTCGTCTCGAATTCATTATTTTCTCAAGCAAAACATAGAAAAGAAGACGAACAATTCAGAAAAGCTCGATTTTTGAGGTGAAATATAATACTGATTGAAAACAAGGTTACACCGCAGAAAGGAGGAAGTTTTTCTCTTTCCAAATCGCCGGCGATGTTAATTTTTTGATGGCGGAATTAGAGCGGTAGCGGCCGGCGAAGTGAACCCAAACCTGCCCATTTCGCAAGAACGCGACGAATCGGTCTGAATATTCGTGAGACATTTTTTTACACCACAACATATTCAAAAATGGTTAATTTCGGAGAATTTTTATTTTTTGAGTTCAACTTTCGACGTGGAATGTCCCATAAACAAGCTGTTTGCGCGCCGTGTAGTTACTATAGTGCACACTAGTCGCTGGAAGGGTAACCGAAAAATTACCTGTTTCTTTCCCTTCACGCTCTTGACTTACTTGGTTCTTTCCCCTTACAATATAAACTCAAAGGCAATGAAATCACGCGGTTTTTCCCCCCCTTTTCAACGCCTGCCATCGATGTAGTTTTTCACCCTAAGTCCAATGTTACCAATATATTTCCCATTTTACAAAAAAGTGACTTACTCGGTTCTCTCCCCTTACCCTTAAAGCAGGGTTCACATCCATGTGGCAATGCGGTATTGGATCAATCCGGCATTGCGTTCGGCGGATTGGCCGATACCAGCGGGCGGGAAGAAGTTAGTTTTGCCAGAGAAGCACTTTCGAATCTGACTGTACACATTGATAACAGATGATAACCTGCGCAGTTCACTACTGCGCATCCAGTGGTCGCGATAAACACATCAACAAAACACAAATGAACGTGGGAATGAACAGCCTTTGTATCATCGACAAAACGAGAAGGAACAGCTGTGTGCACCGCAATCAGAAAATTTGCCAGACGGTTGTGAACGCCTTACCAGAATCCCCTCCACTGCTCCCCACTGCTGACGCGTTCACGCATTGACGGATTGCCGCATGGATGTGAACCCTGCTTTAGTGTTGTAGCTCATTCTTCCAGCTTGGAGACTGGTGCCTGAGTCTGCTGAATAGCAAAGTCCAGGACCATGCCTCAGTACCTCTCGAAAGGGAGGACAACCATGGCGCCAACTTCAAATGCCAATAAGCCCCCCCCCCCCCCCCCCCCTGCGTCGTAGTTGTTTGCTTTGGTAACACAAGTGGGGAGTGTTCTAGTTCATTCTTCCAGCTTGCAAACTGGTACCCGAGTCTGCTGAATCGCACAGTCCAGGACGATGCCATATGGATATCCAACGCCAGGGGCCGGCCAGTGCCAGCTGCGCTGTCGAGGACTACTGATAGGAACTTAGGAACGCCAGGTCGTCCAAGCCACTCCAGCCCCGGGGCAGACTGTTATGACTGATCTGCCGCTTTACGCTGGGACGCCATCAGGGAAAACCCCCATCCAGACAAGTGACATCCAGTCAACCTCACCTGCAAAAGCCGGTCCAACCAAGGTTCAGCAACTTCCATCGGTCTCGCTTCGTTCGAAATGTCCGCCACTTTTATGAGCACCATGCAAAGCTGAAAATTCACAACAGACGTGAGAAGTTGAAGCGCATAAGACGAATAACACGAGCATGACATTGTCTTACCAAATTAACGTGAGTCTTATTGTAATAGTCGAACCCGTTGATTACTGATTCCCTGAATTGTGCCAAAATCTCGTTGTGACGAGCCATATCTGTGGCGAGGATGCACCTGGAACATAGCCATGACGTCAGGACAATAAAATGGTCGGTAAATTGAATGATACTTCAAAGAGTGATATGTTAACAAATCGAGTCTATAGGTTATTTTCAGTTCATTGATTTAGCTTGGATGGACAGCCAGCCAGAAAAGCTGAAATAATGTCGAAGGTTTGCCTCTCCAGCTGAGGCAGACAATGACTCATCATGGACCTGAAAGGAGAAAAGGTGCTTAGCAATGGTCGGATCAGTCTGGAAAGACATAGCTGAGCGTAGAACGCAGGTGGGCTGTACTGTTGCAACGGGAGAACTCTCAAGAAGATGGAGAAATGAAGGGGGCCAACAAGGTTGCCGTTGAGGGGGTATCGTCAGTGACGTTGTACTGCAGTGAAATCTGGGCTCTTCGGTACCTTGATGACCTCGAATCCGTACAAACGCGGATATTCAAGAACCTTTTGACGTTACCTTCAAATACACCACACTAAATGATCAGAGCAGAGGCTGGGCGAAAATGCATTGGAGCTTTCGTACTACGAAGGGCATTGAACTGGTGGGAGGCAGTACTGAGTATGAATCCTGGCCGATACCTTCGCATTTGCTACCAACGAATGCTCGTCCCGCAGAGTAGAGGGGCTGACCTTGAGAAATTTAACTGGGCCAGTCAACTGAGAAGGATTCTGGTGAAATTGGGGTACCCGCGAGTACGGAGAGCTGTGGAGCTCAAGACGCTGAGGAGGTTAGAAGAACTTGCCAAGCAGTTCTAAAAAGTTATAGTACGATGGTGGCGTACGAGGACTTCGAGAGAATCTTATGTTCCAGTAACTGTTATAACCGATCCTACATCACCCTGATAGAAAATTACAATTGCCTCAATCATTATCTGAATTGGGATGTGCCGATGGAGGTCAAAAGGGTAGTAAGCCAGTTTAGGCTAGGAAACGAGGAAAAAGTACGAATCTACTACAGAGGGGAGCTGTGGAAAATCGACCATGACGGAGTCTGCTTTCTGTATGCTATAGGGGAAAGGGAAACCGTCACGCATAATATTATATATTCGGGAAGTGCCCTCAGCTCAGCGCTGACAGGGTTCGGTACTTCGGATCGGCTACGTTGAGCCCAGAGTTTATCCGTGGTTGCCTCTTCACAATACCGAATAAGGACTTATTGTACAGATTTTCCAATTATATTATAGCCTATCTAAAGCGTAGGAAATACTTAGAAGATTAACTTATTGAGGTGGGGCTTGGGTAATATTGACTCATAATCTATAAACATTCCATGTATCCAGCGAAAGTTATTTCAAGATTTATTTTATTATTAATTTTTGCCAATGCTTGTTCACGTAAATTATTGTGCGAACCCTTTGATGTACAGGTCAGTGATAATATTTATTTATCTATTTTATTTATTTATTTGTAACATTTACGGAGGCCTCAGGGGCACTTAGGTTGTAAAATTAATGTAATCACATTATTAATTGCATTAACATAAAGTAAGTGATATAATAATTGGAGTAAAATAATTAATTAAAAGAAAAGGCGAAAACATAAAGAAAAAAAAAGAAAAATTATGGAGGAATGAAATACAAACATCAAAAAAAATAAAATAAAATAAAATAATAATAAAAAATTAACAAATTAACAATGGTCAAGGAAGCCGGAGAGGCACCAAACTTAGGGCTGTGCCACCCATGACCCTCACAAGAACGCCATAGGCTTGGGCCGACAATAATACAAGATTAGGCGTTGGGGCCCGGGACCGGAAGGGTCCCAAAGTGTTGCTCAATGAGGCTACGGAACTGGGATACCTGATACCTTTACGTTACCATACCGGCTTGCCCCTTTCCTGCTGAGCTAAGCATAGGCTAGTTTATAAGCTCAGCGCCGGCCTTCAGCCGGCAGTCTCTCTTCCCTCGCGCTGCGAGCAAGTTATCCGCCCTTTCAATCCGGTATTCTCATTGTGATTCGTATTGTGAAGTTGTGCAAATAAAAAATCATTGATTGATTGAGGTTGCCGTTGAGGGGATCAATGGTGATAGGAGATCGCAGCTTGGTGAACGACCATGTCAGGGTGATCAGAACAAGCCTGCCTAATGCTCAAACCTTCGGTTAAGTAAGGGCTGTTGATTTCGGCATCACCCAAGGAGAGGCAATCATGGGAATCATGAAGGACCTTCATTGAAGGTTCCTGATCATGAACGACAACCCGAAGCTGCTATCTCACTGAGGGTGGTGCTGCCAAATTATCTGAATGGCCTGTGAAAGGCAAAAATAAGTATATTGCTTTTTAGGTAGGTAAATAAACATAGGTTTGTTTCTGGAGCGTGAGTGTGATTGTAAGTATGAGGGGATGTGAGTGAGGGCGAGAAGATGCTAACGCGCTGCCCGGAACATCCGGGATATTAGCAGGGAGAGCGTTGAGAAATTGGAGCCCCACCAAGTTTATGCTTTGCGGGTGATAGTCGGTGAAAGGGCAGTATGAGTCTGTTTTTGCTGCGTGTGGAGTACCTATGTATGGTCGGGTCTGAGGAATTCGTCCATGTTCTTCCTTACATAAAATAAGCATTCAAGAATATGAATAGGAGGGTCAGTGAGAATTCCCAGCTCAACAAATGATGGTCTACAATCCGCTCGATAAGGAATACCAGCTACAACACGTACAGCCTTTCTCTGGGATGCAAAAACAATGGACGCTGCAGGGGAGTGTCCCCAACAGAGAACTGCTCTGAAAACAAGCGTAATAAGCAGCGAGGACAGCTTTGTCAGTCTTTCAGAAAGTCACCTAAATAAAAAGGTGTAACAAATTCAAACCAAATAACCTCCGTAAAAACACATTCTGTGTTAACAATAGTATAATTGGATGACAAAGACTTGAATAGTATGGAGAAGAAGAAGGTCCCGAAAGACAAGAATCTTTTGGGAATCATGAAGCAGTTGACTTCTGAGAGAACAAGATACCGATGGGTAGAGAACTCCAAGGGTTTGGCCAGCAGGAAGATAGATGAGTCGAACCCTGACGTACCACTTGCTCCCCCCAGGCCAGAAGATGCAGAAGTGTGAGCAAGCTGAGGTCTAAAGACGTTCCACCCATAAACCTCCAATACGTCTATCCTCAAGACATTACGGAGCCGTCTGATAAGAACCTCGATACCGTTTAGCGCCTTATGAATATTTACGACCCACCTCCTCGGGGTCGCCCCGCAGACAAATCGACCGGGTTAACCATTCGACCCCGTCACCCACCTGGAAACGCTGTTTTTGCCACTCACCTGATGATCCCTTCCCTGACTAGTTTGAACTCCTCTGACGTCATGCGTTTGAAAATGTTGGACTCCTCGAGCTCCAATATTCTGAAAGCGATAGAGCAGTGGTGGTTTTCTAACGGTGATATGTCGTTATACCTTAAAGCTAATTCCGTCCGAGCGTTGATCTGCAACAACAACACAACATTTCGATGTTGATGCATTTTTTTAAAAATTGCACAGGTACAAATTTAAACATTTGTGTCGACCATGGCAACACCAGAGCTGTTGGACGACAAGTGAGAGGAAAAAGGGAAAATGGCGTCGAGTAGGATCAAAGGTTTTTCAGAGCGGCCATTATGACGTCACAATCACGACGACAGGCAAACCGTCGTCGTGTAGTGAGAAAAGACTCGACTACATGACGGTTTTCAGGTCGTCAGCTGTTCGTAGATGTGGGGTGGAGAATGTGACAAACAGATGATCCTACTGGACACCATAATATTAACTGGGAAACATTATTTCCTTTTGTCCCCTCACTTGTCGTCCCAGTTGTTGGTTTCTGACAATGTGATAACCCCCTAATGTTTAAGAAATAATAGCAGTTTTTTTGCAGTGTTGCCAGTTTGATGGTAGGCTGGGAGGTATCGAGATTTTCCTTTTATGAGAACCATTCACTATTCGAAACCCCGATAAGATCAAAAGGGGGGGTTTCGCACCGGAACCGGCTTTAGGAGGGGAACCACTGGGGCAGATAACCGCCGTTCTAATGGAAACTAAATTGAATAGGTTTGCCAATGACGTCACAATGATGCCTAGCGTGCTTGAGTGAATTAAACCCCCCGCCCCTCCGACCACCACCCCCTTCTCGGCCACAATCATTACACAGAGTAGATATAGGTGGGGAACGTTCTTGTCTATTCCTGCGTGCCTTCGGCGTGCATGTGAAAGGGGCGACAGCCCTTTACAGTGCCAGTTCACGCTATCTGGTGCTGATGTGATGAAGCTAAGTGTATTATGTTCATCTCAAAGTCCATTACTCCACCGGGACGACTCAAACATGTTTCACACCGTCCACTCCTACTCAACAAAAGCATCAAAAACGCTGTAACTTTTAATAATACGGTTTAATTAATAAATAACCCATTAATTTACTCTCCAGGGCTTGTTTTCAAAATAATAACATAAATAATTTTTTAATAATGAAAACATGTTTTGTATTGACTCAGAATTGATTCGTTCACGATTCATAGAAATTATTTATACGAATCGTGAACGAATTAATTCTGAGTCAATAAAAAAAATTGTTTTCATTATTAAAAAATTATTCATGTTATTACGTTTCCTGGGTAGGTGTGTAACCCGAAAAAATTAAATCTATGCCAACAAAACACATTTTATTATTATAAAATTATCAATTTAATTATTACAAATTAATTAAAAAAAAAAAAAAATCTTGTACAGCGTTTGGAGAGATGTGAGACTCCCAAAAAGCCATGTGTAGCCTCATGAAAGCCCCATAGATCCCCACGATGGAATCGGATCGTTCTGGGACCCCTCAATATGGATTATACGTCCCGAAAATGCTACGAAAACGACACCTAACTTGACCCGATAGCCGAAAACATTCGAAAACCCCTCCCGTAGCCCCTCTCTAGCCCCACAGAGCCCTCACTCACTCCACATCAACATGAATAAGCTGAAGTTTTTAACAAAAGGGTTTATTATACCGACTTTGAAATGAATAATTATAATTATTATCCAAAAAATTATTGTCCAAAAATAATAACAATAATTATTGTCCAAAAAAAAAAAAAAAAAAAAAAAAAAATCAATAAAAATGATTACTTTTAACAAGGTAGCTACTTATTAAAAAAACTCTTGGTTTGTCTGTGGAAAGATGTGGGACCTAATAAAATGCGTCCAAAGTTACTCGGAAAACGACACCCCATTTGCCACCTCCTGCCGTCCTTCGAAAACCCCATTAAATTTTGTAGTCCCACGAAAGCGCCATAGATCCCTACGGTTTGGGAACCTGTATCAATGGATCCTACGCCAAAAATTGCTTCGAAAATGATACCCCACTCGATGTCATACCCGGAAACCTTCAAAAGCCCCATTTTTAGCCCCATGAAAGCCCTTCGTCCTCACGATGTAATCGGATCAATAGAAGAAACGACACCTAACACGACCCCGTAGCCGAAACCGTTCAAAACCCACATTTTTAGACCCAATCAAGCCCCATGAAAGTTCCATAGATCCCCAAGGTGATATTGGACGGTTTTGGCAACCACTAAAATGGATTCTACGTCAAAAAATACTTCGAAAACAATACCTAATTTGACCCCATAGGGATCGTTCCTCAAAACCATTTCGATCACGAAAAGAGCGAAAAACTCGAATTTTTAGGATAAAGTTCCGAATGAGATCGAAATTATAAAGTTCTGAAGAAATCTGAAGAAACAATAATATTGATGCTATGATGATCGACCCAAAGTGTAGAATGTAGTCAACAGGATCAGGGTGAGGGTCAAACGAAAAATTCCACTCCTTCGCCGAGCTTTCGGAAAATATATTTCCTTCTTCAGGGCTCAGAGAGCAATTATCGGATGATGGTTACATCGAAGTCAGATTGGACGTGGAGGAACCAAGACACACTAGTCATATGACACTAAACAATAATATTGTTAAACATTGTTTCTTCTCCCGAAACGATTAAATTTTTATCGTTCGGGTGAAAAACGTTCTTCTCGAGATTTTTCGTTGTCAAAAGCAACGTTCTTGACCCAAACGATAAAATATTGTTCCTTCAGATTTCGTTCCAGTTGTTAAGATCGTAATTTTGTGACCAAATTAGGAATGGAAATGCACCCGAATTCCGTTTTAAATCATACTGTACCATGTTGTTAGAAGTCAAAAAGGGAAAAATACATCATTTTTGTGACAAAAAGTCTTTCACGTAGTTTATAATCAGTTGTTCTGGCCAATTCAAAAACCGATGAAGGTGACGTACACTGGTTCCGGTTTCCAATCAAAGACACCAGAGTGCAGGTCGATTTTCAAATTTCTTCTTGATTTTCTTGGCGTTTGGCACTAGTGACGTCGGAGTAACGCGAAAATGGCCGTGCTCGCTTTATTGTGAATGTGATCATGCGTATTGACTCAACTTATTCGTGATATAAACTAACATAATATGCTAGTTTATATCACGAATAAGTTGAGTCAATAGAGAGTTTTTGCAGACCCTTCCACCGATCGGTAGGAGGAAATCCGTAGTACGAATCTGTAAGGAAAGGGGGAGTGCGCATGCGCGAGGACAAATCGGTAAGGAATCTGTAGCAGTAGGCGGTACGAATCCTTATTCCTACGGGTTACCAAATCAGTATAGAAATCTGTATGAAAAGCAACATAACCTGACGCTTGTGTAACCCCGTTGTAACCTCAAGATGTTATCTTGTAAACAAACGGGCTTGTATTCTGCTTTGTTATTTTTTGTTCTCAGTTCGCTTTGTTCTCTTCTGTTTTATTCTGTTCTACACTCGATGGATGAATTGGAAATTTTTATTCCACCCATTTCCTCTTCACAAAAAAACGAGTGGCAGTAGGAGTCCTCGTAGGACTTGTAATAAGTAGGGCTGCCAGACGTCCTCTTTTTTCCGGACATGTCCTCTTTTTCACACCCTGTCCGGGCGTCCTCTCTTTTTTCATTTTTCGGGCAAATGTTCTCTTTTTTTTTTAAATCTCTCATTTTCTGAAATTACCTCGAAATTACCTGAAAATCGTTTGGGCTACCTACCTATCTGGAACAGCCTGCTTAGAAAAAATCTTGTTCTTGTTAAACCTATGTCCATCGTGGGCGTTGACATCGAATACAGGCAGCTTCTTCGCCACTCCAAATCCCGTTGGTTGTCGTTGTTTCCCTGCATAAATCGTGTGCTTCAAATGTATGAACCTCTGGCGTCGTATTTTATGTCTCAGAGCAACCCTCCTATCCTAATAAAAAATCTGTTTGAATAGCCAGAAAATGAAAGTGACTTGTGGTTTCTACATTCATTAATGTTTTCTTTCAATGAAAAGATTAAAAAATTGGAAGCCAAACATAACTCAGTTTTGGAGGTGCTAGCTTCGTTGGAGGAAGTCGAAGATTTTCTGACTGAAAGACTGAAGGAGAAATTTCTCCCTAAATCTAATTTCTCACTAAATTTAAAGCCATGAACTGCAGTCAAAGATGGTGTGAATATTTCCATCTTGTCGACCAATCAGAGAAACACTCACAGCTTCTCAAATTGTGCCAAATTGTTTTCGCCATTCCTGCCCATAATGCCAACGTCGAGAGAATATTAAATATTCTCATTCCATCAGAGAAAATTTTTCTCTGATGAACTCTCAGTGGATGAGAGGAACTGACTACATGTCCCCACAGTAAAGGTTTTTCATCAATCAGATGGATGATGGTTTGTTACCTACCTAATCGGGTATTATAATAATATCTACTTCTATTAGAATTACATCATTTTCTATAATATAATATTATTATATTTTCTATAATATTATTACATTTTCTATAATATAATATCATTATATTATAGAAAATGATCTAATTCTAATAGGAATAGAATCCACTTCAAGTTTTTAGTTTCAACATTCAACATATTATAATACCCGATTAGGTAGGTAACAAACCATCATCCATCTGATTGATGAAAAACCTTTACCTTATAATTATATTATGATATAGTATGTGCATTTTGTAATTTATACGTTATATATCTTGATGTCCTTTTTTTCCTTTTCTCTCATCAGGCAACCCTAGTAATAAGAAATACTTGTGAAACACTCAAACGCAACAAGTCAAAACTTCACGGCGACCTTTTTTTTTGGATTTTCATCCATTTTCCTCTTCACAAAAAACCGAGTGGCAGTAGGAGTCCTCGTACTTGTAATAAGAAAATTTCTTATTACAAGTATTTAATACTTGTGAAATACTCAAACGCAACAAGTCAAAACTTCACGGCGACCTTTTTTTTTGGATTTTCATCCATTTTCCTCTTCACAAAAAACCGAGTGGCAGAAGGAGTCCTCGTACTTGTAATAAGAAAATTTCTTATTACAAATATTTAATACTTGTGAAATACTCAAACGCAACAAGTCAAAACTTCACGGCGACCATTTTTTTTTTTTGGATTTTCATCCATTTTCCTCTTCACAAAAAACCGAGTGGCAGTAGGAGTCCTCGTACTTGTAATAAGAAAATTTCTTATTACAAGTATTTAATACTTGTGAAATACTCAAACGCAACAAGTCAAAACTTCACGGCGACCATTTTTTCTTGAGGTATGTGAGAGTGAAAACAACGTGCGCGTCACTTTAGTAGTCAATTTTTCCATAAGGATTCGTAAGGAATCTGTAGTGGGGTGGTTGAGGTGGTTAGCTTCCAGTCATGGTCGGCCTAGACAGCCCATACGGATTTCCTGCTACGGATTCGTGGAAAGGTCTGCAAAAACTCTCTAATATCGGTGACCGATCCTTCAGTTATTAGTTTTTTAATGGTGGCCAACTCGTCAACCAATCGGAGCTGACTTTGGGTTTCCGCCAAAATTCAAATTGCAATTTTTCCATAAATTTTATAAATTCGTGCGAACTTGCAGTTTGTGTTTTAACCCCATTTTCAGTATTACTTGGACGCCTACTATCGATAAAAATTAATCCAGACACGTTTCCATTCCTAATTGCATGAAATATTATATCATACATTGACGGTATTTTAGGCCCAAAACGAAGATGAGAACGAAAAAACTAAAGAACGAAAAATTTTGATCCCAGCGGGAACGGTTACTGTCGAGAACGAAAAATTTTGGCTTAAACCTTACTTTTTGGGTGCAGAATTCACTGGGAAGTTGATTAATAAAGTTCCCATCTTTAGGGAGCTTTTATTTTTTTCAAGAACTTTGTTTCGAGCCCTGCCCACAACCCCCCCACCCCCTCCCTTCAACCAATTTATTTTGATTCCCTAACTAAAATTTCCTCTCCGCATTTACCGCTCAAACATACCGAATTAAGCGTTTTCCGGAGGTCTCAGTGTCGTCATGTTTTCCCCCTAAGTGCGACTTCCCTTGAAGGGAACCTCTCAGGACTTAATTAGCCCTCTCCTTTCTAAAACATTTCCAAGTTGTAAACTTAATTTTACGCCACCCCGAGTTTTCCCTTCGGAGGGTTATTAAAGGTTGAATGACTCGCCTCATTTGCTCGAGGACGTCTTTTTTTTCCCGCCCGCCCGCCATCCTTTCAATTTCTCTTTCTTCCCGCTTTTCCCCGAGAGAGAAAAAAGGAAGATTTTCTACCTCATTTTTTTGCGTGGATTATAACTTCGTAGAACGAGAATCCTCAGGAATTCCCTCCGGCCGTTTCCATTTTACTTTCAGATCATTTCCTTTTCAAGGACCAGTAATGAAAATTATGGTGATTAACCCAACAATAATCGAACCAAATCAGCGTTGAAAGCTAAAATTAAATCCTATTGTCTGACCTGATATATATTATTATATCCGGGGTGGTCGAGATCGTGGCAAATACAGGAGACGAGAAGGATGAGCACTTCCAAGTCACCTATCCTCTTCAATAGGTCAGCTTTCACGCTCATGGCGTACATCTGAAAATAATCGATGATTAAACGGTGACAGATAGCGCAGATAACATTTTTCAATTTACACAACAGTTTAAAAAAAACGGATATTGAAGGAGATTTTTCTCAATGAACCTCAATGAACGGCCGGGGTGATTGGACGTGGATAATATCCATGTTATGTTTGTGGGTTGGGGTCAGTCATATTCACATCGCTGGCAATAAAAAAGCAAAAAAAAAAAAAAAAAACAAACAAAAAAAAAAAAAAAAAAACATGATAACCACTAGGCCATGTGGTACTAGTAAGTTGTGAGTAACATAGGGTGAAGGAATCAGACTATCTAGGGATTGTTCTCGAAAGTTTTTCTGAATCCCGGGATCCAGGGATTTTTCAGAGGCAATCCCGGGATTGAGGATTTTTGTTTGAACATGAAAAAATTGATTAAAAACAACGAAAAACTTGTTTATTTACAATAATTGTAAATTAAATAAAAACATTACTTCTCTCATGAAGGGAAAATGTAACTTACGTACTCAAAAAATGTGATTCTAGAAAACATAATGTTGGATCTTGGAAAGCACTCAAAGTTGGTTCAGCCAATTTGCATCTCTGCTTTGTCGAAAATAGCCCTATTGCTCAAAAGGCCCTCTCAGCTTCTACGGAGGTCTGTGAGATGGTCCTGCGTGTTCTGGTTGTGCTTAAATTGAAGCTGAATCACTGCTCTACAATTTCATTCCTCATTACTACGTTTCGAAGCTGCGAAGGAGGGAATGTAGTCTGGCAACATTTAAAAAAAAAAGTGCCGATTTTTTCCTTTCTAAGCCGTTGTTTTTTAAAGTGAAACTTTTATTACATCGTCTCAAACTTTTTCGTCTGTGTGGCGTTACAGTTGTAACCACGGATACTAAACTATACGGTAGGGATCACGAGAAAAGGGGCGTGGTGCCGTGACGTCAGCGGTACCAACGGGCTGTTTGACTCTTCCATTTCTTAACGGGAGAGTTGTACTCTCTCACTAAAACGCATATCTTTTGGAAAAAAACGGGACGGTAGACGTTCGGTTCTACGGTCAGATAATTTAATAACGATGAATAAGTATTATGCGTGACAATTGGTCGCAAAGGTGCGATATTTTTTCATCATCAGACAAATAAACCCAACCACCTGGTTTCCCTCGAAGGTGTGCCGTGACGATCGGAAAAAAATGGAAACGTCCTGTAAATCATTTTTAAATTATAACACTTTTATTTACATTCTCATAATATTATTCTGATTAGGTATATCACAAAGAGAGAAAATAATAATTTGAATATCGTGGAAATTCACATCTTGGGCTTCAGTTGAGAAGTTTTGCCATCTTCTGGCTCTTCTGGCGCTGCTCGCTAACTGTACGTTTCCTCACCAATCGCTTCTGCTCGGATTTTTCCAAATTTAAGCATCTCAGTGTGGCAGCTTTGGCAACATTATCAGAAGACCAAGTCCTGCATCTCCCGTTACTCAGTAATTTCTGTTTACAAGCCGGTCTTCAATATCTTTCTTCAGTTTTTGATTTCGCATGTAAAGAAGACCAACTCCGCAGGCATCACGTTGTCATTTTTTGGTATGTTATAATCCACAGGCTCTTCTTGAAAATCGTCTGGTTGACTGTTGACATTTTTCTTCTCACTCGAGTCAAGCATTTCCGTAACTTCTTTTCGCGAATTACGTCGGTCATGTCGCGCTTGACGTGCAGCCCCAGGACGATAATATCGTCAATAAATATTATTTATTGACTGGAAGTCCACTTCTAGGTAGGTACGCACAAATGAGGAACAGCGTTGAGATTCAACTCGTGTTTCAGAGGAAAATTCAACAATTCCCCTGCGAAAAAAAAAAAAAAAAATTTAGCAACTTAGCAATCGGAACTGAGGGGGTTTCCATAGCATTTTTCTAAATTAAGATTACTAACAGTTTAAGTTACCCAAGGAAATGAATACTTAACTCACCTTTAAGGTCTCTCAAGTAGTCAGATTTGTCTAAGTGAACCGAGCACACCCGTGCTTTATCCACTGAAAACTTATCGGCTCTCTTACATGCCTGAATCCATTTCTCTCTGAGCTCAGCATCGCGAGGAAACCTGTGGAAATGGAGCTCAAAATCTTTATGGGCCGTATTGACATTTTCATGTCTTTACTTTGGCACACAACCGAAAAAAGCATTACTTTTTTGAAGCGTTACCGAAACCCGTGGCAACCCGTAAACTTTAGTGTAATGAAACTAAGTAATTCTAACATGAAAGAGGAAAATGACGAGGGATGAAGCGTTGATCGCCGACCGTGTCATCTCTTTGACCAGATTACAAGACGAAATCGCATCACAAAATTTGTCACCAAGTAGTGTTAGTTACAATAATATCCTGGTCAACGTATAATAATACGAAGACATGAAAATGGTCTCCTGTGGTTGCAGACGAGTCATGCTGATTATGTATACATCCCACCCCGAGCGAGAGAAGCGAGTGAGAAAACTAGGCATTTATGATTTGAACACTCAGCCATAGCACAGCACACCATCACGTTTATTAGAAGGAGACACAGAAGCAACTGTGTCTGAAAAGTGAGCGATGCACTGCGAGTGAAAGGTGTAGCGTTGGTACCGCTGACGTCACGGACCCTTGGGATTCCCCAAGCTCGAGCGTCGTGATCCCTACCGTATAGTTTAGTATCCGTGGTTGTAACGCATGTAACGCGACATGCGTTACGGTTGTAATGCAGCCGAGGCCTCAGTGGTAGACTCCACGCTATCCCTCAACGCTAGAGCCTAGAGAGACGGCGTTTTTTCCATCGGGTTCCGCGTTGGTGCGGATGTGTCGTAGGCCATATTAGATTCGTCGAAATTCGCCAAATTCGAAAATTCGTCGAAAAAATTCGTCTTTCTTGTGCGTTGTCCCACGTTTTTTCACTTTCCACTCGTTTAGGGGGTCGAAAAAATTACGAAAAAATACGAGCCGTATAGATCAGACCTGGAGGAAGACGTTGGTCAAATCGTAAATCGGAATTTCGCCCGGGATATTCGTCAAAATCCCCGTCGGAATAATCATTTTTCGCGCGTTTGTCCCACGTTTTTTTGGGTTCAAAAATACCCAGTAAGGAGCCGTTTTTTGGGTATGGTATCCGCGAGCCAAATGCGCTTCAACCTATGGCGAATCAGATTCCAAAGTCGGATTTCAAAAAAACCGACGGGGAGGGGGCGAGTTCACGGTGAGAAGCGAGTTCATCGTTTTAATTCGCGCGGGGTGAGCAGGCGGGTGAGGCTTGAGTTGCGTGGCTGCCGAACGTCAGTGAGCTACTTATTGAGACTCTAACAGATTGAAAAATGTCGGCATCATTTCCTGAAACTTTCTCACTAGGCTCGCCTCAGTGGCAGTAGGTACCGACTTCGGGCGTGGCTGCCGAACGTCAGTGAGCTATTTATTGTGGCTCTTAACATAATAATATTATGTTAAGAGCCACAATAACATGTTATGTTAATATAACATTAATATATTATATAACATTAAGATTGATGAAGCGATATTTATACCCTTAATGGAATATTATTCCTAAAATTTTTAGTTAAATGTCCACAATATGAAAAAAAGTTTCACTTTTGCCGTGGTTTCATAAAACTACACAACCAGTTTTTTTTTTTGTCCGCTGACCGGCCTAACAGGAGATATTAAATATCCACAAAATTTGTATATCCAAATGGTGGCCTCGGCTGCCTCCATTTTTGAACAGGCTCGTTTCTTTTTTAATTATGGTCAATAAATCTTTTTGTATTTTCGGCACCGGCACCTACGCGGAACCCACAGAGTAACAGAGAAGAAACAGAGAGGAAACTCCCTATACTCCCTGTGTTGGCAAAGTTTGGCCGTGAAGTGGGTGGAGGGGGGTGTTTGAGATGGACAGTGGCGCCTCCCAGGGGTGATTGCTCGCAACTCGCCGACGCACGGCCCCCTCCCCTTCCCCCCGATCCCCCCCCCCCCCCCCCCGCACTATCAGGCCTTTCCCGTTCGTTTTCAATAGGCCCATCATCACCGGAATCACCCACAGAAAAATAATTTTATAATTATTATTCCGATGGTGAGTTCCTGTGATGTGAGATCCATTGAAAACGAGTGGGAATGGCCTGGTAGTGGTGGGGGAGAAGGACGAGTGAAATAATAGCATCAGAATAATTGGCACAATAAGTAATTTCGCTTTATTTTCTCTTTTCTTCAATATCATAGTGTTCTAGATAGAGGGGGAATAAATTCAACAACGTTGGTGCGTATAAAAATATCTATTGAAGAATAAGGAACAAAATAATGTACTGGTAGGTATAAAAATACAGATACTCAAACACTATATTGGTAGGTATAAAAATACAGATACTCAAACACATTACATACGTGAAGGAATTGCAAACATTATACATTTAATAAATTAATTCCTTAAATTAATAAATTAAATTAGAAAGTGGGCATATCTCTTTACAGGAGTTCTTTTGGAAAATGGACTATAAAATACGGATTCCCACTAGGTACCTATCTCTGTGCATCAACAATGATAGAACTGATCTGAAATGATCTCTTACATTATGATAGATCAACTGAAAAAAAAAAAAAAAATTGGGGTTCAATTTACTGACGTAAGTTTAACGCCTGAAATAGATATCCTAAAGCAGGTTTGTAGTCACCTGTTACGCGTTATGGAGATTAGTTCGATAAACGGGATCTGTTCCTGGTCGACGGGGCATACGATGAACACCCTGTAGCCTGTAGCCGAACACTGTCGATTCGTCCGTGGGGCCTGTAGAGAAATTTAACACAAATATCAGTCATAATTGGTTATATCAGCAATAATTTCCAGCTTGCCTACTTCTGACCTAACCTATGCGGTTGTTTCAACAGGTGGGATTGATTTATAAGATAAGTTGATTATCAGATTCGAATGGCCTACTGCATAATAATAATAGTATTCTGAAAAAGTGTTAGCAACTTACCAAATCGTTGTCGATGCGGGCTGTGAAATTGAGTGATCAAAAGTGAAGCAGTTGAAATAGCTTAGGAATGAAAACAATAATTTTACTGCTTTCGAGAGATCGAACTGATGAACTTGAACCTGAAGAAACCGATTAGCAATGAACAAAGTTTTTGAAATTGAGAACGAAGGAAAACGCGTGAAAAACTATAAAACAATGTTCGATGATGAAGCCGTTGTAACGGCCGTTACAAACCGCCCAGTTGTTGGTGTGGTACCATTATCTACGATGGAGACACTAATGGCGGACAATTCTGGACTGTGGGGTGCGACAGGGGCGCTCTCTGTTACTCTGTGGGCGAACCCTTGGGGTGACTTTGTGGCCACGCCCCTTTTCAAACTCTGGCCCTGAAATGGAGGGGAGTTTCCGCGGCCTGGCGGAACCCGACGTAAAAAACGGCGTCTCTCTAGGCTCTACCGTTGAGGGGTAGCGTGGAGTCTACCACTGAGGCCTCGGCTGCATTACAACTGTAACGCGACATGCGCATTACACAAACGAAAAAGTTTGAGACAATGTAATAAAAGTTTCACTTTATGGTCAATAAATATTTTCGTATTTTCGGCACCGGCTGGTTCATCGATTTCTGAATTCTTTCTTCAGGGGACTTGACAGTTTTCATCTTAGAGCACTTTCACTTAGCCTTCGAACTAATTGTCCGTTATTAAAAGATTTTTCCCGACAAGACTTGAGCAATTTATGTACGAGGTGCAACTAATTCTCGAATCCTGCGGGATCCCGGGATTGACTCCACGAATCCCGGGATTTCAAATTGGCAAAAATCGACCGGGATCCCGGGATTGCAACCCCTAAGTGTATCCCTATGGCCCACCAATGGGTGGCATGGTGGGGACACGAAAAAAAAAAAAAATCCGCTATGTAATCGTGGTCGGACAGCGGTAGATGAGTGCAGTTGTGAGGAAGACCGGTTTCTATTCGTAATACATAGTAAATTGTTATAGCTGTGAGCCTAACCAGTTCTTCCCAACAATCCCCGCAACCGCGTCGCCGTTTTAATTCAATTCCAACGTTGACGTTCCTCTTGGCAACATGGCAGCCACCAAAACACTCCGAGACATTCCCGCGAGGGGAAACGTCGGGGCGAAGGAAAATTCTGTCCGACGAAGTTTACCTTCCCAACAACGGTGAGAATTTAACTCGATTTCACGGTGAGGCGCATCGCGAAGCGTAAGCCGTGACAAAGCGGTGTTGCTGGTTAATTGGATTAAAAAAAAAAAAAAAAAAAAGCCTCTGCGTGGAGAGGAAAAAAAATTTAAAAGGAAAGCTGCATTTTACAGAAATAACCAAAGCAAACTTCGCTTTTAATTTTTTTGAGAAAATAACTACCATCTCCTTGTGACAAACTCTGGATTAATAACTCAATCATCTTACTTTTATTTTTATTTATTTATTTTATTAAAAAAAAAATAGTTACCATCTGAGCTACGCAGAAGCAGTGCCTGAAGTTGTGGAAGGGGACCTCGTTGTAGTTCTTGTAGACTTGGAACAGGAAGTTTCGAAGGGTCTCCATATCTAGCTTGAAAGCTTGAACAAGGCCTGAAACAGAATCACCAGGTTGGGGGTCGCAGTTGAAAGGCCTCACGTCCGCTTTGTCCCTCCGACCAGAACTTCCGCTAATGAAAAGCCCTCATGGGGGGAGCTTTTGTGGGCAGTTTAGGACGACCTTTGGCCGAGTGCGGTAAATATTTGTCGGGATACGGCTGACGTCATTCGGAAGGTTAAACGGGATTTATAAATTAGCCGGAGAGCCCGACGTCAATTGTGTTGATGATGCGATTAAATTGAATCGCGCGAGGGAGATGAAATGTCCGACCGCCGTCCGAGCCGTTTTGAGCAGTAGGAATTTTTTTTTAATCTGAAATTTTGACAGAATACTCGGTTTACCATCTAGTTGTGCCCGCAAGGTTTTCAGTCCGATCGCCCAAACCCGTGGGGCGCTACGGGGCTAAAATGGGGCTACGGGAGGGTTTTTTTTAAAGGCTTTTGGCTATGGGATCGAGTTAGGTGTCGTTTTCGAAGTATTTTAGGACGTAGAATCCATTTTTGGGGGTCCCGGAACGATCCGATTTCACTGAGTGGATCTTTAGGGCTTTCATGGGGCTAAAAATGGGATTTTTGAAGGATCCCAGAAAGTCAAATATTTTCCAAGTAAAAAAAATTTTGAAAAAAAACAAACTTTTCCACTTTTTTTTATTGACCGCATTAATATCTCGTCGCTAGTCGTGAAAGGGCTAGTTACTACTAGCCCTTTAGGTTACTACCTATATCAAAGAATAATAAACGAAGGTCTTTGGAACATGCAGGAATTTTTTCCAAATTTTTCGAAGAGGTGGAATTTTTTTACTTTTCCAAGTTGAAAATTAACAGTTATTTGGGCATCCACCATAAAGTAAAACAATCTTCGTACCTATATTGATCGAAAGTTTACCTAAGTCGGAAAACATGAAGTACAGCAGAGCGAGAAGTTCCTCGTCCGACCATTGCATGGAGTCGAAGGAAGACAGTCGAAGGCACTGGACGACTTCCTCGGAAATGGAGTCCTCGCTGCAACACAAAATAGTTTGGAAAATTAATTTTTTTAAATGATGAAAAAATGAAAATTTTAAAAATTAGCTCGTAAAAAAAGGGGGAAACGCTGCAAAATGTGTTAAACCGTTTGGGGGTTTGTCCCTGGATATAGTACAGACGAGAGGGGCGGGTCGCGCCACAGTCGCAACGCGGCAGGGCCCCCATTCTCCCGAAGGCCGTCCAGCCTTCCCGTCTGCGAACGGGAAGAATTTAACAATTTAGTTTGCCATTTACTGCTCATTTTTTGGTGACATGAAATAATGTGGCTTCGCAGTGAGTTTAGTGAAATTGATCCTGATAGCCGGGTCTCCTTTGCCGACAATTCAGTTGAGATTCGACGGGTGAGTCCGTTGTCCAGGACCTCATTGTCGACACCTTGGGTCCGCTGGTCAGGCCTCCTTTGCCAAAAATTTGGTTGAGGAAGCTGCAGCAGCCTTCCCAATTTATACTGCGAGCCCAGAGCACGACATATCGTGTCGGGCTCCAGCATACCCTCCGTTCCCTTCCAGGACCTCTGCACCTTCACAACACCTCGACATATCGAGCTAGCCTGATGAGTGCGAGCATCCCCATACTGTGGCACCATCTTCCTTCTGTGTTGTAGATCACGACGAATCGTGTTATGCCCAGGAAGGCAATGCTCACATACTCCCTTCCTGTTCCTCCAAAAACACCGGTGGCGAAATCGTGGATTCACGCCACAGGCCTTCCGTCAAACACACAACACTCATAATTTAATAAATTTAAATTCTGTGATGAGAACACAAAAGCATGTAGGTACACTACCATCATCCATTTTGTGGGGTGTTCCACAAATCGGTTCAACGGAAAAAATCTTTTTGCATTACACATTAAACAATGATAATTTAAAAAGCTGCAAAATTTATTTTAAAAAATAAATAAATAAATAAAAATAAAGTGAAGAAAAGGAGGAAGTATTGAAAAACGTTTTTAAGGTTTTATAATTGTTTCGTATAAATTCTGCATACATTTGATTCAACGGATAAAAGTTTTTTAAATTACACATTAAACAATGTTTAATTTCCAATTTATTGTTTCCTATACATGATCCGAGTTTGGACGAATAAGAGACCCCAAACAATAGACTTGAAGCTCAGAATTATTAAAAAACACGACAACTAATTCGACCCCGTGGCCAAAAACCTTCTAAAACCGCTGCTGTAGACTCCCCTTAGAAGCCTCCACGGTGAGATCAGATGAACCATGGACCCCCAAAAATGAACTATTCGTCTATCAATACTTCGAAAGTGACAAATCACTCGACCCCAGGGCCTAACCCCTTCAAAAACACCTCCTGTAGCCCCGTTTTAGCACCGAGCACGGGTCAGGAGCCTGTTAACAGTCTTGCTAAAAAACCGAGTGTTTAGTCCAAATTTCAATTAAATTTAATTAAATTTAAAATTTAGGTATGTACTATGTATACCTATGCACTATACCTACCCAAAACGGCACAATTGCGAGAACCTCAGTTCAGAGGTGTCAGCAAAAGGCCGGTTATGCAAAAAACGCAAGACCTGCAGGTCTTGCGGGTGATGTATACTCATGGTGGGCAACCTAATAATATTCCCACTTCTGATATATCGTAAATGATAGTTCAGATGGGTTCAATCGACAACACCAAATAAAAGGAATTTGGGAAAAGTTTATTAAACGCTCAAAATCGCACCAATCTACACCAAGCAATGCCAGACCTCGGAAGAAGTTAAGGGAGGAGGTCCCCGCTGATTGGTTGAGTCCTCTCACGTGATAGGTCCGCGCTCTAGCGGCCGTCCGACTGATGATTATACCTCAAAAACTACCTACTCGGGAAACGACACCTCATTCTACTTCCTGACATTCTTCAAAAGCCCATGTGGTGGAAAACGTCTGTGTTCAGAGCGCTCTAGCGGCCGTCCGACTGATGATAGAAACAAACCTGACGATATATTCTTGTTGAAAATTTTGTCTGCTTTAATTTTGTACGAAGTGGTATTCTCGCTAAAACCAATCGTTTTCAAGATACATGGAGGAAACTGAAAAAAGTCCGAAATTTTCGAGGTTTTTAACGTTTCCTGAAGTTAGCTCGCCTCTGGCGAAGAGGAAAACCTCAAATTCGGATTCAGCGGCTCAAAAAACATGGAGAACCGATGAGAAAAAACTTATATAGGTAGGTACATTTTTCTTGGAAACGGGCTATGAGGAAAGACAATTTAATGCTGGAAGGATAAATTAGGCAAACATGAATTCTGTCAATAAAAAATTATGTACCTACCTACTTCAGGTCGTCAGACAAATATGGGAAAAAAAAAAAAAATCAAAAATTTGCACTCCTGGCGGAACGAGCGGGGGTTGGCTGGCATAGCCAGTAGAGTATGCCCCCCCCCCCCCCCTAGTTTTAAAATTAAAAATCGCTTCGACCCCACATTGGTAGGGAAATATAGATTGAAAATTTGCCATTTCTGACGATTTAAAAAAAAAAAAGTTGATTCTGGTTCTTTTCCCGCCTTTGCCCCACTGTGTCCTAGGGACGTTAAAAAACAAAACTAAAACGATACACTTTTTAAATATCGATATTTTTCTCCGATAGTTGCATCCCTACTGTGTCCGCACCGGTTTCATTGCGCGGGGAGTTTGCTGAGTTTGCCCTTTACGGGTTTTCCGCCCACAGAGCGGTTTTGTTCCGCGAATTTCGCTAATTTGACGGATTTTCGGAGCGAGCCCGAAATAATAAATTTCCATTCACGCGCCACATAAAGGTTTTCGGGGGGCTTCTCTGGGTGTTATCTCCTGGGAAAGGGAAAAGCCCTGGAAAAGCCCTTTTGACTCCACCCCCCCCCCCCCCCCCCCCGGCACGTCGAAAGTCGTTAATATTCATCAACCCGACGAAGGAGGATGAGGCGCCTTGAGGAATGAGTTTTACACCCTCTTCCGATACCCAGCTGTTGAATGCTTGTCCCTTTTCTCAAACGTTTCGACGGTCGGGCGGTGAAGGGGAGGCTTTTATTAGGCTTCGAAAGTAAACACAATTTCTAGGCTAATTTTCAGGGGGGTTAGGAGCCGAAAATTTATCCGACAATAAACCTCTAGGCAGGAATTTTCCTGTTGATTCCAAAGGGGGGGTTCGAAAGTTTTGCAATACAGTTCATTTGCAAGTCGATGTATCGAAGCGGAGCATTTCGTTAGGGGAGTTTACCATGTGGGGAGGCTGGAGGCTATTTTGCATCGAAATTGTTCGACTATTGCAGTCAAGCGGATCGTGAAAGACTTATAACAAGGCGGTTTTAATGATTGGGCTGCAACGGGAGACCAGAAACTCGACGCTATGAGTCAGACAGAGTTGGGAGTAGTTTACTAAAAATGTAGTTCATCTAAATCGCAAACTACAAACTAATTAGTTTTTAGTTTCACAATTCAAACTAGAACTAAATTAGTTCTTAGTTTCACTTTTGAAACTAACTTTCAAACTAAATTAGTTTTTAGTTTGAATTGTGAAACAAAAAAAACTAATTTAGTTTCAAGGTTAGTTTCAGAATGAAACTGAAACTAATGGTTTTTAGTTTCAAGGTTAGTTCTTAGTTCCAATCAAAACTAAAAACTTTTTTTTTAGTAAACCAAAACTTTAGTTGTTATTCGTAGTTGTACATATAACAACTAACGATAACTTTTTGGAGAAACTTGTTGCCACTCCCAACAAGAGGCAACCAGTGGTAACTCCTAGTGGCCACACCCAGTGGCATCCAATAGGTAGACCCTTTTTCGCCCCACAGAGCCCCACGGGCTTAGACGAGCGGGCTGAAAACCTTGCGGGCACAACTAGATGGTAAACCGAGTATTTTGTCAAAATTTCAGATTAAAAAAAAGTTCAAAACGGCTTGAATCATGGACGGACATTCGTATTTGAAACCTACCCTTCAAGGAAGAAAGGAAGGAAAGGAAGCCTCACTCCTGAGTTAAACGGCGTTCCCAAAACGCCATCCCGGTAGTGGACTGGTGGGGGTATTGCGACTGCAGCGCGACCCCTACGAGATGTAGTGAACTTTGAAGGTGGTAAGTTACCAAAACTGAACCAGAAGATGGCATGTAATCGCGACGGAGGCCGAAAATTCTGAACGGCCTGAAAATTTGACATAAAACGAAATACCCGTCCATACCGGTACCAAAAACGAAACGTCCATCCGCCGTCCGAGCCTTTTTTTTTTTAACCTAAAATTTTGCCAAAATACTCGGCTTACCCTTTAGATGTGGCCGCAAGGTTTTCAACCCGATCGCCCAATCTCGTGGGACTACAAATTTGCGAAAAATGTGGAAACATTCCAGTTTTTTTTGTAATTTTTCAGCACTTTTTATGAGCTTAGAATGAAAGTAAGGCCTAAAAATTTCTTTATGCCCTGAATCTTATAAAGGACGTTGCTACTCGTCGAATGATACTGATCGCAGCTCTGTTACAGTAGCATTTTGAACAACGAAAGATACAAATTTTGAAAACTGACCCCAGCCCCCTTCCAAGCGTATCGCGTTGTACCTATGTTTTTTCTCCTCTTTGCTTTCCTTGCTTTATTTGTTATAACAAATAAAGCAAGAATGCACTTCGTAAGATAATGCAAGTGCATGCACTTATTTTGTACAAATGTGGGGCTCCACAATCTGTTTAATAATATTAATCCCCTGTGTGAGTCCCTTGGCTGTTTCCCAACGTTTCTAAATGATAATAAATAATAATCATAATTATTTTTATTAATGGTTATTAATAATTATTCATAATATTCGTTAAAAATAATAATAAAATAGCAAATAATTAATTAGGTATTACATTTAAAAAAGAAAAAAAAAAAGGAGTTTATGGGAAGGTTATCCAACAAATCCTCTGAGACAATAACATGACGTATTATGACATAAAATATTATAATATTTCGACATATTACGTCACAATATTATAATGTTAGAGGATTGCTCGTCTAACTCCTCTCATCTTTCCTCACACATTCATCGGAGCATAACTGGTATGAGCGGCTGAGAATAAAGTCGAAGAGGCCATAATCAGTTTTGAAGGGGGCAAAAACCGGTTTTGAGAGGTTGAAACTGGTTTGAGAGAAAAATTGGCGTAACGACCAGTTGTGACTGCCTAGAACTGGTTTTAACGAGTAATGTACCAAGTACATACTGGTTGGACAATAAGTCTTATTGTCCAACCAGTTTTGAGAGCTTAAAATTGATTCGAGAGGCGGCAACGCGCTGGTTTAAAGGGGGACCTATTTTTGGAGGTTTTGACGTATCAAAAGCACTGCAAATTTTACACAATGGTTTATTATTCTTTGATATAGGTTACTTGTGCAAAAATTATTTCTGTCAATGGAAAAAATTTTGAAAAACAATTTTTTTTTGGATTTTTGTTTCAAAAATTTTTTTTCTTCAAAAATTCTTTATTTTTTTACTCGAAAAATATAACCTATATATTTAACCTCCTGGGATTATTCAAAAATCCCATTTTTAGCCCCACGAAAGCCCTGTAGATTGCAACAGTGAAATCGGATCGTTCCGGGACCCCCGAAAATGGATTCTACGTCCAAAAATACTTCAAAAACGACACCTAACTCGATCCCATAGCTAAAAGCCTCCAAAAAAACCCTCCCGTAGCCCCATTTTAGCCCCATAGCGCCCCACGGGTTTGGGCGATCGGGCTGAAAACCTTGCGAGCACAACTAGATGGTAAACAGGTATTTTGTCAAAATTTCAGAATTAAAAAAAAAATATCCTACGGCGGACGGACATTTCGGATTTAGAATGTAGAAAACAACTGCACAAGGGTTTATTATTCTTTGATATAGGTTACTTGTGCAAAAATTATTTCTGTCAATGGAAAAAATTTTGAAAAAAAATTTTTTTTTGGATTTTTGTTTCAAAAATTTTTTTTCTTCAAAAATTCTTTATTTTTTACTCGAAAAATATTTAACCTCCTGGGATTCTTCAAAAATCCCATTGAAACTTGAAATGGATAATGTCAATTTTTTAGGCTGATCGGAGTCGTCGACCCCCGTCGCGAAAACAGGTGTATTATTCCAAGAATAATAAACCAAAACCTGTTTGCAGGGACAATACCTGTCTTAGATCCGTTTTGAGAGTCGAAACCCGGCGTAGTGATGTTGTTGGTATAGACGGAAAACTGTTCGCCAATTTTCTTCAAAAACATGCACCATCAGAAGTGGGATCTCCCATTATAATAAACGAAGTGCCCTGTACAGATTTGTAAACGTTTGAGAATCTCTCCGTACATTCTTCGCCATGAAACGGGATTTTCCTTCCGGGGCAACTTGACCCGGTTTTTTCCCCAGAGCGGGAAGTAGTTTTTCCCGGCAACACGATCCTCCCGTCCCGCAAGTCTCGGAACTATGTAACGGAGAGCTCTAGTCGACTTTAATTGGATTTATTTCGCTTTTTCTCCGAGGCGTCCGGAGACTGGAGGATATCGGGGAGAATAAATTGGTCTCAATTGCCTTCAGCCGGACGGGGCTGAGCCGCCTTTTCCCGCCGCATCGCCTCTTTCGAAGTGCCGAGTGGGTATCAAAAGTGGATTAGAAAAAAAAAATTCCTTTTAATCGAGTTCTCTTTCATTTTTTTTTTTTTTTTTTTTTTTGCATGCTGAAATGATCGCAGCCGGGATCCATTAGTTGAAAAAAAAAGAAAGTCTCAGGCGTATTCCGTTGTGGTCGATAGGGACAATAGAGAGTTCCTAAAGAAACATCCGAGATACGTCGACCGTTAATTTTTATCGCCGTAAGGGATTTGTCTAGGGAGAATCAAAGAAAAGCTAACTCACATATCACCTAACAGAGATTCCGTGTTATCAAAAGTCACGCTAAATTTAAAGTGCCGCTATTTACCTTATATTGTTCGGCGTTATCCTTAAGACCGTAAGCTTATCGCCGTATCTTTACGGCAATAACGTTCGACGTTAGGCATAAGTAAGTTATCGCCGTTATTTCCGCGCATGCGCGAAATCTCGAGTTACGTCGACCGTAACTCATCACCGTTAGGCAAAAAGTGGCTTTAGGAACTCTCTAATGACTTTCACCACGGAGTCTTTATGGGTGATCACTGTTTTAGCAACGTTGTGGTCTCGAAAGTGAAGTGATAAGAAGGTTTTCTCCGCTTAAGAATGCATGGATTTTTGAATATATTTTTTAATTTTTTTTTTTAACGGATTGTAGCTAATAGGGAATCGTTTTCGATAATTTTGATCGTAAAATTGATTCGCGGGGGGTTTCAGAAGTGGCCGACCTCTTGTCATCGCATATTCGTTTTCCATCGCCAACAGCAGTGCATTTTAACAACCTCCCAATCACGGAACCACTCGATAATTTCCCTTTCATTCCGGTTCAGCGCCTCTCACACGTTGTTCCTAACAAGCGTCCAAATATCGATTACGCCGAAAGGAACGAACACGCCAATTACTGGTGGGTATATTTTTTTCTTCCGGCGAGTGGATCCTTTTTGTGTGACGTACTCGAACAGCATGTTCATTGCCAGGTCATTTCTGAATGCGGACAAAAACGGTTCGACGTGCTGAATAAAAGATGGGGGACGTTGTCAAAGTCCGAAGGGAATAACAACTGTTGTGTACCTATATTTTCTCAAAATGTCGGGGCCAAGTGAGCAGTAAAGTATTTTAAACCGTGCAATCCACTTATGGGGAGGATTCAACCATCCGTCTACATCGTGGGGCTCTGTGGGGCTAAACAAGGGGCTGTAGAAGGAGCTTTTGAAGGGTTTTGGCCCTGGGGTCGAGTTAGGTATCATCTTCGAAGTATTTTAGGACATTCAATCCACTTATGGGGAGAATTCACCCATCCGTCTACATCGTGGGGCTCTGTGGGGCTAAACAAAAAGGGTTTTTTGAAGGCTTTGGACCTGAGGTCGAGTTAGGTGTCATTTTCAAAGTATTTTACGACATTCAATCCACTCATGGGGAGAACTCACCCATCTGACGACATCGTGGGGCTCTGTGAGGCTAAACAAGGGGCTACAGGAGGGTTTTTTGAAGGTTTTTGGCCCCGGGGTCGAGTTTGGTGTCATTTTCAAGTATTTTAGGACATTCAATCCACTTATGAGGAGAACTCACCCATCTGTCTACATCGTGGGGTTCTGTGGGGCTAAACAAGGGGCCATAGAAGGTTTTTTTGAAGATTTTTGGCCGTGGGGTCGAGTTAGGTATCATTTTCGAAGTATTTTAAGACATTCAATCCAATTATGAGGACAATTCACCCATCTGACGACATCGTGGGGCTCTGTGGGGCTGAACAAGGGGCTACAGGGGTGGTTTTATAAGATTTTTGTCCCTGGGGTCGAGTTTGGTGTCATTTTCAAGTAATTTAGGACATTCAATCCACTTATGGGGAGAATTCACCCATCCGTCTACATCGCGTGTCCCTGTGGGGCTAAACAAAGGTCTACATGAGGGGTTTTTGAAGGTTTTGGCCCTGAGGTCGAGTTAGGTGTCATTTTCGAGGTATTACACGACCTGCAACCCAATTATGAGGAGAAATTGCCGAGTTCCAACGATCACTGGACACGCAAGATCAAATCATCATCAATTTTGAGATTGTTTTACCCAATTTACATGCTTCCCCATATTACGTTGGGGCAACCCGCTGCAATCTTGCTCTATTTAGAGTCTTTCGATTTTTCAACGACTACTGAGGCTTCAAATCTCTCCTCTCATATCAAATATTCTTTGTTATTCCTTACATTTTTTCCGGCTGAATCCAAATGTGAAAGTAGAATTCTGAAATTAGATTTCTGTATGAAAAACTATTCATTATCGAAAAGCGAGTCGAAGTGGTCTGAGGCCAGGTGAGAGAGGTCGGGGGTTGGCTGGCTTATCCCTCCTAGTCCCTTGATTAGTCCTGCCTTAAAAAATGTGGAAGTGATCGGATCGATCTTCCCCCCCCCCCCCCCTCCCCGTTGAGTACGAAAACGTCGTGAAACTCGCTCCAAAAATCGGACCCCCCGCCAATGAGCGAAACTGAAACGTGACAATTCGCTTCCAGTTATAACGTTCTGGTTATAAAGTATAAATACTTTTACCCTAAAACAAAAACCTCCGCCGGCGACGCATTCAAATTACACAATACTCCCAATGAGCAGACCCCCCCCCCCCTCCACCCCGTTCATCCGCAGCACTGACGTTGGCACAAAATCGATCCCCGTCTGGGACTCCCCCACCCCTAAAACATTATGGAAGATTCCCCTCCCGACCCTCACCTTTTGCAGGGTCTTAATGAGGAAGTACCTTTTGATCTGTAATTAGGACCCCCCGCCCGGGTACCTAATTGCGCTATATTCAGAAATCTCCTAAAGAGGAAATCCCTTTTCATACAGACTGTATACCGTTGATTATCGCCGTTTTTTCTTCTCCCTCCGAAATCCAGGGTTTTTTCTCAACGGACCGGAACGGCTTTAAATGTCGAGGGTTTATGAGGATGTTCATTATTTTCATTATGACATAATTCTCCAATTAGAAAATGCTTTGAAAAAAAGGAGCTCGCCGCAAAGTAAAGGAAGACCTTTAAAAAACCTGTTTCTACGAGGATGAAAATATACTGTGGAAATGTAATTTGTGTTTTGTAATTTACAAGAGCTTGGGGGTGGTTAGGGACTTTCAAGGATGATTGGAGAAGGTTCGGGATGTTCTCCCTTAACTCTTGTTTATTATCCAGACTACTGCGTGTTGCTGAAAAACGTACGTCATTATAATGAAAAATTTTGAGGCCGAAAAAAAATTGTCGACCCCCGTCGCGAATACATTCGTGTATTATTCCAAGAATAAACCAAAATGTGATCTTTTTTTTCGTCTAACTTTGAACTTTATGCAATAGCGCGCACCACCTCTCCAAGTTTGCACAGCCTTAATGACGGAAGACAATTACGAGAGTTCTTTCGAAGCTATAAGACAGGTTTTAATATTTAAACGCCTTATGCCCCCCCCCCCCTCCCTACAAACCTGTTATCCCTTTCATTTTCGCTTTTTGGCTCCTCCACCCTCACCCCGCCCCTTCTTTTGAAAGATTTTTTTTTTTTTCGCCAAGTCTTTATCTTCATCTTCTTTGATTGAATTTTTAAAATGGATTACGACGAAGATCAGCGTTTATAATTGGCTTGGAAGGGAAAGGACTCGCCAAAAATGGAAATGAGGAAGAACTTTTCATTTAAAAAAATCGTTGAAGAAGTAAAGCGTTTAAGTTGAGGAACACAGTGTCGTATTCTGAAAAAAATTTGTCGCGATTATTTTATTTTATTACGGTTCTAAATATTCGTGAGTGTAAAGTTAACTGCATCATTTAATCAACTCGTCTCGTTTTAACCGCCAACTCCGTCAAGTTCATAAACTCCCGAAAACGGCTAACGAGTTGAGACGTGCGAGGTTTAAACTTGGAGGAAATGATCGCGTTTTCCAAATAACGTCAAGTGGAAACGTTGAAGGGTTGACGTTTGGGGGAGTGTTAAGAGTTAAGAGCGAGAGGGGTTTTTCACGGGGGATGTGAAACGTGAATGCGGGTGTCGGAGAAGTGGCGCGGAAGGGTTGTTGGGAATTATAAAAGGGGAAAGCGCGTTCGCGTAATTTGAAGTGTATGGATGTTAAGTTGCAGCTGAAAGAACCGGTTTTCTGTCGTCGTAGTCCAGTAAATTTACTTTCAAAAAGGCCCTTTTCTAAGAAAAATGTATATGCATTTTTTTTTTCTCAACGGTTTTCAATGTTTTTTGAGTCGCTGAATCCGAAATTGAGGTTTTCCCCTTCGCCAGAGGTGAGCTCACTTCAGGAAGCGCTAAAAACCTCGACAATTTTGGACTTTTGTTCAGTTTCCTGCAAACTCGAAAACGGTACGTTTTAGCGAGAATATCACTTTCAGATATCAGTTTCCTGCAACGACTCGGTACGTTTCCTGCAGATACGGTACGTTTCCTGCATATCCTCAGTACGTTTTCTGCAGATCCTCGGTACGTTTCCTGCAGATATCAGTTTCCTGCAAAGACTCGGTACGTTTTAGCGAGAATATCACTTTCAGATATCAGTTTCCTGCAAACTCACTGAATATCACTTTCAGATATCAGTTTCCTGCAAACTCGAAAACGGTACGTTTTAGCGAGAATATCACTTCGTACAAAATTAAAGTAGTCAAAATTTTCTACAAGAATATATCGTCAGATTTGTTTTTAACTGTTGGAGCAGACCTACCTAACTTCATTATATCTACATCTATTATATTGGAGCTGCAGCCCGAGGAGGAGAACCGAGGAGAATGCCCATTTTTATTCTAAGGCACTTCTACTTAGATGTCGCAAAAATATGAATCACAAACAACAACGAAATCGTATTGGCGAGCATCGTACGAGAAATGTCTGAAAACACCAAAAAGTCCGCTCAAAATGGCTCAAAAAACGGGCTCAGTGTTTAATTTAATACTTGCTGGCTCAGTTGGGAAAATTTTGATTGAAGGGGGGTCGGGGATCGGAAAGAATGGCCCCACGGAGGGGGGAGGGAGGGCGTTGCTGAGACAAAGTGGTCGGCAATTCCCAGAAGAATGTATACCCATTGTGGGGGGGGGGGGGGATTAGCTCCTCAATCAGGGGTGACGGGACGGTAGGGGGGCAGCACAGTTGCGGAAACTGCGGAGCTCAAAATAGGGAGACAAAAAATTGTGAGGGGGGTTATAGATTTCCGATAGGATCCCGTCACCCGTTGACGGATTCCACAAATACGTTTCGCGACACCTTTCCATACCAAAAATACCAATACCAAAAATCCGTTTTGGCGAGTAGATGACGAGAAAAATGTGAAACCACCAAAAAGTTGCTCCACGTGGTGCACCTAATCTCCAAAAGTAGAGCAAAAATAAAATAAATCTGTATTTTTTAAGAAAAAAAAAAACTGCACAATATGGGAAAATGAGTTGTTGGGTCTGAGGCCAGGCGGGATACGGTCGGGGGTTGGCTGGCGTAGCCAGCTGGTGTGGCCCGCTAGTCAAGTACCAACCTATGTTATGGTAAATATGGAACTGCTACAATGATTCTACTGTGATTAGAACCATTTATCTGACACTTGTGACTGAGCTACTTAAGTAGCTAATTAGTCCATTTTAATAATGTATCTCATCATCCTGTAGAACCAGATGTATTTCAGGTTGCTGGGACTGGATGCTATCCAGAAATTTCGTTTGATAAAATGTATCATGTCATGATGTACTGAACGCCAGCTTTTATCACTGTAAGTCTGTACAAAGGAATCGCGCCAATCTTGCCAGTGTCCATCCAAGGTCAGTTTACACAAAGTGGAAGCATACCATTCCACTGCATTTTTCTCCAAAAAAAAAAGGCGTAAGATTTGTATTTTATTTTCGTCTGCAGCGACCTCATGCCTGCCACATTCCTCCTCAAACATATCCATCCAGTCACTAGCATTGCCTGTACCCTGGAATTTGCGCAAAACGAACTGCTTTTCAATGTGCGCCATATTAAACGGTCGATTTTCGCTGGCATCCAATCTAGTAGTTAACTTATCTATGAGCCTAATCAATTGTGCCTGATTATCCATCAACAACGGAGTAACCTGTTGTTGAGCTGGCGCTTGTTCAGCAACTAGCTCCCCCAGATAGTTATCTTTGAAGACAAAGTTGAGATCAGCATCAAAATATAAGGGAACAACTGGCGGAGGCAATGTGACCGTGAGATTGCGGTACTGACCCACCTTCACCAAAGATTTGCATGCATTCTTCACAACAGAAATCCAAAACAGCTCCCTGTGATGTCTTTCTCCCTGATGTTCAGGTGGGAAGCTATAGGTAACATCTTCTGATAACAATCGAATAGTAGTGACCTTCGTTACCTCAGAGTCGTTGTCCAGACTCCTCTCAACGTGAACTCGTACCTGCATCCTCCAGTCGTCAGGGTGACCAAAAACCGATTTATAATCTTGTAATCTTGGGTTAAGAAACTGAGACTATGACCGATGGTTCTCCTTAAAAGAATTCATTTATTTGTTATTCGTTTATCATAATTGGTAGGAAGATGAATTAACACTGGAAAGTTCCTTACCTTAAAAGAAAATCGGTTTTTATAGTCTTTTCGTTCACAGAATCAAGAACTAGTTATATTATAACACAATAAAATACCCTTGACCGAAACCATGGGAACCATCCCTAGCCAGATATTTCAAAAAGCCAGCTGGTGTTGTCACTGAAGGCCGTAGAAGAAAAGTGAAGTGAAGTTCACTTTTACATACAGTTATGTAAATATGTTGATGAGGTGTGAACTCAAGTAATCTTAATATTTAAGTCACAAGCACTGTTTTCGGCGACATTGTTAACTATTGGCAACACTGCGTTTTGCGCTTCGCTTTTATGTGTGGAAATACAGACGGTTTAACACCTCGACTACGATTTATCAGATATTTTCCTACTTTTATTGAATTGATGCAGCGGATGTCTTTGGAGGAGGTACAACTCAGTTCGATCGGTTTGCACACGCATTCATTTGAATGGATTCATTTGCGTGCACGTCTTAGGACGTTGTGAGTTGCCTTGAAGATAGAACTTTTCTACCACATGAGCTTTTGAAGAATGCCAGGAAATAGAATGAGGTGTCGTTTTTGAGGTAAAGTCCATTTTTCGTGGTTCTCCATCACACTGTATTTGATTACTTTTTTTTTCATTTAGGTAAAGAAAATTCAGCAAAAGCCTTCTTGTTGTTAAAAGGCTCTGAACGGTACATCATCCTTTCTGAGCTGAAGTTACGGTGGCGAGAAAAAGTTGCGAGGTTACGTCGAAGGTTGAATCCCGTGACCCTCAAACGATTATCGACATCCCATTTACATCCGTGCAAACATTCAAAACCTTTCGGGGGGAAAGAGGAGAAAAGCTCGAATCCGCTTTTCCGCCCGGACTTCAAACTCCCATCGGAATTTTCCCGGATGTTCTTTTTTTTCGACATTTCTCTCTCGTCTGATTCGGAATTGATTCCAGTTTTTTTTTCTTTCAAGAAAGAGATCCGGCACACGTGTGTTTCTGTCTGAAGTGGTCTCTCATTAGGATGCCCCCCTCCTCCGCCCCCTTCGCCGCAATTTTCCCTACTCCAACTTTATCTCCTTTTCCGGAATCCATCCGTCACTTTCAGCGTCTTTCCGGCAGAAGTTCTCTCTCGGTCACGTCGACCTACATTCAGGTATGTTGTAAGGCGGCCAAGATAGATCATCTGAATCCCGGGAAGCGCAATTGTGTTTGTTCATTTATCTTGCTCACGGTACTCAATGTTGACGGCTCTCGGCGTCCTTCAAACTTTTTTTTTTGAAAGACGAAAATGCTAAATTACTACAATCAGAAGTGGGATCTCCCAATACGTAACAGCATAGATCCCACTTCTGATATTATCGTCAACGTCCGCAACATCATAGAAACCGCTCTCTCAAAGCTTCAGCCAACAATTAGGTGGAGCATTGTTCGAGTGGTTTCCATGAAATGGCGCTGCGGGCGTTGTTGAGAATATCAGAAGTGGGATCCCCCAACATGCAAAACCGTACAGATCCCACTTCTAAAAAGGAGAATATTTCATTTACGTTCTCTCGCATTATAATATTCATTATTATACGAGAACTTAAATGAAATATTCCCCTTTTACACGTAGACTAACGCGACTACTTAACAACTTTCATATTCCCTGGTGTTAATGCGGAATGGAGCGTTGTGCTCAGAAAATGAATAACGGAAGGCTAAGTGGTTTGGCGCATTAAGAGAAAATGAAGCACTTGGGGTCTTATTAAGTGAAACTGTGGCCCATTTCGAGGTTGGGAAATTGATATTATGGTGTTTATCGAGGAGTTAAGTAATTTTATTTTCTAGGAAGAATATTTCTACGATATTAGCGATAAGGATGACTCGTCTGCTGTTGTACTGAAGTGCCTGAATGGTGTAAAAAAAGGGGTAAAAGAGGGGTTTTTGAAGGTTTTTGGTCGTGGGGTCAAGTGGGTTGTCGTATTCGAGGTATTTTGGTTTATGTTTTCGCAACGGAGGTCGACGACTCCGTTCGGCCTCAAAATTTGACATTATCCGTTTCAAGAGGTCTACATTCTAAATCCGAAATGTCCGTCCGCCGTCCGGGCCGTTTTGGGCAGTGGGAATTTTTTTAAATCTGAAATTTTGACAAAATACTCGGATAACCATCTAGTTGTGCCCGCAAGGTTTTTAGCCCGATCGCCCAAACCCGTGAGGCGCTATGGGGCCCAAATGTGGCTACGGGAGGGGTTTTTAAAGGTTTTTGGCTATGGGATCGAGTTAGGTGTCGTTTTCGAAGCATTTTTGGACGTAGAATCCAATTTTGGGGGTCCCGGAACGATCCGATTTCACTGTGGGGATCTATAGGGCTTTCATGGGGTTACAAATGGGATTTTTGATGGATCCCAGGAGGTCTAATATTTTTCAAGTAAAAAAACAAAAAATGTTGAAAAAAAAATGTTTTGAAAAAAACAACAAAAAAAACACTGAAATATGTACTTATAAAAAAAAATCAAAAATTTCTTTTTTTTTAAATATAAAATCAAAAAAATTTTTAACATTTTTTTCATTGACAGAATTAAATTTCTGCACAAGTAACTATATCAAAGAATAATAAACCCAAGTGTAAAATTTGCAGCGTTTTTTTTTTTTTTTTTGTAAACCTGTGCTATTTAAGAAAATTTGGATACTAGGTGCAAATTGGCTTATTGCTAATGATTAGGGCTCGGCAGGATATGAGCAATAAAACCTGGAAATATGACCAATAAATTCCCTAAATATGACCGTAATATGACCGAAAAACCGCAAAATATGACTCAAAAACATGCCCGGAAAAGTTAATAATATGCTAAAATATGCCCCCCAAAAATTGTGAGAGGGTCATGAAGGCAAGAAAAAATTGCATTGGGGCGCTCAACCGACTTTTTTATTGTTACAAGTCATCTTAGAAAATTATCAAACACATTGACCACATATTTAGACACTAAAATATTTACATAGTTACAAGCAGTCTTATTTACATATTTACAACATACCTACTAGTCAAAGACTTGCACAACCAAGTGTTTTTCAATATTTTCGGTCTTGAAGCTGTGGCGTAGGTCACTCAGGAGAAATTTCAAGCGGGAGAACGAACGCTCAACATCGACGGAAACCAATGGTAGAAATTTGAAGGAAGCAAGTTCATGGGGAGTGTAGGAGAGTTCCGTTTCTGGTAAGTCACCTCCTAACACCCTGGCTACGTTGACGACAGTACCCCAGCCTGGGTTACGGAAAAGAACGAATTCGAGCTTGGTTTGAACAGCTTTCCCAATCTTCCCAGCCCACAAGGAAGCTTCTTCCTGAAATTTTTGATCCTAAATCACCACTTCAACCACCTCCGTCTCTGAGGTCTCAAGCTTGAGAATCAACTGTGGGATCGACGCCGTAATAAGGCTTTGACCGTGCTTTAATGAAGGCCAGCGTCGCTACAGTGTCCCCGTCCGCCATGCTTTTCTTTGCCTTAGTTATGTATTGGCTGTCATTCTCGTCGAACGAATCCACTACTGATTTGACAGCCTATAGGTGTTCAGCATAGTAGAGCGCTGCAGAAATCCAGGTTCCCCATCGAGTCAGGATTGGCTCAGGGGGCAGCGGCAGTACGGGATGTGCCAATTTAAAGGCGCGCACTCGGCTAGGTGCCTTTACGAAAATTTTTTTCCCTGCAAAAATGAGTTTGTTGACGCTGAGAGAGAATGCTAGTTGAGAGAATTTATAGTGTTGATGTCAAAAAATCTTAAAATATGCAGAAATATTGAAATAAATAGGAAAATATACTGCCTAGTAGCGAAATGGCCCAAATATGCTCGTATCCAACAAAACCCCAATATATGCAGTTATATGCCCGAAAAACTCGAATTTGGATCATCCGATTTGCACAAACTTGGTATATTTAGGCTTCTTATGGCAAAATCGGGAACGAAATATGCAAATATGCCATTTGCCGAGCCCTACTAATGATTCTAAGTAGATAGGTAGGAAAAATGGACACCGGATTCGTGTTCTACGCCATTGCAAGCCTGAGTAAACCAAGTTTTAGGCCAAAGCAAAGCCTTTAAGGGGTTCAAATCGCGATGTCCGCAGTTTTACTGGTTTCGTCCCACTGTGCGTCGGCGAAAAATATTATATTCTCTATTTGCCAATAAATAATCCCAGTATTGTAGGTTATAAATGACAACTCTTGCAACCTTCTGGCTATTTAAGCGCATTAGTGGTATAGACATAACCACCCCTAACTATTGTGTAGGTCTGGTTCTCGTCGGCATTGTCTACCCCCGACAATCGATTCTTTCAAAGGCTATCGATACAGTAGGGCCGCTCGAAGGGAATACAGGAGTGTTTGCAGGAGCGTGACAAAAGCCCCACCGCAGGAATTGTGTCCCGGTCGGAGGACCCCGCAGCTTCCCGAACTATGAAATTGAACCCGCTTCCTATTGTAGTCCCCCCGCGCTCGAAAGGTAATCCGACTAATCGGTCTGGATTTCCGGTCCGATTGAACAACAAGAGAGGAGAGATTTAGTTGCAGACGGGATTGTCCTCTCGGGCACATTCGACTTAAAACCTAAACACCGACGAAAAAAAATCCGAGTACGTCGCCCTTTCTCCCTTAATTGTCAGGAATTAACGCCCTTCCATCTACCCAATTAGCGCTCCGTCATTAGCCCTCCCTTACAGCCCTTACGACCTCCTCATCAACGAGGGACAAACCACTCAACGGGTAACGCAGAGGTAATTGCGGCAAGAGTAAAATAATACTCCAGCCTTGTTAGCTATGCTGTAACAGACTGTATAATCATCAGACAAGCACGAAACCTGATTGTATTATGATACTTTCAAGTGTGTAAACAAGTGATGTTGTTTAGCTATAAACCGTCTGTTTGGAGTTCGTCAACTATGTTGAGCGTCTACACGAATGAGGCCGGGCAGCCCTGGACAATGTCCAGTGGACATACATCATAGGGGTGCACCCTATGATAATCATACGATCGGAGTCGTCGACCTACGTCGCGATTACAAAGGAGTATTATTCCAAGAATAATTACACAAACCGGTTTCTAGGAACTAAACAGCTTTGGAGGGGTCAAAAACCGGTTCGTTGAGGTTTAGATCCACTTCAAAGGATCTAACAGCAGCTTTGAAGAAGGATCAAACAGGTTTGGCAAGACATAAAACCTCTTGGAAGGAGTTTACATCGCTTTAAAGGGGTGAATAAAACCGGTTAGATGGGGCTTAGAACCAGTTTGAAGAAGCTAAAACTGCTTTATGGGGGGGGGGGGGGGGGGGTAAACAGGTTTGATGACGCTTAGAACCATTTTGAAGGAGCAAAAAAGCTTTTAAAGGGGGATAAAACAGGTTTGATGGGGCTTAGACCCATTTTGAAGGAGCTCTTATAGCTTTGAACGGGGATAAAACCTGTTTGATAAGTCTAGAACCACTTTGAAGGAGCTCTTATAGCTTTGAAGGGGTCTAAAACCGGTTTGATAAGCCTAAAACCAGCTTAAAGGAGCTCTTATAGCTTTGAAAGGGGGATAAAACCGGTTTGATAAGTCTAGAACCAGTTTGAAGGAGCAAAAAAGCTTTGAAAGGGGGATAAAACAGGTTTGATGGGGCTTAGAACCATCAAACCTGTTTTATCCCTTTTGACCTACCGATCGGCTTCAGTCCAGTCTAAAACTATAATTGGGATCACTATTCAGGCGACAGGCCTTTTTCGGAGTAGTGTACCTTGTCAAAATAAAATAAATAATACAAATAAATTATAAAGTCAATATAAAATAAATTATAGCCGCGCCTTCTGCTACATATTATATAGCAGATTTTGTATACAAAATAATAAAAATAAAATTTAGCGTTAGTTTATTGATATATTGATATTTAATATCACTCACCAAATTTGCAAAAACTGCTCTCGCACTACTTTCTGCTTCGCGTCGCTTCTTCTCCTGTACTGCAGCCTCCGACAAGTTGGTGGTAACTCCTTGTAACAATCTGGGGGCAAAAAAAAGATTGTGACTTGATCATGCATGAACAAATGAAAAAGGTTGGCTACTCAGGGGGACCGCTAAACAGAGGACTTGAATTTTGGCGCATTTTGACGGATTCAATTAGTCAGCTTTATCGATTCCTATGGTAGATTTTCAAGCCAAACCCCCAGGAGCTATCTACTCTTGAACTGTGATTTCTTTGGTTCATTACTTCGGCGTCTGAATCAAGTTTCAAGTGTCAACACGAACGATACACAATAACAAATTCAGATCCAAGGTGATCCGAGATGGTGAACTCCCAGGTAGCCCGGGGATGGGTAGATCACAAAGAGGCCGGTAGAACGCATACCGAAACAGCACCGTTAATACACACCCGAAACATTTGGTGGCAGCGGTGGGATCAGTTTACAAAGTGGCCTGAAGCATTCCCGGTGAAGGACGTGTAAGCAGAGACTGTAGCTGAGGGTTTTGTCAACAATGACGTCACCCGTTTTGGCGTGCCAAAGGAGCTGCATTCTGACCAAGGGAGAAACTTCGAATCCTCAGTTTTCAGGGAAGTAGCCGAGCTCCTTGGCATAAAGAAAACCAGGACCTCTGTGGAACGTTTTAACAGAACTCAGTGGAATCTGCTGGCAAAGCTCACTAAAGGAAACCAAGCCTCTTGGGACTGACAACTACCTCTAGCTTTGTTGGCCTACCGCGCCATGGACCATTCTGTAACTGGCTTCTCCCCTGCCGAGCTAATGTTCACAGATCCTGCGCCTGACTTGCAGTTGACGCCCGGGACCTATGCCAAACAACTGCAGGACCTTTTGGCGAAGATACACTATTTGGCTCGGGAGCGGCTGGTTAGGGTAGCCGAGGAGCAGAAGCGCAAATACACCTTCAAAGGTCCGACACCGTATAGACCTGGGGCGGACGTGTGGTATTGGTGGCCAAGACGCAGAGTGGGGGGTCTGTTCAAGCTTCAGTCTGCTGAGTCATCGCCGTGCTCTCGGACGTGACGGTACGGATCAGAACCCCACAGAAGCGGCTGCGATTCGTCCACGTCGACAATCTTCGCCCTTTTCACAAGAAGAAGGAGGGGGAGTAGTGATGGGATCACTCCAGTTGACCCCATCATGTCATATGGGTTGTCCTGTGGTTGGAGACGTTTTGGAAAAATAAATTGATTCCAGTTTTGGAGTTACCGGGAGTGTCGTCCTTATTCGTGTGAAATCTTTCTCTCCTCTCACTCTCTTTCACTATATTGGGGGTTCTCTGAACCAGTGAACCCCTGGACGAACCTCCCCTGGTTTGGGGTGCAGCATTAAGGTTTCGGTTGAAAGGTCACTTGCCGGGTTCTTGTGTCAGTGTCCTCGTGATGGTTCAGTTCGTCAGCGAGTCACTGCAGTGTTCGTGCGGTTACCTGCTTCCCTCCAGATCACGCCAGTGTTGCTCAACGCTCAAAGCTGGCAACCCGTTCAGAACGAGCCCAGTGAAACACCAATGACCAGGTTCTGCCGCCGAATCCGGGATGTGATTTTGCCGCTACACATCTCGGTGGCTCCATCCTGGAACTCTCAGCCACATCGCCCAACATGGAGTTTGTGCCTTCGGATTTCCCGAACAACACAAAAGCACTCGGAGTTCGGTTCCCATGCAGTGCACAGTTATCTTGATTATTCTCGTGGACGGTTCGGAAAACGACGAGAACGATTGGCTAAGCAATAATGGATTCAATTAACTCTGGCTCAACCTGTCGGGATATTTCCAGACAGTTGTGATTGACAAGGACTTTCACATGATATGAAAAGCTCGATGCAAATAGCACACTTGAATGAAAAAAAAACACCCTCCCATTAGGGACCAATCAATTTTCATTTGGCGGGCTCAACGGGCTTATTAACCCAACTCAGGAAAAGGGATTAGTTGAACCTTCGGGTTTCTCACGCTTCACAAAGAACTTACTGAGCCAGGAGAGGTGCCTGGTGGTCTCGAGCTTGTGCCTGAACCTTTCAACGTCGAGTTTGAGGTCCTGGACAGCGGGCGGCATCGGGGAACACCGGTCGGCCAACTGCCGCTCCAATTCTATCACCCTGCAACACCAAAGATGAAATAATAGTTTCAGTTTATATTTACGATCCAAAAACCGTTTATTTTAATTTATTCATTCAATGAACGGGCGAGCCCAATTACAAAAGAAATTAAAGTATACGGAACAAAGAAAAGATTTGAAGAGGTATGATGACACATGTAGGTACCTATTTATAAGGGCGATTGTAAACTGGGCCATGGGCTCGTAGAAGAAGTCAATCATTGTAGCGAATTCATTTTAATTATGAATTTACAAGCGCTCCACAATAACCAGAAAGTAAGTATGTCCATGGAAATGACAATCGTCAAGTGTCAAGTGAACAGGGGCGGATAGGCAGATGGGTAGCAGCCAACTCCGACGGAATAGTCATCAACTCCGACGGTTACCATTTCAATACCTGGAAAGCTATTAGCCAGCTCCGACGGAATGGTCATCAACTCCGACGGCAACCATTTATAAAATTTATAAATAAGGGTATTTAATACCCTCCACCTAATTGATGTAGTGGTGTCTTCAGCCCACATAGAAGGAGGAAACTTGGCTTCTTCGCTAACGTACATGTCAACCAAGTAGTCTGCAAACTTGTGGACGCGGCGGTCGTTGGGGATCGTACTCATAAAATCCTCAACGAAGGAATCGCTCACTTCATCAGGTCTCAGGAATGGAAGTCCGAACAGTGCGTGGAGCCACTGGCTGATTTCAGTTGTTGGGTCCCTGTATGCGGTGGCCACCGCCCCACAGACTAAATTTTTCTCCACCAGGACTGAGTGAGGTGGAATCGGCACCCAGTAATCCTCGTTGTAGGTGGATTGCTTCCGTGATGACACCTACGAACGAACAATCTGATCCTTGACCGTCGGAGTTGGCCATGGCTTATCTTCACAAATTTTCTTCAATATTTCTTCGTCGTCGGAGATGGCAACTTTCAATATTTATACCTGACCCTAATCGTCGGAGTTGGCAGATCGGGCCACGCCAGAGGGTGTTAGAAGCTGAGAAAAAAAAAAAAAAAAATTGTATCGTTCCTAACATATGGATTCGAGACCGAAAAGGAAAACTCGGACTCAAAAGAAGGCAATCTGGTTGGCAATCTGGTTGGCGAGGATGGCAAGTGCAATAAATGCGTTATTTTGCTACCAGGCTTTAAGGGGGTTCCTGGGTCGAAATTTTTTTTTTTTTCGGTCAATTTTTTTATATTTTTTGTGTGGATTCAGCATGTTCTAACGATCATTTTGGCGTTTTAAATTTGAGATTTAGATGATTAGAACCGGAGTTATGTGATTTTGAATGAGCGCAAGTCATGTTCGAAGTAGCGCTGAAGCTCGGCCAAGAAGCAAAATGGTCAGAATCGGTTCTACACGCTACAAGTTTGTCATCTAAGAAATTATCCACTGTATTATTATTTTAATCGGGAATAGAAAGTGTAGAGTTGTTATCAAGCTGCTTGATATTATCAAGAATTTTACCTACAAACACCGTTTCTACCGTTTTATCAACAACAAAAAGTTTGTGAACAATGTGCAAAAAAAAAAAAAAAACTGTAGTTTCCTTCTCAATGCGTACAAACTCTATCACCAAATTTATTTCGGCAAATAAAACACAAATCAGATCGCAACACCGGCACATAAATAACGAAATCAAATTGATTGAGATTGGGGATCGAAAGTCAAAAAAACTTTTTTTTCTCATTTTCAAATATTTTTCCTATAAAAACTGCACATAGGTATTTGTGAACAGATTGGCGTTGGAATGAGGTCTCTATTACATTTCTAGTCTAAGATATAGGCATTCCAAGTTCGTTACCTGACCATCTAAAATTCCCGGTTCGTACATCGGCCCTCCTTCTGTTTCGGTCTGTTTCTTCTCTTCTTTTTTCTCAAGGTCCACAATATCAAAACCGAAATCCTCGTCAAACTCGTCATAATCTGCAAGGTTTCCCAATTTAGCTGAAGCTCTACTCTGTCCGGACGACGATTTGTAGCTGAGAGAAAGGTCGTTTGTCCGTCGCAGTGGAACCTGCTTCATCTTCCGAATCTATTCCTTCTGATTAAATCCTTGCGAAATGAGCTCGTTTTTTTAGGCGTAGCGCGAGAGAAAAAATCGAAAACGCCAAAACTTTCCGAAAATAGTCCGCGATAAACTTGTAAACAACAGAAATGATTTGATTCTTATCAGTTACTTCTTTTCCCTCTAATTTATTCATTCTGGAAAGTTTCTCATGGTGGACACACAATCCTTCGGTAGAAATGATGATCATTCGGTCAGTAGTTATTCCAGTTTATCCAGAACTTATGCAAGAACAGTACGGAACGAACAAGAACAAGAACAGGAATTCAGTCGCAGGCCATCTACGCAGTTTGTTTTGGTTTTTCGCGTCTCCTGAAAAGTTGGGGTTTGCCTCACGTCTGTACAGATATTTCCGTCAATTTTCAACCAATTTTGACGTTCTTTTTGGTTTATTATTCTTCGAATAATACACCTATGTTTTCGCGACGGGGGTCGACGACTCCGATCGGCCTCAAAATTTGACATTATCCGTTTCAAGTGGTCTAGATTCCAAAACCGAAACGTCCGTCCGCCGTCCGCCGTCCAGGCCGTTTTGGGCAGTAGGAATTTTTTTAAAAATCTGAAATTTTGACAAATTACTCGGTTTACCATCTAGTTGTGCCCGCAAGGTTTTCAGTCCGATCGCCCAAACCCGTGGGGCGCTATGGGGCTAAAATGGGGCTACAGAAGGGGATTTTGAAGGCTTTCGGCTATGGGATCGAGTCAGGTGTCGTTTTCGAAGTATTTTTGGACGTAGAATCCATTTTTTGGGGTCCCGCAGCGATCCGATTTCACTGTTGCGATCTATAGGGCTTTCATGGGGCTAAAAATGGGATTTTTGAAGGATCCCAGGAGGTTAAATATTTTCGACTAAAGAATAAAGAATTTTTGAAAAGAAAATTTTTTGAAAAAATAAATCCAAAAAAAATTTTTTGAAAAAAAAAAATCCAAAAATTTTTTTTTCCAACATTTTTTCTTTTGACTCAGAAATAATTTTTGCGCAACTAACCTATATAAAAGAATAATAAACCCTTGTGTAAAATTTGCAGCGTTTTTCTTATTTTTTCTATTAGGTGCAAGGCGAAAAAAAATCCATTAGTGTTAAGATTAGAAGTTCTAGGATGTGTGGTGAAAATTTGGAATTGATAGCTCAAAGGGGAACAGTTTGGGGTGAACCTAAGTGAGACAGGAAGTTAACACAGACTTCCGATCCCCCTCTTCCTAAAACCTTCTAGCCTCATCGTATGCAAGTCTCTTTTTGATATACAAATTTTTGATAACGCTTCCTACGATTCAAATAGGAGTTTTTCAAAATGGAATCAAACAAGGCTGAGGCAAACTCTGAGGGACAACAATCTGGGCGATCTCATGTTGATGGCTTACGAGCAGGAGTGTCTGGCCAGAGCACTGAGCCGAGTGGCTTTGGTCGTTTCTGGCCCTCCTCGCCATCGCCTACCGATTGGTCACTTCTCCCTCATCAGCGAGCCTTTTGTGTGTGAGCGTCGTGTGATCCTGTTTTGGTTAAATATTCTTGAAATAGGTATAAATGCATTTTTGCATTTGCGGTCTTTGTAGTCACCTGCCAGTCCCACATTTTGAATTTTTCGCCACCAGCATTGGCACACTCACTAATGGCAACATTGCATTCTGACATCTTCGCTTACACTCACCAATGGCCCACAATACAGAGGGGTTCAAGGTGGGGCCCAGTTTACATTGAGAGTTGACCTCTTCTTTTTGGACTCCTGATCTCGTGGCTCAGTTTACAACCGCCCATTTATAAGAGAAAGTAAAAAGACAAAAATTAATTAAGTAAGTTTGCAATCCAAATGATAATAATAATACATTGAAGAAGCCTAGAGAAAAATAGCAAACTGAAGAGTCACAAGAGCACAATGAGCCATGAATTCAGAAAGAAGCACTGGATGATCCTATCCCGACTACACCAACTACACCACACCCCAACTGAGAGCATCCCTGAACGAAGGGAAGGGACTTGCGAAGAAATCCAGGTCAGGGAAAATACTGATGAGGTTGAGGGCTTCACGTGGTAGAAGACTGAGCGGGGAGTTTAGCAAGTAGGTAATTTGTTGGTGAAAAGGGAACATGGAAGATTGAAGTAGAGCGGGTTGATATCTGTGGCACCTTCAAGTGAATATGGTAGAGAAGAGCGGGTGAGTTTAACAGCTTGTACAGCAATGAGGTATCCGAAAATTTTCGTAGTGTTTCCAGGGTTTGAACGTGATAGGTTTCCAGCAACAAGTTCACGTCCGCCGAAGTAACTCCAATTTGAAGGCCAAGTATCGAAGGAAGTTTCTCTGGAATTTTTTGTGGTAGAAATTTACCCAAACTTTGAGCGCGTCTAGCTCATCGTCTATTCGGTTTAAAAATGATTGTGACCAGTGCATTGTGCATGGAAATTTTCACTCTATAAAAATTAACTGAGAGAACTTTTCGGTACAACGTGCCCCGTTCGAGTTATACGCCAAAAACCATAACTAGTTCAAAACGGCACTTTTCATCAAGTCCCCTCTCCACTTGGATGACCCACCAGGTGTTACCGTCTCATATAAACTCAGCCCTTCAAAAAACTTATCGAAAATTCCCTGAAATGAACCACCCGTGAAAATTTTACTACGAGCACAATCCCGTTTTACGGCTTCAGACGGGCTCGCGGGCTCGCCTCCGGCAGTAAACCGTTTTTACGGCCCTCCGTTAACGGATTATGATGTTATATCGTGGAACGAATGCATAACGAGCCGATAAAGTAAATTTAATCCAGGGGGAAGGGGAGGGGGTACACTAAACTGTTGCCATCTGGGTTGGCGCGAAAATTACCAATATTATAACGGAAGGGGGTTTGAGACCGAAACCGGTTTTTAGTTGGCAGAAATTGGCTTTCAGGGGTTATTCATTTATTGTTGAGGAGCAGGAACTGGTAGCTCGAAGTGGTAGAAGGAGGGAGGTCGCACAAACCTGTTTCGAGTGTGACAGAAACCAGTTCTTAGTCAGCGGAAACTGGTTTTGAGGGGTCAGAGATGCTTTGGACAGGTTCAATGAGATTGTGACATAGGCGTCAATGAGACAGCCATCTTGAATCTGAGGTATGCGGATGGTGTTCTCCTGGCACATTCTCCAGTGGAGCTCCAAGCACTTCATACAGCAGAGGCAGTACGGCCTGCAGGTAAATGTGCCAAAGACCAAGTTCATGGCAGTATCCAAGTCTGGTCCGGAAGAGTTGTGCTGGGGCAGTTATGGGTCAGCCTCTTGAACAGGTTGGTGTCGAAGGAATGGTCATTGCGTGGAGTGCTCAGAAGGAGATTTTTTGTGCAGCCGAGATATGCGTTTCCCCTTGCAGTGGAGGATGGTGATATGCTACATCGTTTCTGTTTTGGTGTAAGTGTGTCGAGCGGACGTTTGAGATGTGATTGATCCAAAGGCCCAGTGGAGCTACAAGTACTCACGTCCTGCGGATCAACGTGTCAATGGCCAAGGTCATGGCAGTATCCAAGACTGGCCTGAAAGAGTGTGCTGGGCAGTTTGGTCATATTTTTTCAAGTGACAACTGCTTGAGCTCATTGCAGCTATCAGCAGGCCCCCACATTTAGGGATTGCCGCGACAAGAGGAGAAGGAAGGGAAGGGGATATTGTGATGGGAGGGAAAGACGGGGCTTGCGCCTCCCAGGGTGGGAGCCACTGATCAACCGCTTCTTGTAGTGAGGTGTGATCCAAACGAGTCATTGGGAGTCAATGCTCGACCAGCTGTCGTCCCCCTCAGAACCCAATGTGGGGGATCTTGTTGCTGCTGGGACTCTCATGGCGGCTGCCGCACTGACTACGAACCCAAGCGACGCTTCTTCCAAATCCTATAGGCAGCGTAGGACCCGTATCTTCGTTCTGGCCACAGTCCTAGGTCCCTGGGTAACCTTTATCAGTGCTGTCCTCTCGTTCCTGGCCCATAACAACCTTTCACGTACCTTCATTAAATGAAGCAAATTTTGCTCGTTTTCTACCCCAGGGGAGGGGGTGTGCTCTCATGTCTCTTCATTCCTCTTACTTCTACTTCTTATCGTTGACCTTCAGCACTCCCTTAGGGGGAGCACAGCGGGCCCTCCTGCCCTGCCATTTCAGTGCGCTCGGGATGGACCAACGTGGAGGTTCCGGGTTTTAACGGGGGACTTGTTCAACTTTAATTGCTCGAAATTCTCTGGGACAGAAGTCATCGCAACCTACTATTCCACCGCTTCTTAGAACTTGTGGTGTTCACACCATTGGCAGTTGTAGGATGCAACAAACCGCACCTACTCTTCTGAGTCTTCTCATAGCTTGCAGTTTTGGGATCTTGGGCGGTTGCTCTCTCCTCGTTTGCTTGTCTGGTGAAGGGTGAGCACTTCAATAACATTTCCTCACCTCCCTACTTCTAATACGACTAGCCTAACACAAACAAAAAACTTGAACACACATATGCGGACGCACACTCGGCACTATGTTCTGCAGCTCAACAATTTGAAGCGGGAGGTTCTGACCACCATAAAGTGGCGAAAGGTTTCATGCCACGGCCACATTATTAGGAACCGAAAATACTGATGCACACCTTCATGTTGGGCAAGATTGCTGGGCGCAGAGGAGTGTGCCGACGAAGAGCATCAGGGTTGCTGAATATTCGTCAATGAAAAGGGATTGCTAAAGTAAGCAGATCTTTTTCAGCTGTCATCAAAAAGGGAGCAGACAGCAGATTTGGAGGAGCAAAAACTGGTTTCGAAGGATGTACTACGACGGGAGACAGGTTTTGAGAAGTTTGTTCCGTTTACCAATCGAATATTTTTCTACGCCCGAACTAAACTAATACAATGTATTAATATGTCATACAACGTTGTATTCTGTAATTACACATTTTAGAAGAGAAAAAATTAAATGACGAAATTTTGAAATATCGCAGTCTTGGGCATCAAGACAATTTCTTGTGAACTTCAGCCATTTTGGTTTTCCAAATCTGCAAACAAATTGCATCATGTTACTGAAGTCGTAGTGAAATTGGGGTTTTCCCGTTTCAACGTACACTACCTGCACAAACAGCTTTATGAGGTCGTTGTGTTCGTTGAGGTTGCTATTGAAAATTTGCATGTTCAAAATTTGGTTTTCGACGGTAGCGAGACGCTCTTCGGCCCGCCGTTTTTCGCGAGCGTATTCGTCGAGCTGGCGGCCTTTTTTCAATTCGAGGTCGGCCAAGACTTTGCTCAACTTGGCAGCCACCTGGGGAGAAAACGTAATGAGAGGTTGCTCAACCTGTACGGTTGTGTTCGGGATGGGCAACCGCACCTTTTTGTCTTCGGCCCTCTTCGCCAATTTCTCCCCGATTTCCCGCGACACCGACATCAACCTTTCTTCCAACGATTCGATGTACTGGGACGAAGTCGCTTTGACGATGCCGAAAACGTCGTCCACCCTGACGCTCTCGGACGCCGAGCTTTGGTCGCCCATTTCTTTCGAGACGTCCATGGCGGACAAACTTATCACTCCATCAATTCGTTTGTTGATAGATGCTAAATATTGCTATGCGTGTCCAAGTGGTATTGTAGATAACAACAATAATTAGCTAAAGTGATCGTCTTACCTATTCTCGAGAGTCACCAGGTCCATGTTTACTTCATCCACCAACATCCCTGCAAAATGAAGAACATGAAATGTAACTTCCATTGGTAATACTGATATAAATAAATAGATATCGATTATTGATATTGATATTGACCTCGAGAAAACGTATACCTATTGAAACTAAATAATTGACAACCGGATTTCAGATGGCGAGTTTAATTTGGACATAATAAACATAATCGGGTCTGGAGCGCTTGCAGTCTGTGAAGTCTGTGCGGCGTTCATTGGGGGCGTGCGTAGGTCTGGCATGTAGCTTCGAACTTATAGGGGCGCGCGCAAGGTCTATGAGATCTTCCTCAATGCCCACTAGTGCGCTACCTACTCTCCCAGTCTCTGCGAGGGGCGCTGGCTACTAAGGTGTTAAGTTTGTGAATATCGACTCACTAAACAAGGATGAATTTGTCAGGTATCAGGAACAGGGCCAAAAGGTAATATAAGGTAAGTTGTCCGTAAGAAGTCGATATGGTACCGCCCAAGGTTTGTAGGGCGCTCGGAAATTTTATTCTCTTTTCGCTAATTTCGAGTATATAAAAATGGGCGTCTATACACCCCCCCCCCCCCCCCCAAAGATTAGAATTCCTTAGTAACCTACCCCATCAATTGACTCATTATCAAAACGGGCGAGCGAAGCGAGCCCCTTGTCCAAGAAACTGGCCGCTTCGCCGCTTGTTGGCCCGTTCCACCTACTTCCTTGGGCCATTTTCGTAGTAATTTGGGACGCAAACTCAACTAATTAAGGGCGTCAACCCCAATCAGTACACCGTGGGAGTCTCTGCAGCTATAAAAGGGCCACAGGAGGGTTTAAAAAAGTCAATTTGCACATTGTAGAGTCTGCACGAGGTCGTATAATCATCATACAATAATATAAAATTGTGTTGGCCGACGGCGTGTGGTAGACGGCCGTGTGGTAGCCGTGTGGTTTGTTGGTACGGGATAACGCGTTCCCGAGTGAGTTTTTTCACTTTCCGCTCGCTGGCCGTTTAGGGGGTCGAAAAAATTACGAAAAAATACGAGCCGTATAGATCAGAACTGGAGGAAGACGTCGGTCAAATCGTAAATCCGAAATTCGCCCGGGAAATTCGTCGAAAAATCGTCTTTCTCCCGTTTGTCCTACGTTTTCCACTTTCAACTCGCGCCAAAGCCCGTTTAAGGGGTCGAAAAAATTACGAATTCAGAAAAGCTATTAAAATTACGAAAAATATAAAAATTACGAAAAAATTCAGCCGTATAGATCAGACCTGGAGGTAGACGTCGGTCAAATCGAAAATCCGAAATTCGCCCGGGAAATTCGTCGAAAAATCGTCTTTCTCGCGTTTGTCCCACGTTTTTTCGGGTTCAAAAATACCCAGTAAGGAGCCATTTTTTGGGTATGGTATCCGCGAGCCAAATGCGCGCCAAAATATGGCCAATCCGATTCCGAAGTCGGATTTCAAAAAAACCGAGGGGGAGGGGGCGATTTCACGGTGAGAAGACAATTGGATCGTTTTAATTCGCGCGGGGCCAGGGATCTTAGAAAACGGAGGGTCCAGGGAACTTTGATAGATGGAGAGGCCTTTATTTAAAAAAAGTTGAATTGAATTAAAAATAATAATTTCCTAAACGGTAAGCCCTAAAAATACGCCGATTTTTTCTATCGTCTCTGCTACAAATAGGAGGGGCCGAGCGGAGCGTTTGAACGTGTCCATCGATGCTACGCACCCCACAGGCGGCAATACACCCCACTAGGGGAGCGAGCGAAGCGAGCCAGAGAGACTAGTATATATTATAAGGGTCTCAGACCCATTGGAACTCGTGGAAGTGTAGGGCTTCTATGGGGCTACGTTGGTTTCTATCAATACGTTGCCTTTATAGGATGGCATGAGGTTGAATGAAGCGTCGTTTTCAGAGTAATTTTGAGCATGAATCCATTTGCACTCTTATCAGTTCAAACACTACACAGGTGAGCATTTTTTGATATTAAATATCAAATAAAATAAATTTTATTTTAATTATCATTATTTATTTTTTGAATGGTTTTTCGTTGATCGACTTCCAGAACCAGACAGTGACGACGATTTTCCCTTTTTTTAAGTTGTGGATCTTTTAAACTCAATTATTTCCCTTTTTGACTTACCACTAAGGGTGTCATTCTGCCTCAATTTGATTGAACGGCAAATATGAGAGGTTTTTCTGAGCGAGATACTCTCGGTGGTTCGCCATGGCCTTCCGAGAGGTGATTATCAGTATGAGGAAGATCGAACCAGCAACCTTTGACTCAGCAGTCCGACGCTCAAACCACTGAGCCACTGACAACCACTTAGGTACCGTAGCTTCCTCTAAAAAACTCTACCTACCATTAGGAGGATAGACGGAGATGACGTAGCGGGTGTCCGGAGTGTTGGGCGGGATCCGGGGCGAGATGTGCAGCGCCTTTTTAGAGTCCGAGTGCTTCAGTTTGAGGGCAGACTCGGGCGAGGCGTGCACTGCTTCTCTCAGCCTTTCTGAAACCAACACGAAACACTTTAGTCATAAACGTAACAGTAACACTGGTCTATGATAAAACAAAAAAAAACAACAACAAAAAACCGATATCCATTCCCTGCCAGCATTCGCTCACCTCCCCGTACGTTTCTACCCAAAATTACCTCACAGCTTTCAAAGTCACCTCATTCACCGCCAAACATAAAAGTGCACCTCCACAACCCCTTTGTCTTCCCCGGTGACCTTTACCCTTAACGGATGACCGCATCCCCCTAGTCGGGTCTTCATCGACACCTCTTCACATCCTCGGCCTCCCACCTAGTGAACACAATTAGGACGCCCTAACGACACAAAAGACCCTTTCATCCCAAACGCTATCGTGTTGGCCCTCAGGACAAACTAATTTACTCATGAAGATGAACGAACATCATAAATATTTGGATGGAACATTTTCAGCTGTGGTTGGGAATCTTAATTTGGACTCTTTGTTGTTAATGTAGGGTATGATTATTCTCTCAAATTCTACAACAATACACAGAATTACAGAAGAATATTAATCACATTATTCATATTAATCTGCCACACCAAAGTCGACGACGCCCATCACACCTTCTTTGTGTGCCCCCGATGGCAAAGGTTGTGGAGTGACATGATGGAGGAGATGGAAGACTTTGAGGCAGAAACCATTGTAGCAAAGATGCTGGGAGTGAAAGACATACATGGGACGCAATACTGAAGACAAAAGAGAGGGAGTGGGAGGGGATTGGTGCTGAACCAACCCTCCCATCACCCCCTCGCTCATCTGACGAATGAACAGCACGAGAAAAGGAACGGAACCGGCAGAACCAGTCAGGAGATAGGGAGGGGGAGGGATGAAGAACTACCCGTCCTCCCACACTTATCCCAATCTCCCTTAAAAAACAGGAGACACGGACTTACACCGACTGTCCGTCAGTCCATTAAATTATTTATTTAATAAATAAAAGATTTTTCGTCTCATCTCGTTAAAAAAAAAAAAAAAAAAAATTACAGTACAGAATTTGCAGCAAAAACGACACCTCACTCAACTTTCTGGAGGAAAGTCCTTCAAAAGTCCCACCTGAACCCCCTTAATAGACTGCTGGAGTATTGAGACAACACTGGAACACCCCTAAAAATCTATACTAGGTACAAAATTACAATGAAAACGATACTTCACTCAATTACCTGGCTGAAGCCCTTCAAAACTCCCGCCTGTAGCCCCTTAAGGGGCCTCGTTAATTAATAGGCCTCGTGAAGTGGTGAGACTGCTCTGGAGCCCCTAAAAATCGATACTAGGTCCAAAATTACAACGAAAACGATACCTCATTCAATTCCCTGGCTGAAGCCCTTCAAAACTCCCACCTGTAGCCCCTTAATAGGCCTCGTGAAGTGTTGAGACTGCTCTGGAGCCCCTAAAAATCGATACTAGGTCCAAAGTTACAACGAAAACGATACCTCATTCAATTCCCTGGCTGAAGCCCTTCAAAACTCCCACATGTAGCCCCTTATTAGCCTCATGGAGTGCCGATATAGTTCAGGAACATCCCTGAATTGATACTAAGTCCGAAATTGCATCGAACACGGCACCTCAATCAACTTCCTGGACAACAATGGACATCAAACACCAGTTGACGGGTCGAGAGGGGTCAAAGTCGGAAGATAACCTCGGTTGAAGGAGCTGAGATTCTCGTTCAAAACAACCCCGGTTGATGGTACTCCCGGATAATCGGACCCCGGTTAATGGAGTTTCCACTGTAATCGAATTATTTGCATTAAATTAAAATAATTCGATTAATGTGATTTTGGGGCACCTCAATATAAATTTTATATTCTGGTGACCCAAAATATGAGCCATGGGGGCTTCCCCACGGATCCCCCACCATTGAGACTCAACCCCCGTGAGGTGGGCCCTGGAGTGGAGCAGAGTGTCAGATTAGTTGCAACTAATCTGACACTCAGCTCCACTCCAGGGTCCATAATACATGTATTATTCACGTAATTATTCATATTATTATTGGGGAGTCGTCGGCGCTCAGTCGAGATGGTGGCCGACTGTAGTGGTTGACGTAGAGGGTTCGAGTCCCTCAGCAGGCTAGATTGATTTCAGTCCGTCCTCAGGTCCCTGAACGGAGTATAAAATATAAGTTCGGTTCAGAGCCAGATGGGGTTACCTCCGCCCCTTGTGAAAACCGCATATATTTACCACAATAAAATCGACATTTATATAATTTATTTTATTCATATTATTAAATAATATAAATTTTCTATTATTCATATTATTCGTATTATTTAATATGAATTTGGGAGTTTTTGAGCGACCTGAACACAAATTAGAAATGCCAAACTCGAAACATGTTTCTTCCGAGTATAGCTGGCGCCTGTTACTCTAATTCAGCCGCTGTTTATGCTCTTCATTCGTTGAGAGACTTTATTGATCGCAGCTCGTTGTTTTTCCCGAATATAGCGAGCGTGTTTCAACCTGCTCAAAACCGCTTAATTAGCCCTTTCCGTTGACAATGAGCTCTCACGAACAACCCAAAAAGGGCCTTTTGATGTTTTGCGGAAAATGTCGGGAAAATGGAAACGAGTGCACGATTTCGCTGTGGTCGATGGGAGGTTTTGTCTATGGCGGGGAAAAATTTGCCAGCGAGGTGAATTATGCTTTGGACATCCTTGACCCGTCGCCTCAATAACCAAACTGTTAGCTCAAGACGGTCCTCGAGCTCGTTACGTCCCACAACCCTCGTCAAGCTCTTTGCTGAGCTCAGCAGTTACAACGCGGTTTTAACCCCGAGACGGAAGGTCGGATCGATTCGGGGGAATCCAATCAAATCAGTAATACACGGGAATTGGTAAATAGGTCACGTTGGGTTGTTTGACCAGCGCACAGACGCTATGACCGGTGAGAATTGCCACGAATCCGAACGGAATCGAGTGAATGATGCAGTTGGCTTCATAACTCTGACTGATTATAGACTCTAAAACAGGTTTACGGAACAGAAACCAGATAGCCCTATGATTCCGAGTGGTTGGTGAAAGGGCCCTTTTGCCAACGTTGCCACTTCCTCTGACGCTAACCCGAAGAGCGTAATATGTACAGTATACATATTACGCTCTTATACTGAGCTGCAACAAGATGAAGGGGTCTGAGGCCAGGTGGTAAACGTTGGGGGGGGGGGGGGGGGGGGGGCTAGTTACTCAATCTCTTCTCGCCCTAAAAAACATTTGTATTACTTTATCACGAAGTTTACCTTACTTATAATTATAAATAATACGTTTACTTTATTAATTGTTTTTGATAGAGGATGACACCATATCTTGATGTACAGTATCAAGATATGGGTCGTTAATATGAAAATGGAACGTTAAAAGGTGAGATTTGCAATTTTTCACGTTTTTTTGGGATTTTACCACTTTTTCAACGCGCTTTAGCGGCCGTTTTCCTGGAACAAATTTCAAATGTTACTATAGCATTTTTTAGCAAATTTTATGTACTTTCATTTTGTATGGAGTGGTCATGTCGCTAAAACGCATAGCTTCAGAGATATAGGCGGAAAACCAAAAATAGTGCCAAAATATCGAGTTATTTTGCGATTTTGACAATGTTCCGGGCAAAAATCCTGTCAGCAAACCTTAGATTCGTGTTCAGCGACTTAAAATACATATAAGAACGTGGTGATTACGACTATAACTAAACTTTCCGCTAACTTTTCTAATTTGCCTGGAGTAAATATTTGATCTGCAACACGAAGGAGGGGTCTGAGGCCAGGTGGGATACGGTCGGGGGGATGGCTGGCTTTAGCCAGCAGGTTGGACCCCTAGTTATTATACTATTGAGGGAGTTGACTCGTGCAAGATAATATCCACCATGATGTAGACGGTTGTTTCTTTTAAATTGATGTTAAGGGTCTGAACAAAAAAAAAAACAAAAAAAAAAAAACATGTCGAGGAGGTGAGCGCACCTTTCCATTTTTTGGAAAAAGGTTGCGCTAAAAATAGGATTATCAAAAATTATAACAAAACTTTTGGCGACCAAAAAACGACGACTTTTTCGGATATTTTCCAGTTTTTCGCCAATAACTCAAAAACTAAGCATTTTAGACAAAAACTTACTCAATACAAAGTTGAAGAGGTTACGATTCTGCGTCTAATGACCTCCTTTAACATTAAATTCGGTAGAACCGTCCAGCCACAATCAAGCGCTAAATTAAATTTAAAAACTTAAACCGAATGTATCTCGTAAAGTATGGATCCAACAGAAAACATTATGAAGACCAAAATTGTAGAAAATTTGATTCAGTACACGTTTTGTCTCAATCAAAAACCTCGTAAAAAGCGTTGTTCAGCGGTTAAAGGTGAAATATTGAAACATAAAATGATTGCGTGCACAATTGACAGATCTAGCTCTCATAAGGTTCCTTTCGAAATTAGGCACCTCAAATCCGACTTTTATTTCCTTAGAGCACGGTTTGGCAACGTTGCCTTAGGCCAACCCGCGACCGTATCCTACCTGGCCTCAGACCCCTTCTTTATGTTTCAGGTTTGGCAACGTTGCTCTCAGGATCCTACCATTTTTCCATTTGATAATGATCCTACCTAAGATTTCCCACGCAAGAGCCCCCCCCCCCCCCCCCCCCCCCCCCGGCGCGAGCTAGTCATACCATTAATTCCGGTCTTGTCTGTGACTGGCTGGGTGAGTAAAGTAGCTTTGGGGCCCCTCTCCACGTATAGTGGCCGAGCGAAGCAAGGCCCCCTTGTGTCCTCCTGTTCCCTTAAAAACCGCCTGCAATATACGATTGTCCAATTTTCAACAGTGACCTCCAGTTGGAAGCTTCCTAACAAGCCAATCGCTCATAAATGAGAGAGCTAACGAAGGGGAAATCCAGTTCGCGAACAAGGCTTGATAATGGAAAAAAAAAACTCCGGGTAATGGGGAAACACCCCCAGGCACGGCAGGACATGGCAAAGAGGATGAAAACCCCGGGACTAATATTATTTCCCTAACTAAATATCTACACTTCGTTTACCGCTTGGAGACACTTTCCTCTCGGCCAAATGCAAATTTCCCTGTCCGAGGGTTTAAGAGCGGAAGATGGAAGTGCCCGGTAGGTGATTGGATAGGTTGAGGGCTCGGGGCTTGTCCGATAATAAGGTTAGCGTTTGGGTTAAGCCCTTTTTCAGAGATGTGGCGAGCAAGTGTCGCATAGAATAGGATACTTGTTGGCCTATTCATAGTCCACTGCAGGCTCCGGTATCATCTCCATAAGTTAGGATTATCGGACACTGAGGAGTGCCGTTTCTGTAACGCCGAACCAGAGCCAGTGATATCGCTCCGTGATATCTTCAGTGATGTTTTTTACATCGGATCGAGCTATCTCCGTGTAACTAACTACTCAGAGAATGGTAAGACTGTTCCCATGTATCCCACGAGCCGAGGGAATTCTCGTACGAACAGACAGTGAAAAGAAAGATTTGTCGCGTCACACGTCTGCCAACAAAGCGGTTTCCACTCCAAGTCAAAGTCATGGTAATGCTGAAACACCTCCGTTGTGCAAGATTGATAAAATGAGTATATTATACTCTTCTCAACACACTGTCCCCGCCAGCCTTCCCAAAACATTTCCCTCCCCTCTGCTCCTCAGGGCGCAGAAGTAGACCTTATAGTGGAACTAGGTAGGTTTATGATACCAATTTGCCCATGATACGAAAGTGGGCGACAGCACCATGACATTTCACGTAAGCCTGACGAGTGTGACTGCACCTTCTACTAGGCCCGCAGACATCGACAATTCATACGACGCCCTAGCTAGAGATGTTCCCATACTCCCTTCCTCGTCCTCCACCACACACAGTGTCGAAACCGCGGATTCGCGCCACCGGCCTTCCGCTAAACAGGGTGATCTTGCAACGCTCGCTGCTCTCTGGGTTTTTCTGTGCAGAAACCAGTTTTAAGGGAGCAGACGCCTGTTTTTGAACGAAAAACGAAACAACTCTTGGTCTTTGTACAAGTTTTGAATTGAACCAAAATTTCCGAAATTGAATATTGAATTATTAACCTGAATCTTCGGTCAGTTCAACTTTTCAATCAATTACGAATTCGTACTCCAAAGTTTGGACCTCTTCTGAATAACCGTCTTGGTGACTTCATGGCAAATACACCTTCCCAAGTGGATTAGAAGGTCCGTAATCAACGGAGTAGTTTCAGGAACCGCTCCAAGTTTGTCCCGTCCCGCTTTTGTACCCGCGAAAGGGAGAAGGTCCGCTTAATTGTACACAACTTTCCCATTCCCGCCGTTCAGAGGGATTGTGGGAGTTAATTGAAAATCCGGAAAAGGGAAGGAAGTACGGGGGGAGGTTAATTTTGCGTATTTGAACAAAAAGAGGAGGAGGGGGAGAAATTTCGATGAAAACAAATGTATCTCGAGGTTGCGGCTATTGTTCGTTGATTCAGCGGGGGCGGTGAATGCGAATGTCGTACGTGGAAGGTCAGTTGTTTTTTTCGGACGTCAGACGTCAAAAGGGCACCGGAGTGATATCCCTGCAAACCGAGAAGGTTTGTCGACCTTATCGTTCAATGCGTAAACACAATTAGGACGCGGGTGGGCGCATAGACTTGATGGTGACGGGAGGCGTGGAGAGGGGTGGGGCATCGACATGATGGCGTGGATTTGGTACAAGTCGGTTTAACCTCGTTTATTGAAATGAATATGGCCTTTTGCTCTTTGTGGGCTTCGTATAACTTGTTCGGTAACACCAGCCATCTTGGAGTCAAGCCGTACAGGTTGCGGAAGTTGATGTGGCCTCTTTAATCGAACTGCCGCCAGCAGCGGGGCTAACTTGTTTTCGAAGTCGTATTATGTTCGGTCCCGTCGTTCCTGACCCGCTGAACAGAGTTGGTGAATGGGGGCCTCGTTAGGCGACGTTGGCAAGGGGGGGAAAAGGCTCGACAGTGAAAATTGTAGTTGAGAGGAAACGGCGGCGGGGAACAATGGAAAGTGCGCTCCGATTGGCCGTAGCACTGAAAACTTCCTGAAAGGTTCCGTAGGGGACGTAAACTGAGCAGAAACCGGTTGAGGAAGCAGGTTTTGCGAGAGCAGACGCGCGTATTTACCAAAATACCTAAATCACAGTACATACCTGACACGGTTACCTACTTACAGGTTGCACTCTCCTGAATGACGTGGAAGTATATATATATTTTTTTTTACTACTGCGCTACTGGTGGCAACTTGTGTAACGTTATCTTATCAAACGTTATCAATCATTCCCTCTTCAAAAGGTTGGAATCAAAACAAAATTAGATTTTGCTAGGAAGAGACTCTGATCCTCTTCCTGGTTTCATTAAGTTCAATTTTCGCCGCATAGCGGCGGGTGGCGGTACCACTTGGCCAACGCACTAGAGTGGCTTTCACGGCATCGCCACAACGATGATACAGCGGTATTAATCCTGAAATAACCACAGAGGATATTAAATTCTACGCAAATGAATCTTCTCAGTTCTAATAAGCGAAAACTAAAGTTGAACTGAAGCAATAAGGGGAGCGATAAATTAGCTCATTCAGCAGCTGGGAGAGATCCCAATAAAGGAAACTTGAGCGGGAAAGTTTCCCTTGACAGGAATTGAAATGAGTCGGGAAGTTATCCATTTTTCAACGGAAGACACAATCTGAAATGACGGGAGATCGGAAAAGTGAGATTTTTAGGTTGTGAAGCTGTTGAAAGCGTGATTTTGGTTTATTATTCTTGTCACAATACACGTGTGAATAATTCACTCATTTTAAGGCCATCAAATTCGTCGACCCACGCCGTAAATTATTTACGGCGTGGGTCGACGAATTTGATGGCCTTAAAATTTGTCATACTTTTTTCAAGATGTGTAGGAATCAAATTTTTACAAAATACTCGATTTACCATTTAGTTGTGCCCGCAAGGTTTTCAGTCCGATCGCCCAAAACCCGTGGAGCGCTATGGGGCTAAAATGGGGCTGCGGTAGGGGTTTTTGAAGGGTTTCAGGTATGGGGTCGAGAAACCGTTTTTTGGGGTTCCCAGAATCATCCGGTTTGGTTGTGAGGATCTGTGGGGCTAAAAATGGGGCATATAAACGCTAGGTAGTCGAATGAGGTGTCGTTTTTCGAATAATTTTGAACTCGTAATACATTCAATTTATTATTAAAAAATTTTCAGGTAACAAATTGTGATTTTTCGAATAATACCCCACGTCCGTCAAAACAATTTTCAGGAATTTCAAAAAATTTATTGCATTTTATTTACTTATTTTATTTTTAATTTTTGAATAATTCTTATATTTATTTTAATAAATATGTTTTGAATCAAAGAATAAATGAACTCTTGCGTAAAGTTTGCAGCGTTTTTGGATAACTTTTTTGAGCGTAACTTACCGGGGATGGTCAATTTCTCCAAGTGATTCCCCCGTCGTACGTGGTTTTCATGCAGGATTGACGGACGACGACCCAGTTCTACTTTTTTCCGTGACCCTTCGCCTCACGTTAGCGTTTTCCCTTAACAATGGAAAAGGAGCCAGGGTCGTCCCTGAGGTACTTAGCGATATTAATTCCGCCCAACGTCTTACAGTGCGGGTCCGGCCGCAGGGAAAACTGGAATTTCCCCGGTCGTTTTCCCCCCTCTTCAATTCAATTTGTTCTCGGTTGGGTTTTCTACTCTTCAAATATCATATACCGATATATGTATGTCCGAGTGGTGACCAGGCGTAAACATTTGAACATCTGCGTGAAAACCCAAGTGCGAGGTTTCCAATATCACACAAGGCAAATACGGGACTTTTTACTACCCGACGTTATAACCCCCTTTTATACCCTACGTGTGGAGTTATGAGTGATTGAAAAGGTATTTACCGTCGAAATATGTGCGTGTAATATCGCGGGGAAGGCAGTTTCGGTGAAATGAACATCATTTCAACGTTGATGGTAATCGTGAAATGTACATTTGAGGGAGGGAAGATACAAAATCATAAATGGAATTAGATATTACGTTAAATCTTATCTTCGCAACGATTCTACGTCCGAAATTATTTCGGAGACCGACGACAACGCTTTTGCCTCATGACAAAAGGCCGTCTAAAGCCTCATTTGTTGTCAGATGAGTGTGAAACCCTTTTCATCAGATTCTATACGTAAGCGTCGGCGTTAATAGTCGTCTCTTTCGGCATTAATTCAACCAAAAGGACACCCTTCCGATCACAAAACACGGATGACTGCTCGGATCTCACACGGGCGAGAGGTGGCGGGAACTGGCGTCGACCTCTCCATTTAAAAAACTCACTGTGGCTGAAAAAAACGGTCTACAGAAACGCGCTACGAAGCAAACTGACCGTTATGACCCCGCCTTCAAGCCAGGTGCACAAACTTAAAAAAAAATCCCCCTCGCCACAGGAGCCGTTGTAAACTTACTTTCTGGATGACTCAAGTTCTCGTAGAAAAAGGTTTAGAGGATATGCAACGACGGAAAATCCGGTAAAATGGAGAAAAATACGTGTTTTCCCTTATACGTCACTGATATAGTTTTTCCTGATTCTTAACGACTTGGTATCCCATTTTGCTCTTTTAACTGGGTGTGCCTTGAATCAGGCAATAAATTTAAAAACGCAGCAAATTTTACACAAGGGTTTATTATTCTTTGATATACGTTTCTTGTGCAGAAATTTAATTCTGTCAATGAAAAAATTAAAAAAAAATTTTTTTTTTGATTTTTATCTCAAAAAAAAAATTTTTTTTTTTGACTTTTTTCTTCAAATTTGTGTTTTTTTCAAAAACTCTGCATTTTTTACTCGAAAAATATTTTACATCCTGGGATCCTTCAAAAATCCCATTTTTAGCCCCACGAATGCCCTAAACATCGCCCCCGTGAAATCGGATCGTTCCGGGACCCCAAAAAAATGGATTCTACGTCCAAAAATACTTCGAAAACGACACCTAACTCGATCCCATAGCTAAAAGCCTTCAAAAAACCCCTCCCGTAGCCCCATTATAGCCCCATAGCGCCCCACGGGTTTGGGCGATCGGACTGAAAACCTTGCGGGCACAACTAGATGGTAAACCAAGTATTTTGTCGAAATTTCAGATTTTTAAAAAAATTCCTACTGCCCAAAACGGCCTGGACGGCGTACGGCGGACGGACATTTCGGATTTAGAATGTAGACCTCTTGAAACGGATAATGTCAAATTTTGAGCCCGATCGGAGTCGTCGAACCCCGTCGCGAAAACATAGGTGTATTATTCCAAGAATAATAAACCAAAAACCATTGCCGCTTGTGATTTGTGTAGATCATGGTACATGTATTGTCTTTTGACTTACCTGTGGGACACCACCAGACCCCCGGATTATCTAAGTTTTGATCAAGGATCATAGCAAGGAAACATGGTAAATGTTTTTCGGATTGGTACATTTGAACCTGATAGGTATATATATTTACAGTATTTAGAGTATGTACATTTCACGGCAATTTAAAGTTATTCAATAATCGACAAAATGGGCTTATGGTAGCTAGATGGGCGAAGGGTTTACGGGGGGGGGGGGGGGGTGGAGGGCTGGGAGAATATTAGGACGGTGAAGGTTGAGGGGGGGGGGGGGCAGCTCAGCTGACCGTCCTCCTGGCCTGGCGAAGGGTTTACGGGGGGGGGGACTACACTTCACTTCGCATTCCAATCCAGATCCACGCCCGTTCAAATAAAACTCGCCGGCTGAATTCGCTCAATTTTGGAATGAGTTGTTTCTGGGTTTCTTATTAAAATTCGGATCTCTAGGTAGGATAACGTGAAAACGGCAAAAAAAAAAATCCGTCTATTAACGACCGAATAATTCGAAAGAAAGTAGTTTCGCCAATTTACGCGCGCCAAAAAATTCGCGCAACGCGCTTATTGGACGTAAAACTGGGCGAGGAATCCGAATTCGAGAAAAATTAGGGGTTCCCATTTAAAATAAGAAAGTTGAGCGCAAATTCGCCAACTTACGCGCATCTCAAGGGGAGCTCGACCCCCCTAAGCAGACTTAAACGGTCCACCAAACCAATAGAAAAAATCGCCGTATTTTTATCGCTTACCGTTTAGGAGGAGAAGAGGAAACAGTAGATGGGCGAAGGGTTTACGGGGGGGACTTCACTCTTGCATTCCAATCCAGATCACGCCCGTAAAAACATGTACCATGTTAAAAATATTAAAAATTTCCAAACGGTAGAAAATTGATTTTTAAGTTGTTGTGCCTACAGCTAGATCACCGTCATCGGGTCTTCCCTCTCTCCCCCTATTTGCAGCCAACGCTCCACTTTCGACGTCTCCGTGCTGATTCAGCACACAATAACCTTCACTCAGCCGTGGCCGAGGGGTGTCCGACGTGGCTGCCTCCCCCCCCCCCCCCCCCCCCCCCCCTCCAAAAAAGCCTGTATTTCTCGTATTAAATACAAGAAATGTCCTTTGTGGCCAGGTTGGATACGGTCGGGGGTTGGCTGGCGTCGCCAGCAGGGGTGGCCCTCTAGTCCTAAGTTCCCTAGTCCCTAGTTACAATATAAAATATGTCCTCACATTATAAACGCTGCAAATTTTACACAAGGGTTTATTATTCTTTGATATAGGCTACTTGCGCAGAAATTAAATTAATCAATAAGCGTAGTGAGGTCGGCTTCCAGGTTGTTCATGATGGGTCTTGGTGAGGGATAAGCCGTACGTAAGTTGTTTTTTTGGCATATAATATAAAAAAATATTATTTTGTTCAAAATAATGCCTCGAGGCGCCTCTCGCCCGCCCCAATGTAGGTATGGGGTTGAGGGCTCGTCAGGAGGTCGTTACATCTGCCGGAGCACACAGAATGGTAGTGGAGAAGGCACAAATTTTATTGCTGCATACAGTGGCAGAGAAGAATACACGGGGATAATTAACTCATAACATGCGTCTATTACTTTTTTCCCCTTTCCTGGTGGTGCATCCATTCCTCCGTTCGTGCTTTATTAATATGGTAGGATTGACGTACTCGTGCATTTTCCGTATCGTACCTGGCGTTTCCTATTTTGAGATATATGGATTTAGTTGAATAATTTTGGGTAGGTGATTGCGTCGGGGTTATGGGGAGGTGAGTGGTGGGTAAAAATTTAAGTTGAAGAATTACTTACGTATTTTTTTAATGTTGTGGTATTATTTAATTTACGTGGGTTAGGGGCGGGAGCGTTTTTTTTTTTTTCCGAAGTGAATTATTAATTTTGTGTAAGGGGGGGTATTAGACCACGTTGTTTTATTTTGGAGGGGTGGGACACATTTTTGAAAAAGGTTGTGTGATTTATTATAGGGTGTTAGGAGGTGACCATGTACGACACAAACTTATTGAAGTGCAAGGAACCGGTATTTAGTGTGATATCTGCAACTGCTAATGAGGTAGGTAGTGGTTGTGGCGCGTTCTCTCGGAAGGGCATGGAAACACAGGGGGTTACAGAGTACACAATTGCAGAGTTGAGCAGATCCGAGTCCCCTACTCAGGAGATTCTATTGAAATCTCTCGGAGGGGGGCAAGGTTACAGTGGTCAGCGAATTTAATTTTGTTTAAATAGTGGCCAGAAGGTTTTGCCTAGATCTAACAGTTCGCATTTCTCATTCATGGCAAGGGCGGAGTTTGAAAGAATGTTAATGTTTTCCACTATTTTCCGTTTGCAGTTATTTTTAACTTTAGCTATTGAAGTTATTTTGTCAAATTGTGGTTCATGGTTGTTTTCTAACAGGTGGTGGTCTAAGGCTGTTTTCTTTGTTTTGGACTGGAGGCAGGTGGGCTCCCGTATGTTCAACTCCCTACCCCACCATGTTCGGGATTTACCAGCTAAATCCTTCTATAAGTACGTGAAGTCCCACCTGGTAAAAGAAGAATTATATTCTCTAGAGGAATTTTTCAAGATCAAATGGCCTGTGGTGAATTAGTCTTCATTGTCTTGTCATGTATTTTCTTGTCATTGTCTTGTGCACGGCCATTCATTGTGTACATCTGCAGTCGAGTTGATGCTATTTTCTCTGTCATTCCCATTATTACAGTCAATATACCAGTCAGCTTATTCTGTATGTTCTAACTTTTGACTTTTGCTCTGTCATTATTTGGCTTTGGCAAATAAAAAAATTCTTGATTCTTGATTCTTGAGGTTTCTTTGGTGTTGGTTGATTCTTTGAAAACCTACATAAAAGAATCAACCAACACCAAAGAAACTTCCAGTCCAGCAAAGAAAACAGCCCTAGACCACCACCTGTTAGCCACCACATTTCGGTTTTGGATTGTAGACTTCTTGAAACCTCCGTCGCGATTACATAGGTGTATCATTCCAAGAATAATAAACCAAAAGTGCATCGTGAGTTGCGATCTTCAATTTTAAACTGCATGGGCTTTCTAATTCACCCATTTCGTTCCATTTCAATAGGTGGTAGTAGATAGGAGCAATGAATGCGACTGAATGAGGCTTTATCAATACTGGCCGATTCCGCGCCGCATTTCAATTTCACGGAACGACGTCGAACCCCCTCGTTGGCCTGATTCACTCGTATCTATTCCGAACAGACGCGGCAATTTCGCCTTTTTGCACCTTTTGACGGAATATCTGATATTGAAAACCGTCCCGATAAAACTAGGAGTTGTCGCCAGCGTGCACCCCTTAGACGGGGTATAATTCCAAATTAATCCCCCTCCTCGCTGCCCTTTCTACTAACGACCTCGACATAAATTGGTTCCAAACCCCCTTCGAGCGCCCTCCGGTTCCCGACGGAGGTTATAACCCTCTAATGAGTGTCTCTGGTGACAGGCCTTCAACCCGAACGACCTGCCCCGCTGCGGTAACTCATTTGAGACGAACACTCGATTAATTAAAACAGTTGGTACACGTGTTTTCCCTTAATTTGAATCGCCCCGGTAGGCGAAGGAGATTAACAGAGAACAACCTCACAATGACAACTTTAAAAGGTATTTTGAAATGCACCGTGAAATGCAGGAGGGTGGAAATACGAACGAATTCCCACAGAAAGGGCGTCAGGCGGCGTCGCGGCGCTGACCAGGCACGGACGTGGTGGCGACTTGACCCGTGCAATCCACACAGAAGTGGTGGGTCATTGGCGAGAAAGGACGTCAGTAAGCTGGTTTTGCCATGTGCAACATGAATTTTTCAAGCAGTGACGAAGATGAAGTGGTGCTGGATTTGGCTCATCAGAATAAGAAGAAGAGACGATATTGAGTTCATCCATTGTGGCTGAAGAAGGGGAACTGTTGCGCGATTTTCTACCAGGTCTGGTCTTGGGCTTTTTTTTTTATGGTATAAATTGCATATAATAAGGCCAAGGGGGAGGCCAACATGCATTTTGACTTAATGGTAAATATAAGTCATATATCCTTATATTATAAGGACATAAATATCCCGGTATAATAGGATCTACTTCTGTGCGACGTGAGACTGCTCCTCGCAGAACCGCTATCAATTTGTTGTAATGTGCCGGCAGGTTACTGTCACACTCCTGAAAAGCTCTGAGCCCAAAAAGGCAGGAGCGAAAGGCGCCTCGAGTTGCATACTTTATTAAATGCAATTTATACCATAATCAACCTACGGTTTTTTCCCCTCGCAACATCCGACTATAATCATATACACACGAATTTTTATAAATTTCTTCGCAAAATTCTATATTAAATGCAATATCATCCCGCACGATGATGAGATGTCTCTGACACACACCGTTTTGGACAGTTGGGTACAATGGAAACTGCTATGGAGCTGTAAGCTATCAGCAGGCCCCCCGAAGGGAGCTCCACCCGAGCGGGATCCGACCTTCCGCCGGGCTCCACTTCCCAGCAGGCCCCACGACCCCCTCGAGTCCAACACCATGTCCGAGGGGGGCGGCCAAGGACCGAAAGATGACCCTGCCGATCCAAGACCGCGCCCCCCTCCCCCCCGCCCGAGGTACCGGAGAGAAGGAGTTGCTCTAAGCCGGACCGTTACCCTGGCCTCTCTTCATAACGTATAAATCTTTCGCCTTTACCGTTTTGGACAGCAGGAATTTTTTTAAAAATCTGAAATTTTGAAAAAATACTCGGTTTACCATGGTAAGATGCATCTAGTTGTGCCCGCAAGGTTTTCAGCCCGATCGCCCAAACCCGTGGGGCGCTATGGGGCTAAAATTGGGCTACAGGAGGGTTTTTTGAAGGGTTTTGGCTATGGGGTCGAGTTAGGTGTCGTTTTCGAAGTATTTTTGGACGTAGAATCCATTTTTGGGTGTTCCGGAACGATCCGATTTCACGGTTGCGATCTATAGGCCCTTCTTGGTGCTACAAGTGGGATTTTTGAAGGATCCCTGAGGTTAAATAATATTGTTTTTTCCTTAAAAGAAAAACAAAAATTAAAGATTTTTTTCGAAAAAATCAAAAAAAAAAATTTAAATAAAAATAATTTTTTTTTTTTAACGACAGAATTAAATTTGTGCACAAGTAACCTATATCAAAGAATAATATTATAGGGTTTATATAAACCCTAGTGTAAACTTTGCAGCGTTTTGCACCAATACCGAAGAATAAAATTTGCAGCTTTTTTCCTCCTCTTTGTCTTGGTCGTCCTGACCTCCCAATTTCCGGTCAAATCCTCACCTCAACCTTCTTCTGATTTCTGCTTCTCTTCCCTTTGCTGCTTGTTTCCTTCAGATTGCTCTTGCACTTTTTCACCCTTTTTTTGAAGTTCTATTCTGTCAGTCTATTCTTCTTTCTTTACCTCCGATATTTCACTGCTGTCATGACTGAATCCACATCTGAACTTCTTCTGAGTTGAAAAAGAAGTTGGACAAGCTACTGAGTGTTATGGTGGAATATGCTGTGATATTTGAGTAAGCACACCATCATTGTTCGCAGAGGTGGTTTTCATGGAAAATGCATTAAATTTTTGTCTCTTTCTCCTTCCATGATCACCGGCCCGGAACCCTTGTACAACTGTTATTCACCAAACCAACAGCCTCAGAATTACAATACCGTTTAAAGTTATCCGCAGGACGTCGTTACCAGGGCTTTCATAACTAGCTGCCGGACCGGAAGAAAAGAAACCGACGAGCGGGAGGGGTGGGGGAAATGAACCGAGCTCGACGGTATTTGTCGTGGTCTTAAAGGAGGGAAACCCACGGTAAATAACACGGCTCGATGACTTCTCGATTCTTCCATTCTTTCGGATTATTTTCTATTCTCGTTCGTGCGGTCGACCCTTTTCGCTATTGTCTAGGTAGAACGAGGTTTTCCAGGTATTTCATCACCCGACTATCGACCGATTGCTGACTAGGAAGATGAAATTAAATGCCTAACTGCCGATAACAAGTTTTGATACTTCGACGCATATTGGCGACAAACAATTTCTGATCCCACGTCTGATGTCACCCACACCGGTTCGGTGAAATTATTTAAAATATAGGAAAGTTTTGGGGTGGACGTACTTAATCTCTACGGTTTGGTATGTTTTGTATGTTAGAATCGCTGATATTTTTTTCCAGACAGAAATATCGCCCGGAACCTTGTCAAAATTGCAAAAAATCTCAAAATTGTGGAATTGTTTTTGGTTTTTAGTGTGTAACTCGAAAACTAATTGATTTAGCACAAAAGTCACTCTATACAAAATTGAAGCGCACAAAATTTCCTACAAATTCAACACAAAACATTTGTTTCTAGCTTCACTCGTTCGCTCGTCAGAGCGTGCTAAAAATTGGGTTAATTTAAGGAAAGCAAAAATTATCAAAAATCGATTTTTGGTTAAAAAAATGTTTTTAAATACTAGACTCAATTTTGGACAAAATGATACTCCACAAATATTTTACAACTCACGCGAAGTATTTTTACCGAGCGTTTGAAACGAAGTCTTCAGCTAGAACGCCTGACGTGGACATAAATTGACACAGAAAGTTTGGATATATCTGCATGTCGATAATATCAAACTGGATGTACAACGCGTTATCGTCGTACTCTACCATATTATGCGAAATGTTCTCGTCGGACAAACTTGCCGCAGAATGTAGGTACAGATTCGGACGGTGTATCACGATTTTCTGGGCCATGTCGATGAAACGAGAAGTTTCGTTGGGTCTTCCTCGGGATTTTCCTAATTCGGAGCATGATGGAGAACTGAAGAGAAATCGGGAGAATAAACTAGGAACCTGAACTAAATAAACTGGCAAAGAAACCGGCAAAGAGACAACAACACAGATGAAAAAAAGAAAGAAAAAAAAAAAAAAGACTGAACCGCAATGACAGATGTAAACAATCTTGCTGATAACGGTGTGATTGGAAAAAATGTGTATGTCCTGTAAATAGTCGTGCAGTTTTAGCTTTGAATCTTCCACACAAAGACCAACAGCTGGAAAAAGCATGCAACGGTGCCCGCTGGGTCGTCCTGCAATCTCAGTTCAGCCTTTTCTCGTCGTTCGGAACCTCTAGTTTTGTTTAGAGTCAATCTTTTTCGAAACTGTTTTTTTTTTTTTTTAAACGTGTTTGCTGATTCAACGAGAAGAAATAAAGCGACTATCAGACCAAAAAACGACAATGGGAGGACTTGAGAAATAGGAACATCCTAAGAAATGAAGTATTAATTTCGTTCCAACTTGCCTATAAAGGTCACCCGATCGTAATCTTACTCGCATCATTTCATCTATATCTCTTGCTGAACATCTTGTACAAATTTCAGCACGATTGGGCGAAAACTCGGGTAGTTAGAGGTTCCGAACGGAAGCCCCTATTTCATGTCAAAAACAAAGCGCGTGTTTTGCGGGCTTAAGTATGAAAACGCTGAAAAACGGCACCAGATTTTCCAGAAAAAATGCATTCTGCAGCTGAAACAACCGAGTGTTCAGCATCAAGAACCTTTTCCCCAACTATCAGAACCACTTCTGTCGTGAAAAGGATCATCTCGTGTAGAAATGACCGTTTAATCTTTGATACTTCAAAACGTAACGACGATTCCTCCTTTTCGTCGCACGTAAACAGCTTATTTCGTTACATAAATCCCCTGACCGACGAAGTTTACGAAACGGGTCTCAAACTAAATTCGACGATTTCAACGAAGTTGCCTCCGCCGTAACTCCCTCGAAGTTATACGTCTCCTGGGAAGGTTCGCGCGGTTTCGACTGAATTACTCCCTCGCACCGAGGCTGTTTTCCCCCGTCAAAATTAAACGGTCGGGGCTGAGAGGAGGGGGATTTTCAACAATTTAGCCTCATTTGCCGAGCCCGGATGCGGTTTACGGGTTAGGTGTTAGGGAGTCTTGCGGTCGGGGTAAAGGAACTTTCAGCCTGGACATGACATGTCAGTTGGGAAGGTTAAATTTGAAAGATAACGCCCAACCTAATAGGGCCGAAAGGTCAACTGGAACACTCTAAATGGTATTTAGTTATGTTTAAAATCTACCGCTAGGGAAAGGACGGGTAACACGGGATACCACAACTTTTTTGGACGATTGTGACCACAATTCGTCTACCTTCAAGACCGTGAATCAATGGACTCAGGCGGTGGTGAATGAGGTGGCCGCAAATCAACAGGTATTTTTAAAATTTTGCCTGAATAAGGACAACAAAATTGGGAAAGCAGAAACCGAAAGACTGTCGGCGTAAGTTGACCGGGCGAATGAATTGGCAATGAAACTCAATGTTACTCATGGCAAATACCCGGAAGCGAAGCGATCTTTGGAGTCTAATACGATCGATATTTTGGACCTTTTGTCTAAAAATGAAGTAAAGCCACAAAAGCCTTCATTTGCTGATGAGGTCAAATCCAGGTCACTTGAAAAGCCTTTGAGATCGGATAACAGTGTGGTGGTTTATCCAGTTGACAAAGCCTCGAAAAAAACTAGCACTGATATAAAGAAAGACAGCCCCGTAGAGAGGGGGGGGGGGGCACTGGACCCGTTGCCCCCGGGCCCGGCCTTCGTAGGGGAGCCCGAATTTTCTTGAGATTTTTTTTTTTTTTTTTTTTGTAAAAAAATGGGGTAGGAGAGGCAAAATGGGAAAAGGGACAGATCAATATAGGAAACATATTTTTTTTTTTTTTTTTTTTTTTTTTTTTTTTTTTTAGGGGGCCCGATGAAATTTCATACAACTTTTTTTTTTTTTTTTTTTTTTAGGGGCCCGATGAATTTTGCCCCCGGGCCCGGATTTTCTCTCCACGGCCCTGAAGAAAGACATGAAGGAGGTATTTGATCCAGTGGCTGAAGGGGTCCAAATAACTTCGGTCAGGGACATTGGAGAGAAGGGAGTTTTGATAAGAGCTGCAGATAAAGTAAATCTTGCTGCCTTGTTGAACAACCAGAAAATTAAAGAAATTGGGCTTATGGTGACACGACCAACAGAAAAATTTCCGCGTCTGGCGGTTTAAGGTGCTCCACAGGACATATAGAGGCACAAATTAAGGAAAGTTTAATAAAATTGAACAAAAGGAAGAAAGGAAAGTTAATGACCAGTTAAAGATTGCTTTCAAGTACGGACGAAGAGAGGCCTTGACAACTGTGGTTTTGGAAGTGGCGCCGGAAATGAGAAAAGAATTGCCGAGCTTGAGGACGCTGTATTTGGGATGGAGCTCATGCAGAGTGGAGGACTACGTAAGAATATCACGCTGCTTTCGCTGCAATGGGTTTTCACATGTACAAAAGACATGCAAAGAACCTGGTCCGACATGTGGGCATTGTTTGATGGCCCATGAAACAAATGCATGCGACCAAAAAGATAAGCCTCCAACTCCTGTAAAAAATTCAAGCTGGATTGTAATCACGCAGCCAACAACAGGAACTGCCCAAGTTACGCGATTGCTCTACAGGGATTGATCAACAGGACCGATTATGGACTTTGAACCTGACATTCTAGAACCTGGAGAAACCCCGACTCATGAATGTGCCAACGCCAATGAGCTTAGTGTTTTTTTTTTTTTTTTTCTTCGCAGTATGGACACTGAATATCCGCAGCATTCAGACATATTGGGACCAACTGGTATGCTACCTCGAGCAGATGTTGAATAAACTCAGGGTCGTCATCGTTCTTACGGAAGTTTGGTTCAATCCACATTGTGATTTCTCAACACTCTTCGGTCTTCCGGGCTACCAATGCTGTTTCACAACCAGAACAGTGAATAAGGCGAGTGGTGTCATCATTTTCACTGTGGACGGAATTAACATTGACGAACAGGAAGAATGGGACATAGCTGTTGTTGTGAATGTGATCGTATGTGCGTAATGATTCAACTTATTCGTGATATAAATTAACTTATTCGACGTGACCGATCCTTCAGTTTTTAGTTTTTTAATGATGGCCAACTCGTCGACCAATAGGAGCTGACCTCGGGTTTCCGCCAAAATTCAAATCGCAATTTTTCCATAAATTTTATAAATTCGTTTTTTCAAACTTTTTTCTTGTAAAAAAATTTTTTTTCGAATTTTTATTTACTCGAAAAATATTTGACCTTCTGGGATCCTTCAAAAATCCCTTTTTTAGCCCCTATAGATCGCAACAGTGAAATCGGGTCGTTCCGGGACCCCCAAAAATGGACTCAACGTCCAAAAATACTTCGAAAAGGACACCTAACTCGATCCTATAGCCAAAACCCTTCAATAAACCCTCCTGTAGCCCCGTTTAAGCCCCATAGCGCCCCACAGGATTGGGCGATCGGGCTGAAAATGCGGCGATAGGGCGTGGGGTGGGGTTAGAAGGAGTTCTAAAGCTTGGTGGGGTCTAAAAAAAAGTTCTATGAGCTTTTGGAAGATTTATTTGATGAAAAAAAAGGTAATAAAAAATTTATTATCTCAACGTTTTTATTATTTATCTCTACCAATTATCGGAACCACGTAAGTCCCCTTCAGTACCAGATCCAAACCATGTATGACCTACATTCGTCCATAACATATAAATCGTTACTTTATAGTTTGTGAGAGTAACTTGATAATTAAGTGGCACAATTTTTCTTCATTTTGACAACAAACTGAAGAGTTTCTTTGATATTAGGGTGAACTACGAAGTTTTTCTCATCTCCTGAAAAATTTTCCGGAAAAATACACACAAGGTTTTGCCAATTCACTGTCGATATTCTGCGTTGAAAAGAAGTGACAAAAAAAAAAAAAAAAAAAAAAAAAAGCTGCAAATTTTACACAAGGGTTTATTATTCTTTGATATACGTTACTTGTGCAGAAATTTAATTATGTCAATGAAAAAATGAAAAAAAAAAAATTTTAAAATTTTTATCTAAAAAAAAAATTTTTTTTGGATTTTTTTTTTCAATAATTCTTTATTTTTTACTCGAAAAATATTTAACATCCTAGGAGCCTTCAAAAATCCCATTTTTAGCCCCATGAAATCCCTAAAGATCGCCCAGTGAAATCAGATCGTTCCGGGACCCCAAAAAATGGATTCTACGTCCAAAAATACTTCGAAAACGACACCTAACTCGATACCATAGCTAAAAGCCTTCAAAAACCCCCTTCCGTAGCCCCATTATAGCCCCATAGCGCCCCACGGGTTTGGGCGATTGGACTGAAAACCTTGCGGGCACAACTAGATGGTAAACCAAGTATTTTGTCAAAATTTCAGATTTAAAAAAAATTCCTACTGCCCAAAACGGCCTGGACGGCGGACGGACATTTCGGATTTAGAATGTAGACCACTTGAAACGGATAATGTCAAATTTTGAGCCCAATCGGAGTCGTCGACCCCCGTCGCGAAAACATAGGTGTATTATTCCAAGAATAATAAACCAAAAACATGATATTGTCGCTGGTTCAATCTACCTACAAGTTCACTATTCAAATAGCCGACCCGCTCAAACGTAATCCAACACTCCGTCGGGGGAGGAAACGTTTGGCGTGAAACCCCGCTCGATTTTCACCGGAGTAATCAAACTTCGAGCAAAGTCAAGTTGTGTATCGAACGGCTGAGAGGTGTATTCAGGTCGGCAGTTCGTCCCCCGCATAAATCTAAAGTTTCTCGGGATGCAAAGGGGAAACACCGCCAACTTCCCCGCCGAGGAAATTCGACGCCGGGGAAACCCGATCCCGATTCGCTGTGTTGCGAGGTGAAAAATAAACGACGGGAGAGCGATGCTGGAGAGCAACCTCCCGTCATCCTCATCTACATAATTTGCAACGGTTACGTCGTCGTAACAACTGCTTTTAAAAGTTTCCAAGTCTTCCAAGGCGGCTAACACGAATCCCTCTGGAAAAGGGAAAGGCGATAAAGGCTTAAAAAAAGGTCACGAACAGTGAGAAAAAAACGTATCGTAGGTAAAGTAAACCCATCAACTCTGTTGACCTTTTCAGGAGGGGGACGGTGGAAGTCGAGGGCGAAGGGCGAGGTTGAGGTGAAAGGTGGAAGGTCAGAGTGAAGGGATCAAAGGTGAAAGGTAAAGAGGGTGAAAAGGAGCGTAGGTAGAGATCAGTGAGTGACAGGCGGATCTTCTTTTTTAAACAAATTCAAACGAACTGGTCGACAAAGAAGAAAAGAAAAAACCTGCGAGTTGCGGCCTTCTTTTTACCTTTTCTAGGATTTTTCGAGGGTGTTGAATCCGAAAATAATGGTTTTTTGAGGGGGGGGGGGGGGTGTCAACTAAGGCCCCATTTTGCATTTTTTCGATTTCTTGGACCTTCCTTTACACTAAGTTTTTCAGTAATCAACGACATCACTCGAACTTCTTCAAAAGACACTCATCTTGTAGCAAATTTACTGCATATTCCAAATATATACTTACATTTAGTCTAAAACCTTTTTAAGCCATCAACAACCTCGAAAAACTGCAATCAAATGAGCAAAACACGCATTTTGACCGTTTTTGGTTTATCATTTTTGGAATGACACACCTATGTTTTCGCGGCAGAGGTCGACGACTCCGATCGGCCTCAAAATTCGACATTATTCGTTTAAAGAGGTCTAAATTCCAAAACCGAAATGTCCGTCCGCCGTCCGGGCCGTTTTGGGCAGTAGGATTTTTTTTTTTTTTAAATTTGAAGGATTCCAGGAGGTCAAATATATCCGAGTAATTAGCAGCTCCCTCGTTAGCGGGAGAAGCTGGACTTCCTGTTCACGCCGCCAAAAGTGGCGCTTCCCGTGGCCTGCAATTGAACGAAGTGAAGCGAGCGAATTTAAGCTTGTTTGGACCACGCGGGCACATCTTCATAACCACCTGTAGCCCCTTCTTATTCCCTCAGGGACCTCAGGGGAAAAAAAAAAACGCTTGACGGATAATTCTGAAGTTCATCGTTCCAAATGCCGATAACGGAGGTGATGATCGCATTATTGAAAGACAAACCTCTCGATGGGTCTGGGAGAACTCGCAGCCGTTATATTAAATTCCAAAGGGGTCTGCGAGGCTAGTCCCGAAGGGAAACTCAGGGTTCTCCGACGCTTCAAAATGTTTTCCCACCTCGAGAAAACTTCAGGAAAAAGTTCGGAGGGGGTAAAAAGTTCGGTGGCCTCCAGGTGATTTTTTTTTTTTTTGCTCTCTCTTCTGAAAACGACGTCTCCAAACGCGGAAAACTTGGACAAAACTTCAAACTTTTTTCTCGGGCAGTCGATTTTGTCCCAACTCCCCATTGAGTACGCAACAGGCTCTGTCGGATTGAGCTCTTGGAAAACCTGCTCCCAAACCAGTCAAAACCCGAAAACGGGCAACTAGAAAAACATTTTTGTCTTAGTTCTGGAACTTTCCACTTGGTATATTGGGCTGCTGGAAACTTCCAATATGGTATGTTGGGCTGCTGAACACGAATCTGAGGTTCGCGACCAAACATTATGCCCGGAAAAACTTCTTTTTTTCTTTTTTTTTTTTTTCGCAAAAACTTCAAAATTTCAGGAGTTGTCACAGGTTTTTGTAAATAACTCCGAAACTACAACATTTATGTGAAAAAACCACATATACAAAATGAAAGAGCATTAAATTGTCTACATTTTATCTATGAGAAGATCTTTTTGTGCAACCAACCCTTTAGCCGTCGGAGCGTCTGAAAAGCCAACATTACGAAAAAAAACCACCAAGTCACGCGATTCGGGTATGATATCGAATGGGGCATCGTTTTCGAAGTATTTTTGGGCGTAGAATCCTTTGGGGGGGTCCCAGAACGATCCGATCCGTACGTGGGGATCTATGGGGCTTTCATGGGGCTATAAATGAGGGTTTTGAACGATGCCAGGAAGTCGCCATAAGGCAACAACATGCTGTTGTATAGAAAGTTGAAATCATTCCCCTCGACTAACTTGAAAAATGGCATTTTTTTAAATTTTGCACATAAACCACGTTAAATGACTCATCATGTTTGGAAGTATTCCATTACACAACTGAAATTTGTTACGAGATCACTTTTTAATGAAATAAGTTGAAAAATCACGAAAAATGGGTGATTTGGTGGTTTTTCGTAATGATGGTTTTTTCGGACGCTCCGAAGGGCGCTACACACGATCAACATGTTTGACAAACATTTTTGTCAAAAATGTTTGATGTTTGAAGTCGTTCAAACCAACCTTCAAACACACCATCAAGCTTCATCAACGTTCAGTATTCGTGTTGCTGTCATTCTTGAAACATTGTTCAATATGGATGAGTATGGATATTTACCATCTAAGTTATTTATATTGCCTCATCCGGAGTGAAGCAGCAAAAACAGTGCACAGAAAAAGAGGAGATATTTGTGGGCAAAAGAGTGGCTGTTAGAAAGCAACTTTCAGCCATGTTGCTCCTCAAGGGCGCTACACACGATAAACACAGCAACAACAGAACTAGAAGCTCTGTGATTCACGGAAATGGCCCCCACTACCACCGTTTTTCTTTGTGGTTTTGAAGGTTTTACGTTTGAAGAGCACCCACACGATAAAACTTGTTTGTCAAACCTCATGTTTGCCAACAAATTTTCTGACATTGACAGAAAACCTTTAAACGTGTTCTCAAACTTCAAATGACCCCCCCACACGGTCAAATATGTTCGACAAACGTAGGGTTGATGGCAAATAAAGATCTTCTCTTAACTAAAATGTGGGAAATATAATGGCTCTTTCATTTGAATATGGTTTTTTTTTTTTTTTTTTTTTTACGTAAATGTTGTAACATCGGAGTTATTTACAAAAAAACTGTGACAACTCCCAAAAATTAGACGTATTTTGAAAAAAAAAAAAAAGAAAAAAAGTTATTCCGGGAAAATTTTTCGTCACATACTTACCTCAGATTCGTGTTCAGCAGCCCAATCTTAAATATAAAATCGGGTTTCTGTGTGTCTGTCGTGCCTTGTAGACGCCTAAACGGTTGACGGTGACTTTTTTTTTTTTTTTTTTTAAACAATCTCGGGTACAACATAAGCTATTCAAAAATTCCGCACGACGGAGCGCAACTGTTATTTTTTATCATTTAATAATGATTAACAGGACGTTTCCACTTGTTTTCGTCGCGTCAGTTTAGCGGTTGGTTACAAGTAGAGGGTTGGTGTAAAATTAATCATTATTTTTGTGGAGGAGAGGAGTTATTAAATTCAAACTGAAATTGAAATCCAAGTTATGAATTTATAAGTTATTTCAAGAAAATCAGAAGGGGAAGGCCGAAAAATTTATTGTGCCCCAGGTGGGACTCGAACCCACAACCTCTGCATTACTAGTGCAACGCTCTACCAACTAAGCCACTGAAGACCACAGGTATGATAGAACATTGGAGATTGAAGGCCCAACTGTCCCCTGCCCCCAACACTTGATTCGGCCTTCTCATATTATTGCTTATTTCCCCCCCCCCCCCTGAAACAAGACGTTTCCACTTGTTTTCGTCACGTCACGGAGGATTTTGAGCGCAACACGGTGGCGGTGACGGTGTGACGCGTTATGAAAAATTTCTAATGATTTTCACGTACAACCGATTCGTTGCTACGGAACTTTAACTTCGCCAGTTATCATCGTACAAAAATCGTTCACCACTGGTTGGATAGCTCTCGATTTATCATGCATTTCTTTCGTACCTACATGTTCTTGGTATTTATGTCACTATTTTACATTGATTATGTTATTAGTTGTCCACGTTAGAAACCACTTTGAGAAAACGCCAAAATGAAGCCGTGGGTAAAGATACAAGGGTGCGGGAGGTGGCGCAAAGACATAAAATGTCCCTCGTGGTTGCGTACTTGTACGAAAGCTGTACCTACCCACCGTTTGTATTTTTTTTTAAAGTTCTGAAATTTTGATCAAATACTTGGTTTACCATCTAGTCGTGCCCACAAAGTTTTCAGCCCGATCGCCCAACCCCGTGGGTCTCTGTGGGGCTAAAAAGGGGCTACGGGAGGGGTATCTGCAGTTTTCGGGGACCTATGACATCGAGTCGGGTGTCGTTTTCGAAATATTTTTGAACGTAGAATCCATTGTTTTGGGGTCCCAGAACCATCGGGTCTTACCGTGAGGATCTATGGAGCTTTATGGGGCAACAGATGGGGCTTTTGAAGGACGGCAGGAAGTCGAATGAGGTGATTTTTTCCGAGTAATTTTGGACGCAAAATCGGGGTCCCCCAAACTTTACAAGAAAACAAAAATAAAAAAACTTTTAAAAATATTACATTAGGTACCCAAGTAAAAAATTACAGTTTTAAAAAATTGATATACAATTAATTTTTGGTTAATTTATACCAAACAAGCTGGAACACTTCAGAAAATGAATTTTATAGGATATTTAATGCTCGCTATCTAATTGTGCAGGACGCATGGTTTCGGAGTTATACGCAAAAAACTGTAAAAGTGCCGAAATGTAACCAAAAGACGCACATTTTCTTGTCCTGCAGGTGATTTCCTAGCTCTGCCATAAATGTACCAAAAAACGTGGTGTTATCATAATATGAAACAGATTTTTATATGGAACCCCCATTTTTTTTCTTCGCGGATTCGGATTCTACGTTAAATTCTAAGGCCGAAACACCCGTCGCGCATTAACCACGCAGAGCGCAAACGTGCGCAAATCCGTACAACTCTTCCTATCTTTGTTGTTTACTGTCCGATTGAGTGGCGTTTACGCTTTATCCTATCTGGAGATCCAAGTTTTAGTAGTTAATCCACTGAGCGAGCTTCCCCTGTCCGATAAAATGGTCGGCTGAGGGAAGCGTGGCCTCCCAGTCAGGACGGCTAGTACTTTTATAAAATCAGGTTTCTGTGTGTCTGTCGTGCAATATAAGCGCCTAAACGGCTGAACGGATTTCGGCGATTTTTTTTTTTTTTACGATCTTGGTTGCGATTGCGCACAACACTGGATATCTTATGCGACGCGCGCAACTGTGCGTAATTGCGCAAAACTTCGTTTTTTTTTTTGTTTTTTTTTTTTTTTACTGAAAACCCCAATTTTGGTTTATTATTCTTGGAATAATACACCTATGTTTTCGCGACGCGGGTCGACGACTCCGATCGGCCTCAAAATTTGACATTATCCGTTTCAAGAGGTCTACATTCAAAATCCGAAATGTCCGTCCGCCGTCCGCCGTACGCCGTCCGCCGTCCGGGCCGTTTTGGGCAGTAGGCATTTTTTTAAAAATCTGAAATTTTGACAAAATACTTGGTTTACCATCTAGTTGTGCCCGCAAGGTTTTCAGTCCGATCGCCCAAACCCGTGGGGCGCTATGGGGCTATAATGGGGCTACGGGAGGGGTTTTTTGAAGGCTTTTAGCTATGGGATCGAGTTAGGTGTCGTTTTCGAAGTATTTTTGGACGTAGAATCCACTTTTTGGGGTCCCGGAACGATCCGATTTCACTGGGGCGATCTTTAGGGCTTTCATGGGGCTAAAAATGGGATTTTTGAAGGATCCCAGGATGTTAAATATTTTTTGAGCAAAAAATACAGAATTTTTGAAAAAACACATTTTTGAACAAAAAAATCAAAAAAAAAAATTTTTTTTTGAAATAAAAATCCAAAAAAAAAAATTATTTTTTTATTTTTTCATTGACAGAATTTAATTTCTGCACAAGTAACCTATATCAAAGAATAATAAACCCTTGTGTAAAATTTGCAGCGTTTTTTTATCGCGGATTCGGATTCCACGTTAAATTCTACATCTGAAACACCCATCGCCCGTTATCAGAGCAGAGCGCAAACGCGCGCAAATCCGCGCAACTGTTCCTTTCTTCCTTGTTTACTGTCCGATCGGCGTTTCCTCTGTGTTCTACCTGAAGATCCAAATTTTAATACTTAATCCCATGTCCGAGAAAGTGGTCGGCCCCAGTCAGGACGGCTAGCATACCATATAAATGGAAATTTCCAGACTGCTGTAAGCAAAATCTACACTTCGATTTTTGAAATAAACAACCAATTTTACGATATCGACATTTGAACTTGTACACGAGCCTTCGGAGGTAAACTGTTTCTAAACGATTAGGCCGCCTGGTGGACAAAGGATTACCGTAATCCCGCCCCGTTTCCGAAGCACAATAGGGCCGGACCGAAACTCGGAGGATTGACGGCGTCAAATCACAGCCCGGCCCGACCAGCTGGCTTCCGGCCACTCCCCTCTCCGGAGTGATTAATAATTTCCTCTCAAGCTCGTCCCAGGACAACTTCCGACACGTCCCAACCCCGAAAACCTCTCGTCTTGTCGGTCGTAAATATTTGAATGAGAGCAAAAACGGGATATCTTCCGTCGACGCGTTTTTATTGTTTTAGACGGACAGCTAGAGATGGGATTTTTTTTTTCCGAAAAGGTGCAGCAACGCGGGACACCAGTGAGGAGAAGGAGGAGGAAATGACAAAATGACAGTGATTCCCCCCAGATTTAAGGGCTTCTTTCGATAAAGGGAAGAAAGAAGAAAAAGACGAAGGAGTGCAAAACGACAGTTTTTAATATTTAAAAAAATATCATTTATGTATAATAGATATTAATTATTATAGTTATTAATCATGCTTACAATTAATAATTGCAAAAATATATAAATTCCATAATTTATTGTGTTATTATATTTTTGGTTTATTATTCTTGGAATTGACCAAAATTTGGTTTAATATTAATGTAACCGCGACGGACGTCGAAAATTCTGACCGGTCTCAAAGTTTGACAATGCCATCATTCCTTTCAAGAGGCCTAGATTCCAAATTCCGAGCCGTTTTTGTCAGTAGGAATGTTTTTTTAAAACTTAAATTTTGACAAATACTCGGTTTACCATCTAGTTGTGCCCGCAAGGTTTTCAGTCCGATCGCCCAAACCCGTGGGGCGTTATGGGGCTAAAATGAGGCTATGGGAGGGTTTTTTTTTTAAGGCTTTTGGCTATGGGATCGAGTTAGGTGTCGTTTTCGAAGTAGTTTTGAACGTAGAATCCATTTTCGGGGGTCCCAGAACGATTCGATTTCACCGTAGGGATCCATAGGGCTCTCACGGGGCCACGAATGGGGGTTTTGAAGAATCCCAGGAGTTCAAATAATATTACAGGAGTACAATTAATAATGTAGTCAACGGGATCAGGGTCAAACGAGCGCCGGGCCGAGCTTTCGGAAAATATATTTCCTTCTTCAGGGCCTAAACACAACATTTACAGTCACATTGCGGCATTATATGAAGTATCTATATGTATTCAATGATATACAGCTACTTACTCAGAGAGCAATTATCGGATGATGGTTACATCGAAGTCAGATTGGACGTGTAGGAACCAAGACACACTGCAGGGACACAATACGGTAAGTTTGTTGGTTTAAAAGGTAAGTATCTTAGAATTTATGTATCACAGACAAGTACTTAGTTATCACAGTCGAGCTACATTTAAGTTTAAAGCTTAGGTGCAAGTTAGCAAATCTTCATATACCTACATAAATTGAACATGTAAACTACACTCACCTAGTCATATGAGTAGTGTTAGTGTAATTATTATTGCAAGCGGTGAATTTGGCGTCAGATAGTTAAAAATTTCATTTCTTGAGTCACGTTGTAAAAAACAACCTGTGGCTAGGTGATAACATCGATGAGATAAGGTTCCCATGGAGGACAACAATATAACAATATAACAGGTCTCTAAATAAAATGTTATAATTATAAACTCCGATATTAATGTAACCATCATCCGATAATTGCTCTCTGAGTAAGTAAATGTATATCATTGAATACATATAGATACTACATATAATGCCGCAATGTGACTGTAAATGTTGTGTTTAGGCCCTGAAGAAGGAAATATATTTTCCGAAAGCTCGGCGAAGGAGTGGAATTTTTCGTTTGACCCTCACCCTGATCCCGTTGACTACATTCTACACTTTGGGTCGATCATCATAACATCAACTACAATTAATAATATTAGGGTGTCAAATATTATTTTCCGAGTAATTTTGGACGCATAATCCATTTTTTCGAGGTCCCACATCTATCCAAACATACAGGAAAAAACGGAAAAAATTTTTTCAAATATTTTTTATTAACAAAATTAATTTTTGCACAATTTTTCTATAAGGAATAATAATCCTTGGTGTTACATTTGCGGCGTTTTTTCTTTTTTCTTTTTTTCTTTCTCGGAGGGAAAATTTTGTTCGAGGGGAATTTTCATTTGATTGTGGGAAGAATCCGATTGGAAAACGCTGCAAATTTCACACAAGGGGTTTATTATTCTTTGGTATAAATTATACAAAAATTAATTCTATATTAATAAAAATAATTGTTAATTTGATTATTTAAAAAAATTTATTTTCTTGTAAAGTGGGTGGACGGATGTGAAACCCCGAATAGTGGATTATGCGTCAAAAATTTCCCGGAAAACGACACCTCATTCGAGCTTCCTGGCATCCCTTCATAAGCCCAATTTTTAGCCCCACCATAAACCCTCTCGGTAAAATCCGATGGTTCTGGGAACCCCAAAAATGAATTTCGCGTCCAAAGTACTTTGAAAAGGACACCTATTTCGACCACATAGCCGAAACCCTTGACCCCCCCACAACCTCTTTTATGGCTTGTGAAGGATGCCAGATGGTGGTGTCGTTTTCGTAGTAATTTCAAAGTAGAATCCATTCTTCGGGGTCCCACATCCGTCTAAACACCCCACGAGACTAATATTTTTCTTCAATTGTTTAAAATAATTGATATTGGCAGAATTAATATTTGGATTATTCACACCAGAGAATGTTTTTTCTTCGGTTTTGATTGAATTTTCCGATTCTTAAAAGATTATTTCGTTCGCATTCTAGTGCGGTGTGCTATACAGAAGCCCTGCTTTATTCGGTGGAAATAAATAAAGGGCTATTCATCGTAGGGTGTCATTGCGGTACTCCATCATCCCCCTACCAGTTTTTGTTCCCGTTTGCGGGTACGTGGGGGGGGGGGGGGGATCTGCTGTGCCAAACAAGTGAGAAGATTTACAGATAATCTCCGCCCCATCCCTGTTGATTTAGCACCCTCTCCGCTCTGCCTCTTCCTGTCCGGCACTTTTCCAACCTGTTGAATGCTCGGGTTCCCACACCCCCGGGGGAAATGTTCCCACCCCCTTTGTCAAATTGAGGGATTGAGTGAAGAGGAAACGAACTTCGGATGTGCAGATGTACCACCGCACTATGGGAAATGGAAATTCTTCGTAATATCGCCGTGTTTGTAAAACAATAATGCAACTGCAAAAACAAAAAACAAAAAAACAAACAACAAAAAGATTTTTTCAGGAGAAGCAAAAAACCAAAAATCGTTCACGAAAAACCCTTTGACGCTTGATTGACATATTAAAATTAAATTTAAAATTTTTATGGGGGCGATTCTCACCCTCTCCTCCGCTCAACCTCTGTTTTATGGCAAATACGTCATTGTTCTTCCAAAATTTTGAGGAGTTCAGGTGAAACAAGCCATCAATTGAATTGAATAGATGAGCGCAACCTTTCTGTTATTACGATATATTTAATGAGCGAGAGAAACTATGAAACAGTAGGTATCTAGCGACCAAACACATCAAAAATATCCACGTGATGCTCATTACGTAAACAACTGCACCCTAACGACTGATGCGTAAGAAAACCTTATGCCGATCAGAGGTAACGAACGGCTCAGGCTGCAAAAATCGTTTTGGAGTCGTTGGAATCAGCCTAAAAAGCTCATTCCATAGCCAACGAAATCGGACAAAAACTTTCGTCCCCCTTTTGCGGCCTCCTTAGTTACACATCAGAGATTTATCTGTTTATAAACAACTTTCGTCGTGAAGGACCTCCCGAAAACCGATGAAGGGGATGAGGGAGGAAAAATCAAGGTAGCCTATAACCACCCCCGGAACTCGCTGATCACAATGAGACCACCCTCATGAAAATCTGTTGAGCCGCTCGGGCGTATGCTGTGATACACAAACACACAAAAAACAAAATTTGACATTATCAAGACACATAGATTCCAAAACCGAAATGTCAGTACGCCGTTGATAGAATAATAAACCATGTAAGGTTACTTGAACTTACGTATTGCACAGGAAGCCGGGTTGGGTGCTTACTTCTGTGGTTGAAAACAATATCTATTAACAAGGATTGCTCCTCGTTGGAGACATTCGACGACCGACTCCTTTTCCTGTCACTGTCCATTAATGGTAATAATTATTACCTCATAACAATATCACAGTGGATGACACCTGATGAAGCAGAGAATTCCTTTTTTCATTCACATTCAATGTAAAAGTCGAGATGATGCGCGACCAACAACACACGAAATGAGGAAAATGTTGCCTAGAACCAGCACAGTCGATGCTGACGATAAACTCCACTTATTAACCTTCAAATTTGGTAACAGGAGGTGGTGAAACGATGACACTCACTAACTGGTAGTTACCCTAACTTGAGCTCTAACCTCCAAATAGCTAGCTTGAACTTTTACATGAGGTTGGTGAAACCGGCCCTAATATCATCATATTATGAATTTCATTTATCATGTTGAACTAACTCAAGATTTTATACTGTTGTGCGAGGATTGCGTTATACAAAGCAGTTTCGTCCGTTCCGACGTTCATCTCGTGCTCTAAACGAACTTGCGTGTCGCCCATTCATTAGAACCAAGAAGAGAGGGGAACAAGAGGGGGGGGGGGGACTCTCTTTTATATGTCCGGGGAAAAGCGGATTTTCGGAGACGCGAAAGATACGATTAATTCCCTCGCTGTCGGTTTCGGTTGAGCGGGAGGATCCCGGAAAAAGGGAGAGAAGCCCCGTCGTCGAGAGGGAACAAAGCAATTTGTCAAACGGGAGCGGCAAAGCTTTGCACCCCTCCGGGAGAGTCTTTTTGAGTGATAAACCTTCTTCTCTTGAAGAACCAAGAGAGACAGAGAGAGAGAGAAAAAAACGCGATAAAAGAGTTTTTTTTTTAGGAGGACCGGCCACGTCTTTATTTTGTCAAGAGAGTAATATCTCAGGAATACAGGGGCGACTTCGGGGAAAATTGCCTGACGTCGTGACTCGGATGTGAGCTTGAAACGCGGAATTTTTCCCCGTTTCGTAAGAAACCGAGGGAGTTGATATTAATAACGTTTCATCAAAACGGATTTTCTCCCCGGTACAAGATTTGAGCAAATAACGTTCTCTGGTTTGACATGGCGTGAATAATGAACTCCCCGAGGCCGACTTTGCGTGTTTTAAAGAGGAGAAAAAAAAAAAAAAAACGCTGCAAATTGTACACAATGGTTCATTATTCTTTAATATAGGTTACTTACCTAATTGTACAAATCTTTGATACAGGTTACTTGTTCAGAAATTTAATGGGCTTCTTGAAAAGGTCAGAATTCAGCATTTCTGACAACATATTCGGATTCAGCACCCTTTAAAACCCATATACCCCAATTTTTAGTTCGAAAATCCGTATAGGTACGTGCTGAGCTGTTTTCGAAATGTTAGAGATTTTGAAATGAACGCCGGGCAAATTTGACGTCACACCTCGCCAGGCTGGGCGTCGAGTAGTTGGGCACAGAGCCGCCAGAGCGCTAAATAATAAATCTGAACAGAATCGGAATAAAAACACTCGGCCCGGATCGATTTTTGAATAATCTTCTTTGATAATAATGATGATCCTTCTTGATGCTCAATTTTCGAATGACCTTCTATAATGACCTTAACCCGATTTTCGATTTTTGGGGTCGACTTTTTGCGTAGCAAAGTTGGCTGACTTGCGTAGATGAGAGAGAGGGATCTCCTCCCGGCCAATCAAAAGACGACGAAGCAGCCCACGTCATGTACCCTCTCCAGACCTTGGAATTCAAATATCATATTTTTCCTAAGGCCCTATAAATAATTGAAACGGGTTTTCTGCAATATGGACCCGTTTTCGTAACTTCTGAAGCACGACCTTTGCAGGATAAACGTTTTAAAAAATCATTAAAGGAGCTCATTCTGTGTTATTTAGTTCTGTGGAAACAACATTTTTGGATTTTTTTTTTTTTTTTTTTTCAAAATGTTTTCTTTTCTGAAATTTTTTTCGATTTATACTTGAAAAATATTTGACCTCCTGGGATCCTTCAAAAATCACATTTGTAGCCCCATGAAAGCCCTATAGATCGGAACAGTGAAATCGGATCGTTCCGGGACTCCAAAAAAATGGATTCTACGTCCAAAAATACTTCGAAAACGACACCTAACTTGATCCCAAAGCCGAAAACCTTCGAAAACCCCTGCCATAGCCCCATTCTAGCTTCATAGCGCCCCACGGGTGAAAACCAAGCGGGCAACAACTGGATGGCAAACCGATTATTTTGTCAAAATTTTAGATTAAAAAAAAAATTCGTTTCAAAATGGCTCGTACAGCGGACGGGTGTTGAGCCAGTTTCGGGCCCCTCTCGTCTTCCCTTCGCCCCACAGTGGTCCAGAATCGTCAAAAAGCGCTTAAAACTCAATAACTTTTGATGTAGTTGAGCTAGAAACCTGAATTTTCGCACATATACCAGCCTCATAACTGCGACTGTCGACACTGACTTGAGTACAGCAAATAATATCAGTCATCGACAGGTGAACTGTCTCTTCACGTTGAAGACCATAGAACAGTTCCAATGTTTACATAGTGAGAACGCTCGTTGACGTGTCTGCTGGTCGTTATCTGAGTTCGTTCACCTCTAGCGCCGAAAGTCGCAGGTTGCCGCAGCTAATTTTGGTCTGGGATCTTTCTATACATGTCTATGGTATATTTAAGCCCGAAATTGGAGATACACAGAAGCTGTAGGACCAAAAGGAAATCTGAGAAGTGGAATTTTTTTCTTTTTCAGTAACCCCGTCCTTGATGACAACTCGAAAAATAAAACAATACTTTTTTTGACCTTTGAACATCCCACTAAAACAAAAAACAAAAAAATAAGTCAACATGTTCAGTCTGAACAAGTAAAATTGAAGGAACGATTTTGATACATGTGGATTTCGGAAGTTATCTTCATTGCTAGTACTTTAATGATTAACCTCCGTTCTGCAATCAAGGGTGTAGGCCTCCAAGTCAACAAATGTCACCCTCAGGCGGTCTCTAACACATATTTAAGACCGATGTGTTCGGTGAAAATACTTCCAAAATTGGTGGCGCCGCACAGTGGTCCAGAACCCCCCAAAAACGTGATCGTAACTTAATTTTTTCATATTTTTCTACAGATTTGAAAATTTTATCCTTTATTCTAAAGTTCTTGAAACACCCAAGCCTGCCAAGGCTTTCCCGAAAACTGCCTAGAAAATTTTGCAGGAAATTCGAAATGTTTAAAGTTGCCCGATGCTAGCGATTTTTTTGTTAACGTAGCGATTTGTATTTATTTTTTTCTTATTTCCAAAATTTGGAGAGCTTTGCTGATTGGTTAATCGCAGCCAACAAGTAGATCCGAAGATGAGTAAATTATCTTTAAAGTACAATTTTCATGAATATTTTTCGAAATTAGGTAGAAAAAATCGTAAACATTTGTACGCGCAAAAATTGGTCTCAGATTGTCGAGAAAGGTATAAAGAAAGTTTTCGATCCAATTCCAGGAGCTACTAGTTGCTACCTTGGGCTGTAGGTCAATTTTTCTGATCCAAAGTCCGTATCTCTGCTCATAAACCTGGGATACTTTTCGTCCACGTCAAGATCAATGTCCAGAGACGGAAGTGGAGCTCCCTTCCATCGGTTTCGTGTGCCCTCTCCCAACCCGATATTTATTTTATTTCATTTATATTTTTCCGATTAATATATTCAAATAAATAAATTTGGACATTTTTTTCTATTTTTTCCAATATTTTCGATTGAACTTCAGTAACTTGTTAATTTTAATGAAAACGTCGAGATAACCAATAATACACTTGGGTCTGACATGAAACGTTCAGGTAATCAACGAAAACGCTGCAAATTTTACACAAGGGTTTATTATTCTTTGATATACGTTACTTGAGCAGAAATTTAATTCTGTCAATGAAAAAATTAAAAAAAAGATTTTTTTTTTTTTTTTATCTCAAAAAAAAATTTTTTTTTGGATTTTTTTGTCCAAAATGTGTTTTTTCGAAAATTCTGTATTTTTTACTCGAAAAATATTTAACATCCTGGGATCCTTCAAAAATCCCGTTTTTAGCCCCATGAAAGCCCTGTAGATCGCCACAGTGAAATCGGATCGTTCCGGGACCCCAAAAAATGGATTTTACGTCCAAAAATACTTCGAAAACGACACCTAACTTGATCCCAAAGCCGAAAACCTTCGAAAACCCCTCCCATAGCCCCATTTCAGCCCCACGGGTGAAAACCAAGCAGGCAACAACTGGAGGGCAAACCGAGTATTTTCTCAAAATTTTAGATTTAAAAAAAAAATTCGTACTGTTCAAAATGGCTCGTACAGCGGACGGCCAGCCACCCTCCGACCACTCCCACCAAGCCTTAGACCCCTTCTGCTCGCTCTTCGATAACGAATAGTTATTTTCTACTTATAGAAATACAGGATGAAAGTGAATGGATTATTTTTGACCTATTTTTGACTTTCGGAGCTCAGAATAGTGGAGAATAGAGGGCTCTCGGGGTTTCTGCCAGTTCGTCGTCGGTGAAGTTGCTGGGAGTGATGATTGATACCAGACTCACACTCCTCGGGTTGACCTGGTTACGGCAGGATTGCGACGTGTAATCTATGGCCTGAAGAAGTTGTGCCCTTCCGTGGACGAGGACACCATGGGCTATTCACATCTCGACTGCAAGGCAGCATTGTGCTATGGGGCCATACGTCTCAGTCGCAGCGAGTCTTCAGACTACAGAAACAATCTCTACGAATAATCTGTAGGAAGCCCAAGGGCAGTCATGTCAAGCCGCTATTCGTTGAGTGTGGGATTCTCTCGGTACCCTCACTGTACGTATTGACGATTCTTCTGGAGGCAAAGAAAGAAATGGCTGTACTGCTCTTAAGCGAAGAAAAGATGTCCACTGCTACGATACTCGTCGGGCCACTCAGATGGATATGCCTCGGGCAAGACTCAGCAGGACTCAACGCCATTGGAGATTCTAGGGGCTCAAGATGCTCAATCACCGCGCAATAAGAGAAGAGGAATCTTTCAATGTCTTCAAGAGAGTTTTGACGGACAATCTTATTTATAAGATCCCTTATAAGGGAGTGTCTTTACACCATAGATGAGTTCTGGACTGCATCATTCCGTTAAAAATGAAAATTTAAAACGAGATTGTTAAGTTGTGAAGTTAGCTAGTTAGTGGCCATACACGAGCAGAAATCCGCGGCAGATTTGGCGTTTTTAAACGATATCTGTGGGAAATATCTGTGCGTTAGTGGGCGTTGAAAAGACGAAATATAAGCAAATCGGCTAAGCGATGTCTGTGAGAGTTCAAATCTGGCAGACGGAAATCGGGCGTTCCCCCCCCCCCCCCCCCCCCTAACATGCAGATTTCTCGGAAGCGATGTCGGTGGTTCTGAGAACTGTTCGATTCGGATCGGGCAGAGTCCCTTAACGTTCAGATGTCCACTAGTTCTCCCTTGAGATCCTCCTTATCTCTCCTTATCTCCTTTATCGGTGTTTTTGCGTGGTGCGTTTTATCAAAAAATGGATAAAAAATAGTCCCCGAATACCTGATGGGCGGAATTGGGATTTCCTAATTTTTTTTTGGAAATCGCGATTTTGGGTTTTCTCACTACAAATTCTAGCATGATTTTTCAACAGCCATTTGGGCTTCAGGAGGTTAAGATAGACCCTGCTGGTAAGTTAAACAGTTTTCCGGACGGATTTACGTTTAAACCGAGCTGCTATGAGGAAAAACGGTTAGGGTAGGCGGAAATTGGCTCACTTACCAGAACCTCAGGACGAGTTTCAGAAACGTGGTCACCAACTTCATGTGTCCGAAGTTTCTTCTTTCCGAAACCCAAGACTTCTCCCAAACTTGTATTATTTTGCCTTAGTCATTTTATAGGTACCTACTGAAAAAATTCCGGAAAAAAGATCGATTAATTTACGTTTGTTATCACGGACAGTCACTAACCCCATGGCATCATCAACTTACGGCGCTGCAAATCGGCCACCGATCTCAGAAATTTTCGGATCCAACCGAAAACTCGAATCTTCCAGACGAACGTCGGTGACAGACCTGAATCTGCCAGATTTCATCCCACTAACGATCAGATGGCATCGGGAGACAGATGTCGGGCACGAAAGATCGGCCGAAAAGTTTTTCGTGTTAAGGGGCAACGACCGATTTCATCGGTCACTCCAGATCGTTAGCGATATCTGTCAGATGAGATCGGCCGACCAAATCTGCCGCGGATTTCTCCTCGTGTATGGGCCGCTATTGTTGCTGTCTGTAAGAGCGGGCTCCCGTGTCGGCCATGTTTCCTGCTCCCATAAGGAATCAAGGTTATTCTCCCGCCATCATAAATCCTCGAGTTATGCACCGATTTTCATGATTTTTTTAAAATCTTCAAGTGAGACCAATGTCTAGCGATCCGTCGAGGTGCTTTTGGAGCGAAATGTCACTCGAAGCTGCAATTCAGCAACAAAGTCACGCCTAAGGGGGTTGTTCTCTTCAAATGACCATTGCTGGGTTGGATGATGAGTTATCGAAAATCCCCCTCGACCGTTGTCTTCCATAAGTCTCAGGCTTTAAATTCAAGCGTTCAAACGATAAAATCCGTCGATTTTTCGCGAAGTTCTGTTAGCGGGAAAATGCATAGGCGATTTGATGGCTTTTCGAATGTCTGAAGAGTAGCGGGCGTCGAGGAAGTTCTCCGAGACCCCGAGGAGGGCTTTTCGTTTGTCCCGCCTGCCCCTCATGACCCCTCAGCACCTTACGGATCCCGTGAGGACCCCCCCCCCCCCCCCCTACCCACCCCATCGATCTTTTCCAACACCCTGTCAACTGGCCCAGCCCTTATTTTTTGACCACTTTGAACACTTTTTTGGACCATTTTGAGCCAACTTTTAGGTGTTTTCAAACTTTTCTCGTTATCTACTCGCCGAGCTGAATTATTTCAGACCGATTTCAAAATTTTTTCGACTTTTAGAAGTCCTAAGAATAAAAATGATTCTCTCGTCCTCCTCGGGGGCTGGAGCTCCAATATAAGAGGAAATCACAACAACAAAAATTACTTGCTGTAATTCACGACCCGAGTGCCTTTCATAACGTTTCATCAAAACGGATTTTCTCCCCGGTACAAGATTTGAGCAAATAACGTTCTCTGGTTTGACATGGCGTGAATAATGAACTCCCCGAGGCCGACTTTGCGTGTTTTAAAGAGGAAATGGGACGGGGGGGGGGGGGGGGGGGGGTGTAATCACGTAGTAAGGCGTAAATTATAAACTGGAGCAAGTTTTCTTATCATTTTAATCATTATTAAGGCCCTGCGGGTTCTGAGAAACCTGTGGCTGGTCGGAACAAAAAAAAAAAAAAAAAGAAAAAAAAAGTTATTTAAACTGTCGGGGGGGATTCGCTTCTACCGCAGGTTTTCAGAGGTAATCCGGGGGAAAGAGCAATATCGCGGTATCCCGTGGAAACTCCCCGCCCGTGAGCTGATAAAACGCTATTTTCTGCCGCGCGTGGGAAATTGCATCAGGGTTTAAAAGGGGCGAATCGACGGTAGGCGTAATTCGATGATGACGTCAGAAATAAATGTGCAATTGCGTTTGAAAATACTTGAGCTTGGGTAATGTTGTGGGAGGGTCATTTGATTCGAAGTAGTTCCTTTTAAACCTCTGAGCTATTGAAATGGAAAATCAAAACTTGTAATAATTTTCTTATAATTCGTCCTTATCTTGGCAATGACCCCATAGAGGCTCATCGACTTTCCCCGCGTTTCCCAGAAGCAGCAAATGGACAGATGGAGGAAGCTTCAGGTTTGCGGCTATCTGCCAGGCTCAGGAGACTCCAGACAGTGAAATTAGTGCGGTAAGATGCCACTGAGAGAAAAAACGGCCTAAAATACTGTTAAAGTTTAACAGTGCAATCCTTTAATGCTCTGCCAACAGTATTGATACTGTTAATGAGTGAATACTGTTAATGAAATGCCGCCCCCTGAGTATACTGTTAATGTGTGTGCTCATCAACAGTATTATACGGTTACTGCAACAGACTAACTCTGTTATTGTCACCAAAACACTGTTTAAGTTGGGCAAAACGCTGTTAAAGTTGGGCAAAACAAGGCAAGGGGCGGCATTTTACTCAATAACCTTCTTATTCTGTTATTGCAATACCGGGAATTGACGATGTTTAACAGTATTTACTCGTTAACAGTATTATCCTTCAAACTTTAACAGAGTCGTTTTCTCAGTTTTGAGACTTTACAGAGGTGAGAGGGTTTTGTTCATGGGTGATTTTAATGTTTGCGCACTTGAGGATACTTCCAAATTCAACTCATTGACTGGTGTATCTGCCAGTTTTAATTTTTTCCCCCCAAAATGTTGCTCCCACTAGGTTGTGGAGATGCATTGACATCTTCATAAATTATTTACCTGCTCAGTCATCAAATCTTGTAGTAGAGGATGTCTTCTTTTCAGACCATAGCCCTCTTTGGCTCCTACTTTTGGTTTATTATTCTTGGAATAATACACCTATGTTTTCGCGACGGGGGTTGACGACTCGGATCGGCCTCAAAATTTGACATTATCCGTTTCAAGAAGTCTACATTCCAAAACAGTAGGATTTTTTTTTTAAATCTGAAATTAAACAAAACACTCGGTTTACCATCTAGTTGTGACCGCAAGGTTTTCAGCCCTATGGGGCGCCATGGGGCTAAAATGGGGCTACGGGAGGGGTTTTTTGAAGACTTTTGGCTTTGGGATCGAGTCAGGTGTCGTTTTAGAAGTATTTTCGGACGTAGAATCTATTTTTGGGGGTTTCACTGTTGCGATCTTTCATGGGGCTACAAATGGGACTATTGATGGATCCTAGGAGGTCAAAATTTGTAAAATTTAATATTTTCCAAGTAAAAATAAATAAAAATGTTGAAAAAAACGAAATATAAAAATCCAAAAAAATTATTTTAATTTTTTATCATGCCGCTCAGTGCGTCAAGGGTTGTACAAAAGTCGAAAAATCGCTCACCATTTTCTGACCTGGAAATGACGTGGATCCACCTTCAGATAATTAGTGAACCCATAACAAAAGAGTTTCTGATGAATCAGGCATTTTTTGAACCTTTATCTCAACGAAGAACTCGACGTTTGTTTACGCTTGAAAATGATGTTAACCGACATTCCGATATCGCCCAGTGATGTTCTCGACTTCGGTTCGAGCTGATCTCCGTGTTTTGAACTACTCAGAGGATGGTAAGAATGATTCAAATAATAATGTAGTCCAAAGAAATATTTATGGGATCACTTTTAATAATATTGTATTTTCCGTAACGAATTATGAAACTTTGATGGAACCATTCTCAAAATGTTCAAAAATGGTCTCCCCCAAAATTTGAGGGTTCATTTCTGAGGTATCCAACAAGGATAAACTACTTCGATCAGGTGCGGTAGTCAGCGGCTTCGAGGGTTATAACAATTTTTCTATTTCAAGGCGCAGAAGATGAAAAATCAGAACATTTTCGATGCTTGGTTAGCGGCCGCAAATGACCAAAAAGTAGTTTCACGCAACGTTTTTCCCGAGGTGATTTTTGTTTAGAGAGCTAAATTCACTGGTTTCTACGTCTAAAAATGCTTAAAACTGTAAAAAAGGGGTTTTGTGAAAAAATTCGGTCAAGTTCAGGTCTGCGACCCCTAATGTGGGGTATATTCGTGATCAGTGAGAAATTTCCTATAGGAATCCGCGGAAATCAGAATTTTGTCCAATGCGACCATACAACTGACTCACTGTTTGGTGTTCCGCCATTTGCCGTTTTTGTTTTTGTTTATTTTGTTGTTCCTTCCGTGATATAATAAAATGTATTTATTCAAATTTTAACAAGTTTTACATTTTTCAAATATTTTCTTCTTTTTCTGAAACTGTATTTTTTCTCGTTGGAACGCCGGACTAAACAGTACTACTCTCCGGGGTGGGGTAGTGGGTTGAAAATAGTTCACGGAGAACTAAATGAATCGCTCCCCTTCGCTGATGAGTTTCCCTCCAACGGCCCTGTCGCGATGAAAATAGCGCTTCGATTGTTTCTACTCTCTCCCCCCTCCCCCACCCTATAAAGGCACCCTCTTCGAAGTTGACAGTTGGCAATATCTGTTTTCACGCGGACGGAGGAAAATACTAAACCGCAGTATGTCGTGCGTGAACGGAAGGGGGAGGGGCGCCGTGTAAATGTTTGTTTTGATGCGTTGCGGGTTTCGTTCACGGCAGGGGGGTGTTTGGAGAGGCTCGCTAACATGCTCAGAAAAGCACACTTTGTCAACAGTGTTTGTGAGGAGTCTCGCGCCGATCGAACTAGTGTGGGAGTTTTAAAAATAAAGAGGAACAAAAAAAAAAAAAAAATCAAAATGTACTCACTGTATAAAGCTTCAGAATCAGTGCATAAGATGACTTCTAGCTCCGTCCCATCTTCTGTGACGAGATAGAGTGTGCCCATCTCACTCATCCCATGTTTCTTCCCTGAAAACGTGAATTTTTGTCAGTCAAAAGTACAAAGTGGGGGGAGTGGGGATTTTGTTGTGGCAGGACTGCGTCGCTTGGAACCGCCCCAACTAGTAGAGGAGAAAATGGGAATATGGACCCCTCACATAGTATGGACCCCCGCGCTTTCTCAGGCCAGGGAGGGGGTGAGAGTGGTGAAGCGGCTTGTACCGCATCTTAGGAGTGGGGGAGCGACGGGGGCAAGCGGGGACGCTCATTTTTCCATCAACAAGATTACTATAACTAGGGTGACCAGAGGTACTCCTTTTGGGAGGACAGGTACTACTTTTTGAGTTAGGGTCCTCTCATATTTTTGGATACATGAAAATAGAGTAATGGTACTCCTTTTTTGAAGCGGTACTCCCGAAGTCCTACTATTGGAAGTTAAAGGTCTGGAAAAATCCAGATTAGGCATTGAGACCTTGAAAGAGGTAATGCAGATTTACCAAAATTTTGAGAACATTTTTTTAGAGATGTTTGAGTTTCTGAAAAATCACAAACAGCTGCTCAAAGCCATTCACGGCTCTGCAAAATAATAATATTATTTTGATGGATTTAAAAAATGAAAAAAAATGAATTCCTGAAAAATTGAGTTGAAAAACGATTTTTTTAGTTTGCTATGTCCGTTTGTTTAATATCACTTGCTTATTTTAGTTCCTTATCCTTTGTCAATTTATTGTTGTTACCAACCATGCTGTGGAACTTCCTATAAGAAAAAAAGTTTATTTTGAAAATTAGGTACTTAACATGAAACATAACATATCCTTTGTCAATTTGTTACCAACCATGCTGTGGAACTTCCTATAAGAAAAAAAGTTTATTTTGAAAATTAGGTACTTAACATGAAACATAACATATATATACTTATAATGGTACCTATAACAATGTTAAATATATTATGATATATAAAGTAATATAGTTGTTCTCCAAATGGTACTTTTTTTGTCTTGAAATTATGGTCACCCTAACTATAACGTCATGTTTTTTTTCCTGCTCCATCAAATATTGAACGAGGTGATTAAAACTTTCGTTTTTGCTCATTTAAACTTCAATTCGAGCAAATATCGATGCTCCCCCTTCACGAGCATGTTTCAGGCTGTGATAATCCGTTTTTTGTATCCTGAATATCGTTTACCTGCAGGTTAAAAAAACACAGTTTTGAGAAGGTCGGTTCAATATTGACCCCGCAATGCTTACTTTGAGGGTAAGGGGTTTGGGCCCGCGCACGTGTAAAAGCCTCAAAAAAGGCAAGGGGTTTGGGCTAATGAACACCGTGGCGACGTGAGGGGTTTGGGCCCACGGTTTGTGCTCCGAAACAACATTTCTACTCGCATTTTGCGAAATTTGGTTCCGTGTCTGTCCGCATTTCCTTACCACATCCATAACTGCCACTTTTTTTTTTTTTTTTTTTTTTTTGGTAGGTACAACAACAACATTTGTATTAAATACTATTAGGAATTTTAATACTATTAGGAATTTCATTGTCTATGGCTATGTTTAGTATGAACCTTGGGGCTATTGTTGGTTGTTGGTTATTGTTGTTGAGATAAGCGATGCCCTGTGAACCACCGCTCCGAATATGCGTGCCGATTCAATCAGTCGGTTATATTTGAATCGCAGAATGTTAAAAGGGCGTAACTCCTTCAACCCCTAGTTGTGGGAAATCACAAACAACTGTCCAGCATCTTCATAACTCTTAAGGTATGGCTTATTATGGCAAGATTGAATTTTTTCGTGGTAAGGCAATCACTTGGGACGACTTATGGCAGGAAGAATAAAATTTTAACGGGCGACCTGAGTTCAGCAGAAATTTTCAAATTTTATGGAGATCCGCCCTTTTTACATTTTCAGTTTTTCAACTGTAAATATACCGAGAAGACAAACAAGGGCCTTGCTCGAACACTTGAAAAAAACTGTGGACAACATATTGTGAGGACAAGGACATCATGGCCTATCTTACGGGTGTGAGCAATCCGAAGGGAGAAGAACGTAGGTAACGACGAATGTCATTCTGAAACATGTGAGAAATACACCTTCTACGTCCATTTTATTCCGTTTTTTCCATGGGCCCAAACCCCTTACGTTTTCAAAATCAGAAGGGCCCAAACCCCTTGCGTTTTCACCCCTGCGGGCCCAAACCCGGTGCACCCCTTACTTTGACGCCATGTTTGTTTCCTGCTGAGGAGAAGGTGGTAATATGGACCCCCTATTCATTTTTTGGTTATGAAAAATCAAATTTCCAACTAAGGGCTCAACTGTTTATGGTAGACGGCCATCATTGTTATGATAAACTCGATTCTCCTGCGATTTTTGGCCATAATTGCACTTTTTTTTTTTTACTCAAAAATACCTTGGGGTCCATATTACCCACAATCTTTGCAAAGACACAATTTTGTCATTTCTTGAGAAAACTCAAATTATGACACCTAAATTCGATTTAAATTTTTTCCAACTTTGATGTCACTTTACGTTGAGAAATGAAGCCGGCTGCCATAAACAGCTGAGCCCTTAGTTGGAAATTTGATTTTTCATAACAAAAAAATGAATAGGGGGTCCATATTACCACCTTCTCCTCTAATAAGGGTGGGGGGGGGGGATTTTGTTGTGGCAGGACTGCGTCGCTTGGAACCGCCCCGACTAGTAATAAGGGGTGGGGGAATAGGGGAATAGAGCTGAGCAATGTAAAAAAATGGGGATGTTCACCTGCGGACAAGATTCGGGCGATAATGCAGGCGAGAAGGACCAATATGAGAGCGGCAAGTTCGGTTTCGAACTCGACCGACATGCCTGCAGCATTGTCCCGATAGGGCGACCGACCCGAAGCGATAGAACCCTCCGGACGACTCGAACTCAACTGTTACGACGAAAATGACGGGGATGGGAAAACGCGGCTTATCAGGCCGGAGCGGTCTGACAGGTGACATTTGGCTGCGAGGGTGTTCCCGGTGGGTGGCGAACCAGCAAAACCCCCGCTGAGGGAACAGTTTTCAGTATTGTCTCTCTTAGAACCCCTTCACGAGCCGAAACCTGTAGAAAGCTCGTTGACGTCTCAGCATAATATTCTTTTGGTTTATTATTCTTGGAATAATTCACCTTTGTTTTCGCGACGGGGGTCGACGACTCCGATCGGCCTCAAAATTTGACATTATCCGTTTCAAGAGATCTTGATTCCAAATTCCGTTGAGATCTTGATCCGAAATGTCCGGGCCCTTTTGGCCAGTAGGACTTTTTAAAAAAAATCTGAAATCTTGACAAAATACTCGGTTTACCATCTAGTTGTGCCCGCATGGTTTTCAGTCGCCCAAACCCGTGGGGCGCTATGGGGCTAAAATGGGGCTACGGGAGGTTTTTTAAAGGCTTTTGGCTTTGGGGTCAAGTTGGGTGTCGTTTTCGAAGTATTTTTGGACGTAGAATACAGTTTTTTGTGAGATGCAGTTTTGTGAATTAAAAAAAAAAAAAAAAAAAAAATCGGACTTCAGTTCGGACAGCCATAGAAATGTATTTCGTTTTTTGTCGTAGCAATATGACTAAATTGCCTCTAAATTCGAATAACTAGACGAATATAGATGATTCGGGGTTCAACCGTCGTGTAATTTCAAAAAGAGCCTCTTAGCGAAATTTCAGTGTTGGGACTACTTTTGAACTTTTTGCGTATCTCTGCGTAGGAATGAGCGAATTTTAAAATTTAGGAGCTCTCGTTATGCGGAATTAGATGCCCTACAACTTTCATTCTATGGAATTTTTTGATTACAGTAGCCGTTTTCTGATCGCAGACGTTTGAACATGAGCGTAACCCGACTTTTTGCCAAGTTGGTAAAAATTGACGATTTTTGACCATCGATTGTGACCATGTGGTTGAGCCGAATTTGACGTTTCACAGGGTCATTCGACGGGGAATTTAATGCTCTTTAATTTGATATATGGTGAAGTTTTCCGTAGAACAAACCGATTCTGAGTAATAAGCCAATAACTGGAAAAAGTGCCAAAATTTCGCATGTTTTCAGCTCCCACAAGTTAAGCCGTACTCAGAAACCGTCGCAAACTCATGTTACTCTTATTTGGGATGCCCAAAGTGGTTTAAGATCATTTCCAGCTTAGCACTATTTATTAGCCAGCAAAAGTCTAATTTGCCTGGGCTATATTTAGCTGGTAGCATTTTTTGGAGTTTATAATTCAGCCCGTCATGCCAGACATTATCAAATGCTTGAGTTACGTCCAGAAATATTGCAGAGCAGACTTGCTTCTCCTCTAGTGCCTGCTCAATTTTTTTCGTTATTCGATGTAACTGGTCTATTGTTGAGTGCCAAGCGTGAGAAAGAAAGGATTTTAAAAGTTTGGGTGTACCTAGTCGATAGGTAGGCGGATATAGGTGATAGGCGCAATTCCCATACTTGGATAGGGATTACGCGCAACTCACATTTTGCGAGAAAATAACCACCATTGAATCGTCGTCGTCGTCGTTTTGGTCTCTTCTTGAGATGCGGAACTTGTTCTTGGTATGCTCAATCCTTTCCAGCTCCGCAGATATCAGCTCTATCGATATCATTCGAGGCTGTTTCAATTTTCAGAATGATGAATTTGATAAATGAACAGTCCTCATTACAATGCTTATTTTATTGAAACACAGAGTACCTAAATACCGGGTCGGAATTTTTGGTCTACGTTGCCGAGCAGTTCACGCCGCCATGTTCACCCTTGGTCGAACCTCAAAGATTTTTCAGCGTTTTGTACATCCATCCCAGTTCATTCGGCTTCACGCTGTTACAAGTCAGGAAGTAGCCGAGAAAGCAGAATGAGAGGGGGCGTTTGCCCAAATTGCGAATGCCACGATCTTCCGTTAATTCGATTCCGGCAGCTTGGGAGCAAACCCCGGTGATGTAGACGTCATCCAAGTGGAACAAAGGAGTCGTCATGGAGGCTTGAAACAAATTGATGACAACGTCTCTCGACATGTAGTACGCGCTTCCCTGGAGGTAATCCGGGTACCTGGCGCCCTGGTACATGTAGCTTGGAGCGTACCATTTGCTCGATAGGTGAGCATTCCGGCCACATTTGGAGCACTTTCTTCCGGCAAGGACTCCAGTCTTTGGAGCCCTGCTGAGTTTGTCTGCCAGGTGTAGAACATTCACGAACGTGTCGCCGTCGGCTTTCATCAAGTATTTGGCTTTCGGGCATATTTGGATGAACCACTTGAGCATATACAAGTGTTTGATGGTCAGGTTATAGTAACTGTCGATGAAGTCCTCTTGGATTATGTCTCCAAACTGAGAACTTTCCTCATCCAATATACGCTGAGCGCTGTCGTCCTGCACGATGCCAAAAATGAAGCCGACTCGGACCTGAGGATAAATGGATGTTAATAGACAGCCCAATAAAATTAAATTAAGGTTCGATTCATTAAGCTACACTCTTGGCCGTCTTGGTGTAGAGTGGTAAGGGACTTGGCAGGGCTTGGCTGTTCTTGGTCAGTGCTGGGAATCGGACGAGCAAGACAGCCTCGCCACTTACACCCTTAGTTGCCCTTGGATACTCTTTGAGGGCACTGGAAGGTCACCAAGATGGCCGAGAGTCTTCAAAATCAAACCTTCGGTCTCCCGTCTTTCCCCCACGTCTCCCTTATCAGTATCCTCGTCTCGAAGTCATGCCACTTCGTCACGACGACGATGACAATTTCCGTTTCCGGTTGGCAGACGTCCGCTCCCGGGATGATGACCGTGTAGTAGAAAAGGTCAACGTAGTCGGAGGCGTTCCTGCTCACGTTCACCCCCCATCCGGGAATCTCCATGTCTCCGGGGTACAAAGGGTCGCCGAATTTGTAGCAAAAAGCTGAACACAGCCAGCAGATGGGCAGCCAGAATACGAAACACTTGGACGGTGCCATTGCACTTTGAATTGATTTATGTTTTCCAAGCTTGATTTGATTATGCAGCACCCAATTCGTTGACACGGACGTGTCATATGGTTAAGTGCTCTTGTGAGTTCGCGAAAAACTAATGTAGTGGTTCCAACTCTACAAACGAACGATACTGTACAGAAACCTGGTTCCGAAGGCCGTGCCACAGATTACCACAAACACGTAATGCATCGATAACATAGAGACAGAAAAAATGAGAGTAAAGATGCCTATATCAAAGAATAATACACCCTTGTGTAATAAAATGTGCAGCAATTTTGTTTATTACTCGAAAAATATTTGACCTGGGATTCTTCAAAAATCCCATTTGTAGCCCCATAAAAGCCCTGTAGATCGCCACAGTGAATTCGAATCGTGCCGGCACCCCCAAAACTGGATTCTACGCCCAAAAATACTTCGGAAACGACACCTAACTCGATCCCATAGCCAAGAGCCTTTAAAAAAAACCCTTCCGTAGCCCCATAGCGCCCCACGGGTTTGGGCGATCGGGCTGAAAACCTTGCGGGCACAACTAGATGGTAAACCGAGTATTTTGTCAAAATTTCAGATTAAAAAAAAATTCCTACTGCCCAAAACGGCCCGGACGGCGGACGGACATTTCAGTTTTGGAATCTAGACCTCTTGAAACGGATGTCAAATTTTGAGGCCGATCGTCGACCCCCGTCGCGATTACATAGGTAGGTGTATTTTTCGAAGAATAATAAACCAAAAGTCGAACGAGGTGTCGTTTTCCGAGTAATTTTGAATGCTTTATCCATTTTTTAGGGTCGCACATCCTTCCACAAACCTCACAAGAAAATTATATTTTTTTATTTAATGAAATTAAAATGAAACGAAAAGTTTTATTAGTAAAAGCCTTCCGACGATAGAAGGAAAAATAATTAAATTAAATTTTTTTATTAACATGGAATGAATTAAGGCAAAATTTTCATAAAAGAATATTAAATTGGTGTACAATTTGCATTTTTTAAATTGTTGTATATATACATATAAAGGCCCGATTTGAACAGTTTGGAGTGTGAAAAACACCTCGTAAGCCTCTTAAACGAGGTTGTTGGCTCTATTCGTTTTTACGACGTGTAAAACCGAAGAATAAAACTCGAAAACAGGGCCGAGCGGTTTGTTCCGATTGGATTCCCGTTTCAAACCCGTCTCGGGAAACCCCCCTCTTCGAGCCTTTTATGGGAGTTTTCCCCGAGGCGGTAGTTTTCCCGATGTAACGACCTCGGTCGGTAGTTACTGGAACCGTTTGCAAGTTGAGGATTTTTCCAAGGGCCACCCGAGGTCATGTGGGAAAGACTACGCAGCCCTTTAGAAGATTTGAAAGAGTACATCTTTTTGAGAAATATGCTGGAGAACCCGTGAAAACGGATTTCCTTCGCTGCTACATCCACCCCAAACCAATTCGATTCACTACTCGGCCGACCACTTTGTCAATTTTAACCCAAATCGGCCAAAACACAAATTCCCAGTTTAGACCAAGTTTAGTAATTCCCAACTTGGCAACAATGGCCCACAGTCGCAAAAGGGGGAACCGGATTGGGGTTTGGTGAGATTCACAGATAAGAGATGGCGCCCCAGTCGCCCCGAATTAAACCCAATTTTCGCTCAAAAGTAGTACCAAATTAGCTGAGCAACCAAAAAATATTTTTTGAAACGGGCAACGGGAATCTCTTTACTATACTTATCAAAAAGAGGCCAACGTGCAACATTTTCGAAATTGCTTCTATTTAAATAAATATTTAATTTTGAATTTTAGCCAATTTTTGAATTTAGCTCATTATGAGGTGGAGGAAAAAATTCAGCTTGTAGCACCTTGAAGAACATCAAGAATTGAACATTTTTCGCCGAAACTAATCATTTCATCAAAAAACGCGATCGGAATCCGCTTTCCAGAATTATGCTAGATGAGCCGAGTGGGTTGAAACGGGGCGTGAAGGAAGAGCTTGGTGACTCACCCCCCCCCCCCCCCCCCTTCCATTTTCGGGGGTCCCGGAACGATCCGATTTCACTGTGGCGATCTACAGGGCTTTCATGGGGCTAAAAATGGGATTTTTGATGGATCCCAAGGTGTTAAATATTTTTCGAATAAAAAAAGAAGAATTTTTTAAAAAACAATTTTTTGAAACAAAAATCAAAAAAAATTTTTTTTTTGAAAAAAAATTGAAAAAATATTTTTTTTTTCTTCAAAATTTCTTCCATTGACACAGAAATAGTTTTTGCACAAGTAACCTATATCAAAGAATAATAAACCCTTGTGTAAAATTTGCAGCTATTTTTCAAAAATTCTTCATTTTTTACTCGAAAAATATTTAACCTCCTGGGATCCTTCAAAAATCCCATTTGTAGCCCCATGAAAGCCCTATAGATCGCAACAGTGAAATCGGATCGTTCCGGGACCCCAAAATTGGATTCTACGTCCAAAAATACTTCGAAAACGACAACTGACTCGACACTATAGCCAAAAGCCTTAAAAAAAACCTCCCGTAGCCCCATTTTAGCCCCATAGCGCCCCACGGGTTTGGGCTATCGGGCTGAAAACCTTGCGGGCACAACTAGATTGTAAACCGAGTATTTTGTCAAAATTTCAGATTCTTAAAAAAATTCCTACTGCTCAAAACGGCCCGGACGGCGGACAGGTGTATTATTCCAAGAATAATAAACCAAAACATAAACAAATCTCTTCAGAATTTTTGTATTGACTCAGATTAAATTTTCTTACAAGTAACCTACATCAAATAATAACTTGCAGCGTTTTCTTTCACCACTACATCCCCCCAAACAGGTTTATTTCAGTACTGCATGTTTCCTTCACTAACACACCCCCTAAAACCATTTCTGTCCTCTTTCTCAGGATTGTCTATCGGTACACAAGCTCCAAAACAAAGTGACATCCACGTGGCTCGAGTGAAATTTTTAAAGAATTTTTTCACGGAGCTGTTTAGATCCAATAAGAAAATACTCCGCCTCTCCCCAGGCGAGAGAAAAGTTTCAATTTATAAACTGTCGGGCCTTCTTTATTTTTTCGACAAGACGGGAAAAGTTTTTTTATATTTAATCACTTCAAAGGCGACCCGGAATCCAGTTTTATTCTTCCGAGAAGCATTTTCCGGGAGAGATCGTAACTTTTCTTGAAGGCTAACTAAAGACGGTTACGTCTGCTTGGTCGTCAAGAAAGTTTGAGAGGATATTTTCGGGGGAGTACGAGACGGGAGAGGATTGAGGCTCGCTTCGCTCGGTCACTGTGAATTGGAGGGTTTGGACATGAGTGAGTGAATACGCGTATTTATAAGTATGGCACTCATATACACGGAGTTATCGGCTCCGGACATTGGTTAACAAGAATTATTTAAAAAAGTAATTAACGTTACACTGATACGGCTACGGGAGGTTGTTTTGAAGGCTTTCGGCTATGGGATCGAGTCAGGTGTCGTTTTCGAAGTATTTTTGGACGTAGAATCAATTTTTCGGGGTCCCGCAACGATCCGATTTCACTGTGGCGATCTATGAGGCTTTCATGGGGCTACAAAATTTTGATTTAATGAGATTTTTTTATGGATCCCAGGAGGTCAAATATTTTTCAAGTAAAAAACTGAAAAAAAATGAAAAAAATGAAAAAAATGAAAATTTGAAAATTGTTTTTGAAAAAAAAAAATTTTAAATATAAAAATAAAATTAAAAAATTTAATTTTTTCATCTACAGAATTAAAATTAAATTTCTGCACAAGTAACATAGCGACGGTGAAGAAGAGAACCCTCGTATCTCCAAAATCTGTAGTTGACGAATTCGCCGCTGTAAGCTCTAACATCGGTGGGAACCCTCCTGGTAGGTAGGTAGCCTTCAAAAACCAGATCAAGGTAGGTAGCCTTCAAAATTGGAGATACGAGGGTTCTCTTCTTATACTAAGTATTAACGTAGTATAACCTATTAGGTTACTACGATAATGGCCTATCCAAAAAAAAAAGAAGGTTTTGAGCTTGAAGTGTTCTTGATTCTAATTTTTCATTCCCTGTGCGTTGGTATCATTGTTTTTATCTACGGTTGCTAAGAAACGGTGAAATTATCATTTTTTTCATGTTCCTGAAAAGTGAAGGTTTTTGAGATAGGCCATTATTGTTCTCTGCCATTCTGTGCGACGCTATATCATAGAATAATAAACCCTAGTGTAAAATTTTGTACCGTTTTTTTATGAGTAACTCGTAATGGTCCGGCTTTTCATGTTGTGAGTGGTTGTGGAGCTCAGTTTGTCCTCCAAGGACTTACGAATCAACCCGGGATTCCCTCCCGACAAGTGTCCACCTCCTCGATTTCACTGTGTATATTAGCCTGCACGGGGTTCGCGTCGGAGATTGGACGGCAGATTGGATTGGACGCTGCGGCCACCCTAACCGCAAGACCCGAGAGCGTTGCGGGCTTTAACATAACCGTCGAACAATACACGTCTCGAAGTGAAGTGAAACTGTGTGGGTTATTTTTAAAAAGGTTAAAACATTGAAGGGTACAGGAAGAAAAGGGTAAGACTCCAAAATGAAAAAATATCCAGGAACGCAAAAAAAAAAAAAAAAAAAAAAAAAAACTGTTCGTTCAAAATACACAATTTCTAGAAAGTGGTGCGTTTCTGACCACTGGTTATATCTGCCCCAGCAACACTGGTCATAACTGTCTCATAATCTTCCAGGACAGATAAACAATTTTAACTCCTTTGAAAATCAATTTTGCACTCCGATGAAGGTAGTTTCTAAAACTAGCACTTATTTCTAAAAGCACTTCAATAGCAAAGCTTTGAATGATAAATGTTGCTGACCAGTTTTCTTTCTGTGAGGAAAACACTCTCATCACCATGAAAGGTGAACATGGACTGGGAAACGGCTCCTTTTGAGGAGTGTCTGGGACGTGGAGTCTGAGCGATGGTAATGCGCATGCGCGTGGACTTGAACAGAATCCTCACTTTCTTTGGTTAGCTCCCGAAAAAAAGTGCCGGTAGATGGGGATTCTGAAATGCTGCTTACAAGCACACCCCAGTACTTCCTTACCTCCTCATCCTTTTCTGTGTCGGTCCGTTGACCATGTTGCTCTGTGTGGTTTGAATAAAACAAGTAGTGTGGATCCTTGTCGTTGTCCAAGTATCGACGTAGAACCCATTAAATTTCGTCAAAATTCGTTTCAAGATGTACCTATAAATTCCGAAAACGAAATGTCCGTCCGCCATACGAGATGTTTTGGATAGTAGGTGGTTTTTTCATAATCCATTTTTTCGAGGTCCCACTTCTGTACAAACACTACAGTACGCAGGAACCGACATGACAAAATGTCATTGTCATGAAGAAGTACATTGATCCAACGCCCTGACTTAAGTCAACTTAGTAAGAGTCAATCGACTTACCATCGGCGGAGCAGCATGATAATCTTGAAGATGTTCTGAACATCTCGCTGGGTTGTTTACAATGTAAACAATGTAAACCAAACACTGCTGCCAGACCCCAGGGCGGTCAACCAGTCCGTCAGCACAGCCGAAACCGCCCGGCATAAAAGAAGTATTTTCCCCTCAGACTAATAGGATATTAGTAATTATTTCCTAATAATTATTAATCATAATTATTAGACTGATATTGTAATTATTAGTCTCATTATTATTTCTCAATCCTCCCTTTTTGGCGGTTTTCCGCTTGAGCTGGCAGCCAAGGATCCAAAACTCCTGTCCCCAGCGGCTATGTAACCACGTCTAAGTAGAACGACCAAAGAAAGTGAGGACTCTGTTCAAGTCCACGCGCATGCGCATTACCATCGCTCAGACTCCATGATCCAGACAATTTCCTTTTTTTTTTTTTTTTTTTTTTTTTGAGAACATTTTTTTAGAAAAACAACCACTTGTCAATGTTAGCGAAGACCTAGAAAAACCAGTGTTCTCGGCCCATTTTGGGCCCATAGCATCTATGCGTGTGGGCCAATCAGGTTGGCTAGAGCCGTTAGGACCAACTAGACGCCAAGTAGAGTAACTCTGAACTGTTTATGTGTGAAACAACGGATTTTTTTTTCTCATCAAGTTAAAGCCCATTTTATGGCTGAGACGGTGGCCGGTCATTGCAGATTTGAATTCTACGCACTTTGAAACGTGAAATGACCACGTTTTTGGGTCGCTAGAGAAATGTGGGTGGGTAACAGTGGATGCTAAGTAGTAGGTAGACTTCTTTGGTGATAGATATTTTTCAAAAAAAAAAAAAAAACTTTCACTAACAAATAGCCCAATTTGCGGGTAAAGGCCACTTCTAACAGCCCATTTAGTTTAGAACTAGTTTATTGCTATAGGCAGTAATCTAACACTTTTTCTCGCGAACAGAGCTAAAAATATAGCCCAATAATAGCAAATTATTTGCTATTTATAGCCCAATTTAGGAACACTGCTGTTTTCTCGGACGCTAGTTGAGTTATGACTCATAACTTATGAGGCCTTGATAAGAGAAATTTCAGATAGGCTTTTATAGCGTTTCCCTCAGTTACGAATAAACAGTGGCGGTAACTTTCGAACCAGTGTTGCCATGATATCCAGAGTAAAACAACGAATCCAGTGATACCAAAAACTCAAAGTCGCATTTTTTGAGGCCAAGATCGAACTTAAACGACAAAAACATAACTATATTTAAAAATAACTAAAGTCAACCTTTTTGTTAAATTAGTAAAAATTGAAAAAAAAAAAGTACAAAAAACTCATGCGCCAGCCGTAAGACATAATAAAACTTATTTTCATGTCAATGGGAACTTGAAAAAGAAATAAAAATATAAATAAAATCCCAGATAGGTTCAGGTTGGGTTGGGTTTGGGGCGCCAGCCTGAAAGTCTCCTTCCAACGGGAGGTTCCGTGGTGTAGTGGTTATCACATCTGCTTTACACGCAGAAGGTCGCCAGTTCGATCCTGGCCGGAATCAGAATCTTTTTGCTCCAAGAAAACACACCGCTTCGTTTCCGTTTCACTTTTGTGAGAAACCACTTCGTCAGAGCAAGAAAAAACTCCCCCAAAAATACTTTGTAGGGGCGGTGTTGCCGTCAAAGGGACCGCTCGAAAAACTTCCCTGAAAAAAGGCGTCAAGGAGAATATTTAGAATGTTGATCTTCATGAATCTTCATACATTCAGCTTTTTTTACTTTTTTTTTTCCTTCTTTTTTTTTAATGTTTTGAAAGTGCGGGCTCCACACGGCAAAGGCACTCAGCCACCTGTTGAATATTCTTTTCAACTTGGAACTGCATTTTCGACAAGGACACGTTGAACAAGGAATTTATTTTTTATTTTTAAAGATAAACTGCTGAATTTTTGAAAATGGAAAAGTCAGTGAATTTTGGCGACAAATGTTTTTTTAGAATGTAAATTATTCTCTCGAAGCTTGTTGTTTCTAATAATATATTATGCATATTATGCAGCCCATTTCATTATTTCCGCCGGCCACTTTCATTGATAAAGCTTTGCCGGCTCTTTGACTAACAAAAGACCTTTGCGAGGGAAAATCACTCCCTTTGATCCTTTTGCGGATGATCCCAGACGAAAATAAAGCCGAGAGAGGAAAAAGAGAATAAAAAACGTTTCCAAGGGCTAAAATAAGGAGGTCACCCGGGTGCCTTTTGGGCCCTAGGAGAAATATTGTTTGGCTTTTTTTTTTCTCCCCCCTCCACGGGGAAAAAAAAAACTCCCGTGAAGACGTTTCGGCTCAAACGGGTAAAATATACATGTTCCATCCGGAAGATGATAAGTTTTGAAAGGGGTTTTCGTCCGGACGTGAGGCGTCGAAGGTGTCTGACCCTCTTGCTCGGCTTCTAGTGAATTTCCGTTCAATATACAGAAGAGAGTGATTTATCGAGGGAGGTTTTCCTTTTCCGCTGAGGAAGACGGATTTCCCGCATTTTTTTTACCTCATCGCTGATTTTCCGCCACGCCAAAGCGGGGAATTCGGTATTATGGAATGGAGAGGAGCGAAGGAATGGAGTTGTTCGGGGAGAGGAATTTTCGATAGGGGCCGAGATTTTGAAATATGTAATTCGAGCATCGACCAAATAAATCACGTTCACCGCCGAATAATAACACAGGTCTACAAAAAAAGGTCACTTCGGGCTCGAGAGGTTTCGGTGGTTGCTCTCCATGTTTTGGGGTCTGGTGAACACGAATCCGAAGTCCGTTTTGCGCCATCACGTCCAGATTTTTTTGAACACCCTCGTTTATCCAGAAAAGCGAAAATTCCCTTAATTTCGACTCTAAGTCGTCTGGTTTCTGTAGGCAATTTTTCTGGGTGCTCTGAGGTACGGTTTCCTTTAGGTTTTTTTTTGCGCTGAATCGAATGAGACCAATTGCAAGTCGCTAAGATGATTACTTACGGAGATACGACCTCTAGAAGTCATTTTTAGGTCGGAAAACGCTATTTTTCCCACTGTTTTTTTGCACTTTTCTGTTAACACAGTAAAAAATAATGGTCCGGGGGAATCGGCTCCAACTACAAAGTAAAACTGTGGACATTTCTGCGTCAAATGCCGCCAACTGCACCTCTGTGAATGCAATGGCCGATTTTTGGCGATTTTTCAAAGATATGAGAAATTTTACTCTCCCTTTTTCCCATTTCCAACTACAAAATTTGCTGGCTCATCTAAGTATTCATCCTAAGCGCTTAGACGTACGGTACCCTACAGAATTTTTCGCGCTGAATCGAATGAGACCATTTTCAAGCCGCTACAGTGCATAGTTTCGGAAATAGAAGCTGTGAAAATCATTTTTACAGTCAAAAAATTGTATTTTGCGATGGAACGCATATTAGAGCGCTTATAAAGGATCCCGAATTTGCTGATGCATTGGAAGGTAATGAGCTCCAATCTTGTAAGTCCTTCGTTGAAGTAATACAAAATTTCCTCGGCAACCGAAAAGCAGAAAATTACGAGGAACTTGTTGAAAATATGCTCATCAATTTTAAACGAATAATTCGTTTAAAATTGATGAGCATATTGGGTGCAATTATTGGGTGCAACATGAGCATTAAAGTTCACCTCCTCTTCAGCCACAGAGACCGCTTCAGTTACAACCTGGGGGACTACAGCGAAGTGCAAGGGGAGAGGTTTCACCAAGACCTGAAAACTATGGAATTTCGATACCAGGGTCGATGGGATGAGAACATAATGGCAGACTACTGTTGGAACATACAACGAAACAATCATAGTGCTGCTAACCGAAGAAAATCCTGTAACAGTTGAGTAAGTGGGTGCGACATTGTGATTTTACTTGAACTTAACTAGATTTTGATATGAAGTATAATATATCAAAAGATATATGCTATGTAATTAGAAATGTCTCTTCTGTAGCTTATTATTTTATTACCTACTATATAATATATACATATTATGCTGTTCTGCAGACTAAGATAGAGCAAAACAGTTGCTCAGGGGAGCTGTGAAAGGTGAGCGAACGACTTCTTCCCTGTTTTAGCTGATTAAAACCCGGATTCTGCAAATTGAAAACTGGTTTTGGTTCTCCAACGACCCTGATCTTCTTCTTCAGTCTTGGTCTTCATTCTCCTCTCCACCTCTCCTTGTTTTCCATTGGTTTGCTCGGACAACGATACTGTCCGTGCCCATCTCCTTCTTCAGTGTTGGTTTCTTCATCGCCATTCAACTATTGTCTGTGTCCATCTCCTTTCTCAGTCTTCGTTTCTTCATCCTCCTCCCGACCATTCCTTGCTTGTCCAATGTGTTGCTCGTGCACTGCTGGTCATCACCGCTCAACTACTGTCCGTGTCCATCTTCTTCTTCAGGCTTGGTTTCTTCGTCCTACACTCTAACATTCCTAGCTTGTCCAATGTGTTGCTCGTACACCGCTCTAGGGATGTGCGATACTTATCGATATGGGTAAAGTATCGGGTATTTCCTTTCGATACCGGGTACTTTTGGTATCGAATCCTGCCATTCGATACTACTACTGGTATCGATTATTTTTCCGGTATCGGAAAAAATACCCAAATGGAAACAGATGTACCGACTTAAAACTAAAATAACTTTACTTGAATCATTTATTCATAAATTTATAGGTACTTGAATCACAGGGAAGCTCTATACCAATAAATTATATAGGAACACTCACACACATAAGTTATGTGACAACGTCTCGTCTGAATCTGATGTTGAAGTTGTTACTGTGTGTAGGTATACCTCCTTGCCAAGGAGTCCTTGCCAAGGACTCCTTGGTGCTATAACCTACACGAAAAGCGAGGAATCTACTCGCCACGCTCACCTCTGTCGGCCAACACAGATATGTACTAGACTCTAGTAGGTAACAAGAGAATCTCTAGTAGGGATTATCAGTCAAACCTAGAGATGTAAGGTACCTACTTCAAAATGTATTGATACATAATACGTATCAATACATTTTGAAGTGATGATATTATCATGTATTGATACATTATCACATCGACATTTTTGATAAAAAAAGTATCAAAAAGTATTGGATCGATATTTTTCAAAAAGTATCGATACTTTTATGAATCGGTACTTTTGGATACTTTTAAAAATGCATTGGACTAAACTAAAATATTATAACCATGGTTTAATTTTTTTTCTATAAACATTATAAGCAGGGAGTTTTTACTGGCGATAGCGACGCTAGACTCAGGCGGTGTTCTCAGATTGCTTATTTTCATTTATCACAATCGACCTCGAGGATGATTAGGTAAATAATTTTCGACCAAACTTATTACTGAATTTTGAGAAAAGGAACATTCTCGGTTGTCACCAAAATATGTTGACAAATTGTGTTTTCTGAGAGGCACAGACGACGAATGGTGGTAGAATTATATTTTATATACAATATTTTCTTTATTAAATGAATATAATATCATTCTTCTTCTTCTGACTCTTTGAAGTAACAATAATGATAATAATAATAATAAATAATAATAATGATAATCCAGGATTCGATTTTCAAACTGTCCCTATTCAATACAGAAATTTTCTTTTCTCTTAATAAAAGTACCCATATGATCCAATACTTGTAGGTATCGAATACTTGCTTCCGATACTTCGATAGTATTGCATACTTTTTTCGATACTAGTATCGGGTACTGGTATCGGGTATTGTATAGTATCGCACATCCCTACACCGCTCTATTGCTGTCCTTGTCCATCTTCCTCAGTCTCCTCTCCACCAGTCACGCGCTGCTGGTCATCGCTACTCAACTACCGTCCTCGTCCATCTCCTTCTTCAGTCTTGCCTTGTTCATCCTCCTTTCCTCCAACTAATCTTCTCTGTTTGGCCTGTTTCTAAACGCGTTGCGTACTATCACCGCCCATAAAATCCCTCAGTAGCAGCGCCTTTCCGCCCAGTTCGTCTCCTGCTAAAGATGTTATTTCATGATGAATAGTTCTTGATCTCATAGTGATATTGAAGACAAATTTTTATATCCCATTCAAATTTCACAACAACAACAAAAGTTGCCGCCTGTTGAATGTATTTCCGCTTGTGGTTTTCTGTGTCACATGTGAATAGCTAGGAAGGAAATCCGAAGACGGGTGGGGGGGGGGGGGGAGTCTCTCCCCATTCAGGTATAAATCCTTCAGCGGTGCAGGGGTGAGGGCACGAGACGGTGGGTGGGAGGGTAGCACAGGGGAGCGGTTGAGGGGGTGAGGGCCCGCTCGAAGGAGGGCAGAGAAGCAGGTATGCTTGGGCCTGGGATGGGGATGGTGACGGGACAGGGACATTTTCAAACTGGGAGACCCTCGGAAAAAAAACACATTCTGTATTAAAAAGCAAATGGACACGTCCACTTTGACTCGTGAAATTGTTAGTTGATAAAAACGTGCAAGCAATCACGCCTCAAACTGAGAAAATAATGTGAATTACATTCTTCCAAGTGAACTTGGTCGATGATTATCACAAATTATTGGCAAGTTTCGTTCCAAAAATGCATCCCCAGAGGCAGAGCTTCCACTTTACACATTTGGCGTGTCGGTTTCGAACCAGATGTTTTATTCGTTGGCCAGCGGGTTATCTCGAAATGTCCTTTTCTCGGATGAGACGACCATCTTTCATCATTTTGCCGGGCGTGGATTTGTGAGCCCCAGAGGGCGAAATGGCCTGAAGGGGGGGACATCAGAGTAGAATAGCGTATACGGTGGATGTCGGCTCGTAAATCCCTACTTGACGACGCAGGAATCCCTTTTTCGGCCCACGCGGCATCTTTCAGACTTTGTGTTCGCCTCTGCGGACAATGTAGGATTATTCGTATTGTTACTTGAAAATACATGCATTCACTGGATTAAAAGGAGGAAAAAAGGAAGTAACGGGGGGGGGGGGGGGGGGGCACAAGTAAAGAGAACCGGTTTATTAATGGATCATTGAAGAAAACTGTCTGGGTGGGGGTACTTAGTAGTGAAGGAAACCGGTTTTTAGGGGTGTAGTAATGAAGAAAACTGGTTTTGATTTATTCTAAAAATTGGTGGTTCTCAGCTATGGGGTCGAGTTTAGTGTCGTTTGTGAGAATTTTTGGAAGCAGAATCTATTTGGTGTGATAACGGGGGGGGGGGGGGGGGGGTTCCAGAACCATCCGACTAGAGAGCCACTCCCTGTTGGTTCTAGCCCTCCACCTTTCCAACCTGGCCTCAGACCCCTTCTATTTGCTTTCAGCAACGAATTGTTCTTTTTTCTTGAAAAAAAAAAATTAATAAATTTAAAAAAAATAAAATAGGATGATTAAAAATTGTAGGTATTTCATGTTTGTTGTGTCAATGAACACACAACAAATAGCTTGCTGTTTTCTAATGTGAAGGGCGAAAAAAAATGCTCCAGTGACTGGGGGGATCTTTGCATCTCTGCGAGGATGAGAAGAGGGGTGTGCGGACGTTTTTTTTTTTTTTTTTTTTTTGTTTTGGAACGGGATCTTTTCGTCCCCCCCCCCCCCCCCCCCCCGGCGGCGTATTTTGAGCTCTGCGATGAAAAGGATTGAGAGCCGTGCAATCCTTCGGCACTCGTTTGGCCCGCATCCCGGCCTCGCACACCCCCTTCCTTCTTCAAAACTGGACTAGTTTCTATTTATAAAATAAAAGTATTTTAGATAATAATTTTTTTATAATTTTTGTTTAAAGTTTATGAAAATAATTATTATTGATGATCATTTAAAAAAATCATAATTACTTTTGATAATTATATATTACAATTATTATTACTCTTTATAACAATTTATAATAACAGGAGGTCAGGACAGGTGGTGGGAGATAGGAAGGGGGAAGGCGGAAGAACTACCCATCCTCCCACACAATCCCTATCACGGACTTACGTCGACAGGCCGAGTTAATCAGGATTGAGAGAGATCTCATAGACCTTGCACGCGCCCCTATAAGATCAATGCCAGACTTACGCACATGCGTACGCCCTCCAACGAACGCGGCTCATACTTTAAAGACCGCAAGCGCTCCGGACCCAGTCATGATAATTAAGAATCGTTCAAATTAAACTCGCCGTCTAAATTCGCCGATCGTCGGAATTCGTGAAATTTGGATCGCTAGGTAGGATACAGAGGAAACGCCGACTCGATCAGACTGTAAACCTCAAAGATATGAGGAGTTGCGCGCGTCGGAAATTTCGATCAATGCGCTTATCAGACGTAAAACTGGCTCGGGAATTCAAATTCAAAAAAAAAAAAAAAAAATTAGGGATTCCCATTTAAAATAAGACATTGTTATTACTTTGACGAATTCTTTTATAGACATAGAATTTGCACAATTTTTGGTAAAGGATAATAAGCCCTTGAGTAAAATTTGCAAGATTTAGGGATGTAGTAGTGAAGGAAACCAGTTTTGAGGGATTTAGTAGTGTTATGTATCGTTTTTCGTGTCGATAAGACACGCTCATGAATCCATGCGATTAGTGGCGTAAATATTATTCAAGCGAATGTACAGCGACAGTACTCGGTTAAAAAAATAGAAGCGTCGAAATTCGTCGCACTCGGTTAATTTAAATTCCCCAACTGTGAAAGGATCTTACCAACGCCGAATCTCCTTTGTTTTGGTAGCATCTATCGGTGAAATAGATGCTACCCACAATCAGTACGGTCGACCTCTGCCTAATCCGCTTTTGAAAAAACCTCTCTCGTGACATTCGGACCGCGTCTCATCTCATTCGCCGCGAGATTCCCTCAGCTCCGGGTGCGGGCTGCAATCAAAATGGGATAACAAAAAAAACAATTGTATGAAAAAGAGCAAACGGTAGTGAATACAAACAAAATGGTGGAAAAATAAAGTGCTGCTCCAGAGAAGACGCATCCCACCGGATTACTCTGATGGGCCAATGTTTGCCGTGGCAACGCCCATCAAGGCATCACCCCGCTAATTCACTTTGCCGGGTCACAAGAGACCCTTGGAAACCTCAAGTTTGCGGTTATAAGTAAACGTCCCTTCCTCGGAGCGTTCAGAACGGGACTTAAACGGAGTTGGGTTATGGCAAAGCCCCGAGATAAGTCTGGTAAGGCGAGTTATTAGGAGGGGAGCTTCTGTTTACACAAGTTACTGTTCCCAAACTGAATGCGATCGCTAACTTTCCAATGCCTAACAAGTTTTGATCCTTTACGACGTCAGAACCGAAATTGCACATTTTTCAACCTCTTGCTAGAACCGCCAATTGATCCCACTTCTGATAATCCCCCAAACAGTGAAATTAGGAGAAAGTAGACCTGGAGAAGGTAGTCGTCATCTCTACGGTTCTATATGATAGATAGATAGATAGAAACATTTGTTTATTCATTAGACACTCAATGTTCGTACAATAACAAGAGATACACATGAATTTTACAATGGGCTACGCCCGTTGGCCAGAGTTTGCATTTATGATTAGGAAAGTTATTAAATTCATCTTATTAAATATATTAAAGTGTAGGACAAGATAACGCCGCCAATAACAAGAATAAGGGGTCAACGAGGCGCTTGGTCCCAATCAAATTGCTCGACCAGCTCCATCCTGTACCTCAACGCAGCCTGACAGAACCTGGCGAGCTGCAGCCAGTTTTCTCCATTCAAGACCCTAAGCAGGATATCCCTCGAGAGCTGGAGCAAGCGGAACACCCCCAAAACAGGGCAAACCGCGACAAAGTGCTCCAGGTCCTCCGGCACCCACATGTTGCAGAGCGAGCAGATCTCTGTGCGCCGATCCTCCTCGTGAAGCATATTATGAGGTCGGCTGTTGAGCCTCAGCAGGTCGCCACGAACTCTCAGCACCCAACGCAACACGAACATTGAGGCCTTCTGAGTTTTAACTGTCAAATCGACACACCGAACCCCCAAATCCAGGCATCTATAGATCCGGCTCGTCGATGCCACCGCCCTGGCCTTTGTTGCCTCCAACCACGCATCCTGCACAGCCTGCTGCATCTCCTCCAGTTTCCCCCTCCATTCGTTCAGGCCCTAAAGGGAGCCGCCAAAAGCCACCCCGTGCTGTTCGGACAAGCTATTGAGCCCCCTGTACCAGTACAGATTCCAGGCAACAATCTCCCTGGCCACGATACGGGGGTACCGACGCTCCGGCATACTCAAAACCTTCAGCAGATACCCACAGTGCAGCCGAAGAGTGAATACAAAAAGGGGGAAAACCGAAGTCTCGAGGTAAATGACATAGTCTGGGGTGCTTCTTGGCAGGCGAAAAATGCGTTTCACAATAAACTTGAAAACCTGCTCAACCACCTGGTACCGCTGAAACCCCCACACCTGAGCGCCGTAACACAACACTGACCGAGCCGCCGACTGAAACACCTCATACTTGGCCTGTATCGGGACACTCGCGAGCCCAAAAGCGGTTCTTCGGTTATATGGGTCATTCTCCCAAAACCTCCGAATTTCGAGTTTCAAATTCCACCATTTTAAAAGTAACTTTTTCTACCAATTTCTTGTGAATTCCTTCTTAGCACATGCTACTGATGACCCTTACCAAAAATCCTATCATAGAAGTTCACTATTCAAGAGATATAGCATGATCTCAAAATCACTATAGTTAGGGACTGATTACCTCAATATCATGGACATACCTTTTTATCACATCCCGACATTTGAGCATCCTACTTAAATGCTACAAGGAGGAGACATTCCAATTCATGGTGATGATCCCTACCAAAAATTCTATCATAGAAGTTCACTATTCAAGAGCTATAGCATGATGTAAAAATCACTATAGTTAGGGACGGATTACCTCAATATCATGGACATACCGTTTTATTATCACATCCCGACTTTTGAGCATCCTACTTGAATGCTACAAGGAGGAGACATTCCAATTCATAAATTAATCATGCAAAATATAATTTTTTGTTGCTTTGAGTAAATAACGTCAGTCCCTAATTTATTTGGCATCAGTCCCTCAGTAAAAGAAATGAGAAAAAGTTAGGGACTCGCGCATTAGGGACTGACGATTTGCACGTTTTTCAGACGTGCACCCTACCACGTGTTTTTATCAGGAAAAATAAATATGAGAATCTGTACTCCCTCTAAAAACACACAAACTGACACAGGTTAATAAAAATTATTAAGAAAATTATTTTCTTCCTCTTATCTGACGAAGATACGTGACGGTTAGGGACTGACCCGTTTGATGGGAAATTCTCGATCTGGCTTCCTTGACATCCACAAATAAACTGAACAGTTGGTAGGTTGCCCTGGAAAAGGTTACCCGCACTTAGGCGAGAATCAGACCAATCTAGCCAACACTTGGAAACTTGGTTGCTGTGCTCTGGAGAGTGGTGGCGCCCAGTTAAAAAAAAAACTTAGGGACTCGTCGAAAAACCTGGGGACAAGGGTTCAAGGCTACGTATTGTAGGGTTGGCCGCTAGAGAGAGTGCCTACCATCTCTTGGGATATTCAGAACTGATTGTACGTTCCACCTACCTCAAGTCACTCTGGGCTGTAGATGAGCTTAGTTGCTCGAAACCGGTCCCCACGCTACAATAGTTTATTCAAATAAACAATTTAGTACTCAGCAGAGGAGTCATTTCTCACCCTAACCACCTCTTGGGATATTTCTGAGAGTTATATGAAATCGTGTCTGAAAGAAAAAACCGGTTACCATTACTCATAAGAGAGTAATTGATTTTTGAAGTTAGAAATTTTAGTCAGGGGGCAGGTTAGAGACTGATTTTTTGGCACTTTGAATTTAAATTTTGATATGGAAACGAGTGAATATTGAGATTGAATTTGATTAGAAATCAAGCTCAGGGTGGCTATTCTCCGTTGGTTAAAAAAAAAAAAAAAATCTCTAAGTTAAACACGGAGCCCAGAAACTCCAAGGGACATGAATTCCGACATGTTGGGAGAATGACCCATATATGATTCTTATCGCTGAACACGAATCTGAGGTTTTCTTACAGACCTCTTGAAACGCATAATGTCAAATTTTGAGGCCGATCAGAGTCGTCGACCCCCGTCGCAAAAACATAGGTGTATTATTCCAAGAATGATTTTTTTAAAAGTGCCAACATTTTGAATTTGTTTGCAATTTCGACAATGTTCTGCTCAAAATTTCTCTCGGACTCGTGTTGAGCCTCCCTCAAAACGCACAGAACCGTTGAGATGACGGCTACCTCAAAACTTCCCACTATTTGCCTTTTTTTTTTCTTCCCAATTTCACCGTAACCTTGTTGCGGCCCCCGGAATGAGCACACTAGCGATAATGCGTATTTCATTCAAAACTGACCGGGTTAACTTTCTTGACCTTGCCACAGTCAATAACCCTTCACAATGTTTTTTTTTTTTTTTTCTTCCGCCGCGAAGGTTTCTGTAATGCTCCAGAAATGCCATTTAGCGGTCAAATATCGAGATAAGATTGCACCCAAAAAAATTAATAATGGAATATTTGTTAACAATGTGTTCGAACGAGATGCAATAATTGCAAACGTTTTTAAATATTGACGAAATTCACGAAATAAGCAGTCAAAATTGACACGAGCGTTTCAATGTGCGGCTTTTTCGATTTATGCTGAAAATGGGACGATCCCATCAATCTTCCGCTGTGCGATACGCCTTTATCGCGTTTTCCAACCCGCCGCCTGCCAAACAGGATGAAACACGTCTTGACAGACCCCACCCCCACCTCGGGTTCTTATCTGATAAGGGTGGCGCAGGGGAATAATCGTGGAGAGCTGTTGTTTTAGTTTTAAGCGTCTTTAGGCTTGCTGGGGGAACTGGCGGTCGCTCCCGCCTGCTGGGAAAACATGGCGGTTGATCCCGTAAAATTCAGCGATCCCGGTTTGTCGACTGCTCCCTCTGCAACTTTCGGCGATTCCTCCTCATGAAGTTATCGGTTATGTGAGGCGTTTACTATCAAAACCAGCTCGTCCCACAAATTTTCGAAAATGACTTTTTTTTTCCAAGTCCAACACCCGTTTTACAACCCCCTAGAACGGTTTCCACCAAATCCAGCTCCTTCCCATAGAAAAACGGCCTCAAAAACGCAGTTCCCGTCAAACCCGTTCCAAGCTTACTGGCGCAACAGGTTGCGGTTGAGTGATCCCCGCTCTGCAGTTGTCGAGAATTATTTTTTAGAATTCCAATATTGAACAAAACGATTGTCAGTTAAAAAAAAGAAAGAAAATCCTCATTTTTTTGTATGAATATGATCCATATTATGCCCTTGTCGTGCAAAAATACTACCTACCTATTTTTATCATGACTGATATTTAGAAAGCCAGTGGATACTTCTTGGAAGCAACACACAGCACAAATAGGAGTTTTTCAGCTGAAAACACTGATTTCTAGGTCGAAATTTGGAAAAAACCAACCGTATCACAACAAAACCAGCTCGTTCCAAGTTTCAATTTGAATTTAAAAATACGTGCAAAGCCTTATTTCTAATGAAATGTATTGTAGAGCAATCTTAGGCCTCCATTCTTTAAAAAAATGGCTAATCCATTCATCTAAATCAAGATGCAAAGACGTCAGACGTTTTTCGTCTCTCCTGTAAAATTTTCAAAAATAGAACCAGCTGGTTTTGATACTAAACGCCTCATGTCTATAAAATAGTGCAGCGGATCAGTTGAGGAAGGAGGGTGCAGGAACTTATTCAAAAAACGCTGTAACAATTTTTTTTTTTTACTCGGAAAATATTTGACCTCCTGGGTTTAAAAATCTCATTTGTAGCCCCATGAAAGCCCTATAGATCCCCACAGTGAAATCTGATCGTTCCGGGACCACCAAAAACGGATTCTACGCCCAAAAATACTTCGACAACGACACCTAACTCGATCCCATAGCCAAAAGCCTTCAAAAAACTCCCGTAGCCCCATTTCAGCCCCATAGCGCCCCACGGGTTTGTGGTTTGTGCGATCGGGGCTGAAAACCTTGCGGGCACAACTAGATTGTAAACCGAGTACTTTGTCAAAATTTCAGATTAAAAAAAAAGAAGAAAATTCCAACTGCCCAAAACGGCCCGGACGGCGGACGGACATTTCTGTTTTGGAATCTAGACCTCTTGAAACGGATAATGTCAAATTTTGAGGCCGATCGAAGTCGTCCACCTCCGTCGCGAAAACATAGGTGTATTATTCCAAGAATAATAAACCAAAATGGTAGCAACATTTTTGCTGGGAGAACTTTTGGTGGCCTAAAAACCTCAATTTTTTTCGGGTATTTTCGAGTTTTTCACCGATTTTTCGAAAACTAATCATCGGAGAGAAAACATTCCAAGTACCTACATAGGTAGTTAAAGAGCGTAAAATACTGCGTCAAATGACCTTCTTACACAATGATTTGTGGGGAACGGCTACCAACCAGAGGAGAGACTACGATGTTTACCTATCAGGAGTCTCACCTTGAACTTACGCCGGACGGCACATTGTTCACTGATATGGTACCGATGACTCTATTTGCCTTCTGGTGGTCGAGGTCCAATCCCTAATACAAGACTTATCACTACGACTGTAGGTCCATCAACAAGCCAGGTCGGAAGCCCCCCAGCTCTCCCCCCTCAGTCGTAGATTGCTGTGGCTAGTTTAACGTTCTCAGCAAACGAAGACAACGTTTTTTACCGGTCCACTAGATTTTGATCCCGGTTCGAGGTCCCAAGAGAGGTTCGTTCATGCGATCCCTCGATCTTGTGTGTTGAAGACGGATGTTTCTTACACATTAGAATCGGTTCAGCGGTTCAGCCATATAAGCAATTTTTCCCGATTTCTGATTTCTGGCGTTCGGTAAACATTGGTCTACAGGTTCAGGAAAATTCAAGCGCTTGATTTTAAGGATATATACCAGGAGGCGAAAAGCAAACGTAGCAGATGGCTCCATTGGGCTTTTGTGCTTACCCTTCTGCAATCCTGACGAAGGTGGCGTTATTTGGTTCGTGGATAAGACCATCATGTCGAAAAATATGATTTGTCTTTTTCAATACACTACAAATGCTCATTCTGAAGGATGTGTATTGATCACAAGTTTGCAGAAGTGTCCGCAGCAACACAGCGCCACAAGCGTCAACAGCGCCATCGGCGTCACGACGCCCGATTTTGGTTTATTATTCTTGGAATTATGGGTCGACGACTCCGATCGGCCTCAAAATTTGACATTATCCGTTTCAAGAGGTTTACATTCCAAATTCAAAATGTCCGTCCGCCGTCCGGGCCGTTTTTGTCAGTAGGAATTTTTTTAAAAATCTGAAATTTTGACAAAATACTCGGTTTACCATCTAGTTGTACCCGCAAGGTTTTCAGCCCGATCGCCCAAACCCGTGGGGCGCTATGGGGCTGAAATAGGGCTACGGGAGGTTTTTTTAAGGCTTTTAGCTATGGGATCCAGTTAGGTGTCGTTTTCGAAGTATTTCTGGACGTAGAATCCATTTTTGGGGATCCCGGAACGATCTGATTTCACTGTTGCGATCTACGGAGCTTTCATGGGGCTAAAAACGGGATTTTTTGAAGGATTCCAGGTGGTTAATATTTTTCAAGTACATGAATTTTTTTTTTCAAAATTCAAAATATTTTTTTCATTGACACAGAAATACATCTTTGCACAATGTGATACATAATTGTACTTATGTAACCTATATCAAAGAATAATAAACCCTTGTGTAAAATTTGCAGCGTTTTCTCCCAAAGGTTAGGATGTCACGTTTACTGTGCGTGGCACACGTGACTGCGGCGAGGACTATAAAACACCCTAAATGTCTTCCCCAACGATGAATAAAATATGGAGGAAGATGATGACGGGGACGGGTGGCTTTAGGGGCTTTACGGTATGCAAACCCTTCCCGACCGACGTCTGAATCCGGAGTTTCCATTCATCACCATAACTTGGCCGAGGGTGAACATCTTTTGTGGTGGAAAAAAAAAAAGCGAGAAGAATGAGGTTTGAAAGTGTGTCCAACTAGACGCAGCAAAGGGCAGATGGGTCATTAAATGAATTGAAATTTTCAAAATTTCGGTCGCATTTGGACCTCAAATTTTTCTGAAAAAAAAATCAAAATAAAAAATGGGCAGTTTTTTCGTTGGTGATACATCTCTATGGTTCTCCCAGCATGTTACTAAAGTAAGCACACATAAACCTCAACCTAATCATGGATACGCCATTTTGAAAAAAATCATCACTTTTGAAGGGAGTGACGTGAATGAGTAGGAAGTGACAAAAATGCAAGTGGCAAAAAATGTGATTTCCGAGTTTTGAATACATATTAATCTTGTTTACTGGAAGGACCCTCCATCACACCCACAATGTGAACCCCCTATTAAGAAATTAACCTAATTTCCCATGCCAAAATGGTGAAATATCTCACACCCTACAAGCAACGGTCACTCCCTACTCCGTCACTCCCTACTATGTGAAAAAAGAGGGATATATTATAGGGAGTGTCAAAGTTGGTACCTAGTGACGTTTTAGCCTTCCAGAGCCATTACAGAGTAGTCAACAAAAGGAACGAGGCTCGTTCAACGAGCTATTCCAAAACATTATCAATGAATTTGCTACAATTATACTTAGTATATATACTGAGTTCATATATAGTATATACTAAATTCACATACTAGGTTCAACTGGAGGTGCCATGAGGTATGCCAGAAGCGTGGCTTTTTTGACTTTCACTCCCTACTTCAACTCAATTTTGGTTACACTAAGTGTAATTTAATCTCACTAAGTTATATAATCCAGTGAAATTTTGAAATGACCCAGATACCTACTCTCAGTCTGTCTGTCGACCCAACAAACGAAAAACATTACGGTTGGCGATTACTTAGTAGCTCTAAAAAAACGCTGCAAATTTTACACAAGGGTTTATTATTCTTTGATATAGGTTACTTGTGCAGAAATTAAATTCTGTGTTAATAAAAAAAATTAAAAATTTTTTTTAAAATTTTTTTTTTCAAAGATTTGATTTTGTTTTTTCAAAAAATGTTTTTTTTTTTTCAAATTTTGTTTTGTTTTTTACTTGAAAAATATTTGACCTCCTGGGATCTTTCAAAAATCCCATTTGTAGCCCCATGAAAGCCCTATAGATCGCAACAGTGAAATCGGATCGCTGCGGGACCTCAAAAAATGGATTCTACGTCCAAAAATACTCCGAAAACGACACCTAACTCGATCCCATAGCCAAAAGCCTTCAAAAAACCCCTCCCGTAGCCCCATTTTAGCCCCATAGCGCCCCACGGGTTTGGGCGAACGGGCTGAAAACCTTGCGGGCACAACTAGATGGTAAACCGAGTATTTTGTCAAAATTTCAGATTTTTAAAAAAATTCCTACTGCCCAAAACGGCCTGGACGGCGGACGGACATTTCGGTTTTGGAATCTAGACCACTTGAAACGGATAATGTCAAATTTTGAGGCCGATCGGAGTCGTCGACCCCCGTCGCGAAAACATAGGTGTATTATTCCAAGAATAACGAATGATCTTTGAACTTTCGAATGTGGCGATTTTCGGGGACAGGAGGCGAGTAAAACGTCGAGGCATCGAATACCCGTAGATTTCGCACCACTTAGAGCCCTTTTGTGTCGAGCCGTTGCGGGTTCTCAATCTCTTTCCAATAAAGCTTCAACTCGCTCGGTCCTTTTCGTCGCGGCAACAACCCTCGAAAGCACCCGGTTAACGCCCACTTCAGCGGACTTCCCCCCTTCATCGTCAACCCGTTCAAAGGCAAATTGATTAGTCTTCAAGTGGGAGAGAAAACCCCTCCGAAGGTCGGGTGTGCAATACACGGACGAGTTGGGGGTAGTTTGTTGAGAAGAATAACTTCCTTCAAGCACCCCCCCCCCTCCTCTTTCCTACTGCCTGACTTCCCGTTGAATCGATCGTCGAGTTTTCTTCTCCTTCACAATAACCCTTGATGCTTGATTTTTCACCCCCCACCCCTCGTCAACCAGTTTTTCCTAACAAGAGCCCCTCAAGAGACGGGTTTCCCTTCGGTGCTCAACCAAATTAGCCTCATTCAAGGCCCGCGTCATCGTCATAGGGTTATTTGTTTGGTGGGAAAGCGAAGCGAGGCAGACCCACTCGAAGGAATCTCACGACAGTTATAAGCGTAACATTTCCTACAGGATTGGCCCATCAGGTTTTACCGAATTATTCAAAACTGAAAAACAATCAAAAATTGATGAAAAACCTTGGTTTTTGGTCGTATTAATAATATGTATTTTTTTTCGAAAAACGACCAAAACCGAGGTTTTTATAAATTTTGGTTAATTATTCTTGGAATAATAAACCTATGTTTTCGCGACGGAGGTCACGACTCCCATCGGCCTCAAAATATGACATTATCCGTTTCAAGAGGTCTAGATTTTAAAACCTAAATGTCCGTGCGCCGTCCGGGCCGTTTTGGGCAGTAGGAATTGTTTTTTAAATCTGAAATTTTGACAAAATACTCGGTTTACCATCTAGTTGTGCCCGCAAGGTTTTAAGCCCGATCGCCAAAACCCGTGGGGCGCTATGGGGCTACGGGAGGTTTTTTTTTTTTTTTTTTTTAAGGCTTTTGGCTATGGGATCGAGTTAGGTGCCGTTTTCGAAGTATTTTTGGACGAAGAATCCATTTTCAGGGGTCCCGGAACGATCCGATTTCACTGAGGCGATCTATAGGGCTTTCATGGGTCTCAAAATGGGATTTTTGAAGGAGATATTTATATCTTTCGAGTAAAAATAGAGAATTTAAAAAAAAAAACAAAAAAAAAAAAAAACAACATTTTTTTGATTAAAAAAACCAAAAACAAATTTTTTTGAAAAAAAAAATGAAAACTTTTTTTTTCCATTGACAGAAATAATTTTCGCAAGTTTTGATAATAATTTTATCTATTACAAGGGTGTACAAAAAAAAAAGGTCAACAGACGGCGCGGAAAAAACCATCAAACTCAATGTTTTTTGAGGTGCTGAATCGGAATCTGATTCCCATTTTTTTTTCCGGTCACGTCCAAATTTTCGATATATTGGCGATGTTTCGTTTTTTTTTTTTTTTTTTTTTTTTCGGCCTTATTCGGTTTAGAAAATCACAGATAAACGTGCAGATGCCCAGAAATTCCTACGGCAGATCTGATTACGGAGCGTCGCTCAGAGAGGTCGAACGGCCAGATTTTGGAAAACACCTCTGAAAACCTCTATACTTATAGAAATTTGACGCTGACAATACCCCATGTTTCTATAACTAAAATTGCCCCTTACCTTTTTTTTTTTTTCAGAACACGATTTTTAGTATAATACAGGTAAAACATTATGTTTCAGCGTGGAAGCCAAAACAAGGATTCTCACGAAGTTTGAACAGCAATAAATTTTGCATCGATTGAACACCCTATAATAATTATAGGAATTTTCAATTATTGAAAATTCCTACAGAAATAAGAGCGTAGTGGATGATTTTGATCGAACACTCCTATGATTTCTCATTAAATGCCGCACAGATGACGCTAAAAGGTGGCGGAAATTAAAAAAATTAAAAACGCATCTGACCGACCGCTTTTTTTGGGCATAACCAATTCGCTCAATGCGCTAAATTTAACGGGCGTAAGATTGGCCGGGGAATAGAGAGAGAAATCGTCTTCCCACACACCAGAATATATCCGAAATTACCGTAGAATGAACCGTTTCCCAATCCCCCCCCTCCCAAGTTTCCCCGCCTCCTACATCTTTCTAAGGTCCCTGGCACCTTCTCTTTCCGAGGTCCCTGACAGCGTCACGTATTAAAGGGCAAAACGCGCCCGGATCTCGTCAAATTAAACTCGCCGTCTAAATTCGCTCATCGTCGGAACTCGTTGTTTCGGGATTTCGTATTAAAATATATATATGAACAGTGAACCGTGCTGTTTTTGTCGCTTCGAGCTGTGTGGAAGAGAGCAGAGGGGCGGAAAGTTGGAAATCGGCGTTTTCACCCACATATTAATTAAGTCTTAAACCACGATTGATTTGTATTCAGGCTATGTATCCGAAGACATTAAAAATATTCTCTTCATTAAATCGACGTTCATCGACTTTACAGATTAAAATGACTGAAAAAAAAAAAAAAAAAAAAAAATCAGAAAATCGAAAAAAATCGCGATGTTCACCGAAGTGCACAGAGTTTTTTTCTTTCTGTGTGTTCAGTAAGGACCCCGAATGTGACTCCAAAGTCAGATCGTGCGCAAATTAGCGCTTTAAAAACGTGCAAATAAGTACAAAATGATTTAAAATTGTATTTTTTGTTAAAAATTGATAATAAACGGCTGAACATTTAGATTTTGCAGTGTTTATGCAAAAGTATTTTATATTTAAGCAAATTATTTATGTAGTCATTTTTCAATTTTTGTGCAATTTTAAGTTTTATTTTTGTTTAAAAAAATGATAATAAACAGGTAAACATTTAGATTTTGCCTTTTTTTAAATGCTACACCCATCTCTATCAATCAGTCTGTCAGTTTGAATAATTTCCGCCACCTTGTAGCGTCATCGGACCCGCTGCTCGCCGTTCAGATTTTTTGCTTTTTGGATATTACTTATTTTCAGAGTTTATTTTACTGGTACCTCTATCACAAAAAAGTTTGGCTCTATTAAGAATAATTTACTCTCATACCTTGTCGCTCATCAATGAGAATGCACGACTTGGGCTCATAAGCTTGAAATCTCAGACCCATCATGGCTAATGAAATAACTCGAGTAAAAACTGGTCTCGATCTCCGTACTGCAACTCAAGCTTTTTTCTAGTCTCCAAAGAACGTTCAATTTTTTTTTTTTTTTTTTTTCAGAAATTTTGTGACACTTGGAAATTTGCAAAATCGGCGGGCTGGAAATTTGCGTTTTTCTGAGAATGACCCACTTCAAGGAAAAAGTGACTAACTCGGTTCTTTCCCCTGACCATATACACCTAATATTATTATGTGCAATTATAATTAATAAGTAGGTAATTACAAATTATTTATAGTACCTAACACAACAATAACGATTTAGACAGTTGATTTTGACTTATTCCTAATCGTGTTTTCGTCCCACTGTGTGGACTACATGCGCTCCACAAATCATGACGTCATCCGTATTGAGGGTTTGGCATCACACGGGGCGTCAACTCGGATAGATCTCTCCCTCCTCGCATCGAAGCAGAGTGGCGCAGTGGAAGCGTGCTGGGCCCATAACCCAGAGGTCCGTGGATCGAAACCACGCTCTGCTAGTATACATTTTTGGTTTTTAATCACTAACAATTGGTAACCTTTTAATAATAACAGATCTCTCGTTATTATTACGAAACAATGCATAACTCCGAAACCGCCGGGTTTCGAACGGCCGACTAATCTATAGTCCAGGAAGGAGCCAGGTAATTTGAGGTGGAAAGTATTTTGAAGTTTTTGACATTTTCACAGGTCACTCAGGGGTCCTCTGGGATGTCAATGCTAAGTTTTCGACCTCGAAGACCCTGTGCTAACTTGGGGAGGGGAAAAAAACCGCGATTTTTCGGTCCTTTTGTCGGTTATTTGTGAATATCTCGAAAGCTATTGCTCGTAGGGAACTTTTTTATTACACCATTAAAAAGTTCATTAAATGCCCCTTCGATTGCACTACCTAAGTTTTTATTTTGGTCCAATAGGTACCAAACTATGGCATTTTGAAAAATGCCAAATTTGTCAAAATGCGGATGTTAGCAGAAAAAAAAAGGCGTTTCCGCACCCATAAAATACACATTAATTGAGTATTCAACCCCCCCAAGTTAGCACAGGGTCTACGAGGTCGAAAACTTAGCATTGACATCCCAGAGGACCCCTGAGTGACCTGTGAAAATTTCAAAAATTTCAAAATACTTTCCGGCTCGAGGAAGATTTTTCTACCCGGCTCCTGGACTAATACTAATATTATAAAATACTCTTTCTGCATGTCTGTCTGTCTGTATGTATGTATGTATGTGCCCTGTATGTGTGTACTCAAGAGTTAACGGGTTGCTGCGGGTGTTCCAAGTGAAGCAACGGTAATATTATTGATAGGGGGTTTTTGCGGCAAGATGAATTTCTCTCTCGCTCATCCCAGTGCGCTAACATTTTGTACGGGTACAGATTCTTGAGGATCAATCGAAGTGAACCTACATGGACTGATTTAATCCTCTCTTATTATACGGACCTTCGATTCGAGACAGTTTGATTCTTCACCACCAGAAATGGGTCAACAAGGGATCCCCCCCGCCCCTTAAAGGAGTCAACAAATAATCAATAAAAAATTAACATACCAACCGCCACGGGGTGATTCAGACAGCGTGTCGACAAAAATATTCACCTGAAACATATAAAATAACGTAATAAATTTGAAATAAATGTCCCAATAAAAGTTTATGAATATCGACCCACTTAACAAGGATAACTTGACAGGTATCGGGAACGGGATCAGAACTGAGCACTACACCATGAGGTCTAGATTTTAAAACCGAAATGTCCGTCCGCCGTCCGGGCCGTTTTGGGCAGTAGGAATTTTTTTTTAATCTGAAATTTTGACAAAATACTCGGTTTACCATCTAGTTGTGCTCGCAAGGTTTTAAGCCCGATCGCTCAAACCCGTGGGGCGCTATGGCGCTAAAATGGGGCTATGGGAGGTTTTTGAAGGGGTTGGGCTATGGGATCGAGTTAGGTGTCGTTTTCGAAGTATTTTTGGACGTAGAATCCATTTTTGGGGGTCCCGGAACGATCCGATTTCACTGTGGGGATCTATAGGGCTTTCATTGGGCTACAAATGGGATTTTTGAAGGATCCCAGGAGGTTAAATATTTTTCGAGTAAAGGATAAAGAATGTTGGTACTTTTCCGTTATACCCCCCCTCCCCCCCCCACTCGATTTCGTGTTCATAAACATCCCTCCCGATGGCTTTAAGGCACCCAAAGCCAACCAAAATCGAGTGGTTGGGGGGGTATAACGGAAAAGTACCAGAATGTTTGAAAAAACAATTTTTTTGAAAAAAAAAAAACCAAAAAGTTTTTTTGAAAAAAAAAAAATCCAAAAAAGTTTTTTTTCCAAATTATTTTCTTTCGACACAGAAATAATTTTTGCACAAGTAGTTAACCTATATAAAAGAATAATAAACCCTTGTGTAAAATTTGCAGCGTTTCTTAGTTTCTCTCGCTCATTAAATATATCGTAATAACAGAAATGTTGCGCTCATTTATTCAATTCAATTGATGGCTTGTTTAATTTTTTTTTAAACACAGAATTAATTTTTGCACCAGTAACCTATATCAAAGAATAATAAACCCTTGTGTAAAACTTGCAGCGTTTTTTACAGTCTATATAGTAAACATTGAAAGATGTTTTTTAGTAGGTAGTATTTCACTTCTCTGAGACCAACAGATTCTGAACATAAATTTATGTAGATATGTATATCTATTGTAATATATTTTATGTTGTTGGAAACTTGTTGAGGGTCAGTCAAATAAGACGAGATTGTTTTAAGTAAATTTTTTAAATTTTGTAAATTTATCATATAGTTTCATCAATTGTTAAATTCAAAGAGTAAATTCGTGTTTTGTTCATTTCATTAGGCCCTGATGATAGGAGAATATATCTCTTGAAACGTCGGCAAAACAATCTCGTCTTATTTGACTGACCCTCAACAAGTTTCCAACAACATTAATTGAAACGGTCAACATCACCACCAACTATTAATATATTTTATCGACCATATTATTGCATAAAACAGCAGTCTTCAGAATAGATGCGTATACATGCATTTTCAAGTGGGTGGTAGTCTACATAGTTTGTTTTTCATCAAATTCCCCAGAATTTGGGCTTCGACTATGGTTTGAAGGATCCCAGAAGGTCAAATATTCTTCAAGTAAAAAGCTACTCGTACATCATTATACGTACATTATACGTATCATATCATACGTAAGTCGTAGTCTGATGTAGAAGTCTTGTTTGTTGATTTTTTGGAGGTTTATTAAATAAACCTAAACTAAATTTTAGTTTTTGACTTTTCAAATCTAGGTTTTTGTTAAGGTAGCTATTAAATAGCCACAAACAAATTTTGTTTGTTCTGTAGAGTCACCAACGCTGGATTCCCTTCCTTTCGCCACGATGGTACTTAGTAGAATGCTATGTGCACATTGAATAACCCTCGAGTTAGTCTGTTGTACAAAAGATTCGCGAAGCCTGTAAGTCCATGCTTTATGTTCCCTGCTATAACGAATTTGTTTTGTTGTTTCAGGCCCTGATGAAGATGATATATTAATCGAAAGCTCGGCGAAAAAGGTGAAGTGCTCGGTTCTGACTCCGTGTCCAACTTTTCATCAGGTTTAGTTTCAAACAGTTCCAAAAAAATTAATAACTAAAAGACCATTTGATGAGAGGTTATTGTCTAGAACTAACGGTGTTGTGTGATGTACCTTCCGTCAGATCTGCTGGTCCTAATTGCCACAACAGGCTAACTCGATTGCGTCAGATGAGGGCGCCTGTATTGTACGAACATAATTGAATGCCCTCGCTTGAGTCAACTACAGCTACTCGAGTAGTTCAAACTGGAAAGGATTTCGTTAGTATTTGAAAGGAGTGGAACCTTCCGAAGGCAAAACCGAAAGAGGAGATTAAGACGAGTGCAGATGTTTTCATTTGCCGGAAACGTGTGTACCCCCTCGAAGTGGGTTATGCGGCAATTAGCCGGCTCGGGATGTACATGTGGTGACTACTGGGGTCTCAAATGAGTCACCGAGGTTATTTATAAATTGGCGCCTTCAGTCGTTGAACTGAAGAGGCTTGACATGCTCGGTTTCTTTTGGGAGGCTCCGAAAAAGCTCGGAGCTGTTTTAAATTTTGGGGAAGAAACCCCGGTTCTCGAGCCTGAAAAATAATTCTTCAGTCGTCCAAGTAGTCCACTGGGGTAAAAATTGTAAATTTTTCGGGAGATAGGAACACGGCAGGCAATACCTTGGGGAAACCCCCAGTACGGAAGCCTTCTGGCTAATTGTATTCCCGAGTGTCCGTTTTTGACTCTATTTGCCTCCTGAGTGGTCGAGGTGCAATTCCTAATTACCTACACATACATACATAATATGTATATTATACATCTTATCACTGCGTCTTCTTGGGGGGTAGTGAGGAGGTGGGTGGACACAACCCCACCGTCCCTTCCGGCAGGAACAGGACCAGGAGGGGATTGGGGGAACTGATACTTCCCTCCTCCTGTCTTTAGCCCCCCAAGAGCTCGCAGATTGCGTAGCTAGTTTAATGTTCTCAGCAAACGGAAGCATATTTGTACCGGTCCACCAGAAAAAATTTCCCCCGTCCGAGGCCCCAAGAGAGGTTTTTTACGGTGTAAACATTGTTCCTCAGATCTTGTGTGTTGAAGACAGATGCCTCGGCCGCCTTCGCCACGGGAGCCTCTGCTAGGATTCACATGAACGTTCAAAAGTTCAGGGGTGAATTGTCAACAAGCAAGACAGGTGTTACAACACATAACTGACTTTTGGTCAATCATTCGTGTTCGTCCCCGGATTCGAACCAGGCTGATCAGCGCTCCAGCTGATTTTAAACAGGCGTCTCGCTGACGCCTTAGTCCACGGGGCTAGCCTCCCCCCCAGTCCACAGGGGGTTGTCAAACCTCAAGAACTGGTTCTAAAACCGGAAACTACGACATGTAATAATGCAATATCAGTGTTGGATACAGAGGGGGGGGGGGCGCCCCCCCCTTCAACGAGAAAATATATGAAATTTAAAATTTTATAATCGCCTAAATTTGAAGAGAAGTACTCAACATAAATTTTTTTAAATGTCTGTGTGTTGTGTGGTGGCTGCGCTGCGTTCATCACTTAACTGTGCCGAGAAGGTGTCAGGACGACAAGCGACAGGGGTATAGTGAATAGCGCGGAGTGAAAACGGCCCAAAAAAAAGTTTGAGAACCGGAGAAACCCTGACCCTGGAATAGTGGCGAAATTGGTTGAAAATGATTGTGTAAAAATTTGTGGCCTAAATTCGGTCATCTTGAGGTGGCACAAATCGTTAAAAGTTATAGGTTTGCGTAAAAAATGAAAAAGCGCGAAAATTAAAGAATTTTATTATTTCTGACCAACAAATCGTGGTAAAATGGCTTGAAAAATCATTTTAAAAATAACTCATTGTTGTGGAGCATTATCCTGAGGTTGGTCACCACCATTGAAAAAATGACGATTTGTCTCAAATCGTGATTTGCTTCCGGGATTTTTTGCGGGTCCTTATAAACCCATCTCTATTGGTTTCACAGCAAACTGAAGTAGAGGCCTCGTTTACCAATTTTATGTGCCTCTCAACTGCCTGGGAATGGCACGTGCCATACCGTTCCGTACGGAACTGCAGCAATATCCATTTTGATGCCATTTTGGGCAATTTCCCCCAGCTCAACATCGCTTAAATTGATCGTAGATGGAGGTTCCTCTGTATTATCTTCAAATGAAACCATGGTATAATATTCGTCAGCGTTGAAATCCAACTGAGGAACATCGAACTTTCGAATATCAGCAGTCCCTCCAAACCTTCTGGCATCCTGGATTCTCTGGACAGCGAGTTCACGAACGGGTACCTACCCTCTCATCGTGCAGCATTGCCAAGATGATGTTCTCTGGGTGAGAATTTTGATGTTGAGGAGCGCCCTTCTCTCTCCACTTGTCTCTCAAATCGACGTTTTAGAATTTTCGTAGTATTTTTATCTACTCCCCCAATCATCATCATTCTTTCCTGCCTCTGATCAATCAAAAACGCCCGTTCAGCAATGGGAACTTTTTGTTTGCACTCGCAAGGCTGGAAATCTACGCACTTGCAAAGGGCCACGTCAAAGAGGGTCATTTTGGCGTGTGCTACAAACGCCTTGATCTCCCCATTCCTCTCTGCTCTCAATTTCGGGATTTTTTGTAACTTTTTGTTTTTTTGATGATAATTCTGTATCAAGCGACCAATTTCTTGTTCACTCACCACCGGTATCGAAGCTTTATCCACGGGGAGGGGGGGGGGGGGGGGGGGGGGGTCGCCCGGAATACTTTTTTGGTTTGGGGGTATCTATCATTCAATCATTCCCCCCCCCCCCCCCCCCCCTCAGAAAAATCCTGGATCCGCCCTTGTGCAATATATTATAATGTAATAAAACATAATATATCAGAAGATAACCAAATATATTGTAACAAAACACTCGTGAACACAACAACAACGTGAATAGGTATTTACCACAACAATTTTTGACTGATTCAAAACCCCCCATGTGATGGTTGCCATCGAATTACCCCCCTCTTCACGTCGGCGAGAGCCAGCCGGTTGAAGTGGACCATTTTCGTCACTTTCCCGAGCCGAACCCGATAGAGCACGTCGTTCCTTTTCGTCATCACGACCCATGGGCGGCCCATTTTATTTTTCGAATATTTTTCGTTTTTTCTTGAAAAATATTAAATACAGACAAATATTGTCTACCAGCGATCCTTCAAAAATCCCATTTGCAGCCCCATTAAAGCCCTATAGATCCCCACAGTGAAAACAGATCGTTTCGGGGCCCCCAAAAATAGATTTTACGTCCAAAAATACTTCGAAAACGACACCTAACTCGATCCCGTAGCCAAAAGCCATCAAAAAACCCTTCGCGTAGCCCCATTTTAGCCCCATAGCGCCCCACGGGTTCCAATTTTCGTACTGTTGGATTGGTCAAAAAACAGAACTCATTACTACGCTTATTTTATTGGGAGGTGCCGCATGGAGGAATCTCGATGGTCATTCAGCGTTTTGTACATCCATCTCAGTATGTTCGGCTCCACTCTGTTACAAGTGAGAAAATTGCGGATGAAGCAGAACAAGGGATGGGCTAAGTTCACGTACTGAATTCTACGATCGTTTGTCAATTTGACTCTTGCTGCTTGAGAGCACAATCCGGTGATGTAGACGTCCTCCAAGTGAAACAAAGGAGTCGTTTTGGCAGCGTGGAAAAGCTTGATGGCAACGTCTCTCGACATGTAGTACGCGCTCCCCTGGAGGAAATTCGGGTACACGTCATCGACGTACATGTACTTTGGAGCGTACCATTTGCTCCATGTGCGACGGTTACGGGGATATTTGTAGCACTTTCTTCCAGCAAGGACTCCAGTCTTTGGAGCCCCGTCGAGTTTGTCTGCCAGGCGTTGAACATTCACAAACGTGTCGACGTCGGCTTTCATCAAATATTTGGCTTTTGGACACGTATGAATGAACCACTTGAGGATCGAGAGGGATTTGATGGTCAGGTTATAGTAACTGTCGATGAAGTTCTCTTGGATTATGTCTCCAAACTGTGAACTTTCCTCTTCCAATATACGCTGAGCGGCGTCGTCCAGCACGCAGCCAATGATGAAGCCGACTCGGACCTGAGGATGATTGGGTTTCATTAATCAGCACAATGAAAATGAAGTGTGCTAAGAGTAAGCTACGCTCTGGGCCCTCCTGGTGGTAGAGTGGTAACGGATTTGGCAGGGATTGCTTGTTCTTGGTGAGTGCTGGGAATGGGATGAACAAGGCAACCTCGACACTTGCGCCCTTGGATACCATTGGTGGGACTTGGAAAGTCACCAAGATGGCTGAGAGACTTCAAATACTAACCTTCAGTCCCCCGTCTTTACCCCACGTCTCCCTTATCAGTCTCCTCGACGAGGCGGCTTGCCACTCTGTCACGATAACAACGACAATTTCCGTTTCTGGTCGGCAGACGTCCGTTCCTGGGATAATGGCCGTGTTTTTGACAAAGTCAACGTAGTCGGAGGCGTTCCTGCTGACGTTCACCCCCCATCCGGGAATCTCCTTGTCTCCGGGGAACAATCGGTCGCCGACATTGTAGCAAGAAGCTGAACAGCAGATGAGCAGCCAGAAAACGAAACACTTGGGCGGTGTCATTGCACTTCAAATAATGCTGTTTTCCAAGTTGAGTTGTTTATGTAGCCCATTCGTGCACATGGATGTGCCATATGTTCTGGTGCTCGTGAGAATTTTCGAAAAACTAATGCAGTCCAACTTCAGAAATCTCCCAGTGACGAGCTTTTGTGCCGTCTCAGCTGATGTCGTGTACAAATTGTCTCTCTCAAGTGCGGAACAGGTCCGGGTTGGGTCGTGTGTAGCTTGAGTTAATCAAGAGACTTGGAATATTCCACAGCACCTCTGACATTGTCCATAATAGCCTACTTCAAGATGTTTTCTCAGCTGAGGCTAGCCGTAGGTTGTCCTCTGTTCAAAAAAGGTGCCAGGTCGTCTGCCTGCAACTATCGACCAAACTCACTTTTCTCAAACTTCACCGAATATCTTGAAGCTAACCTCCAGTCGTTATACTTCTTGTCGATGATGCAGCTATTGCTTATATATATATTAGTCCAGGAAGAAACTTGGGAGAACGTGCATAATGGGGCTGAGATTTTAATGAAAAAGGTTACCAGTTTGTATATCCTGAACTGTTTAACATTAAATATTTCCAAAACAAAGTATATCACGTTTTCAATCACTCAACAAAAGCAATCACTACTAAAAACGACTTGCAGGCACGAAATGCTCAACGATGAAATATCGGATGGAACTTACAGTGAGAGCATCTGAATCTGTCAGGAGGGAAATGGATATTGTGCAAATCAAGGCACTCAGATTAGGTTGCTCAGCTCCGATACCCGCCATGCAACTTCAGTCTGGAATTGAGTCAATGAATGCCAGAAGGGAGATCAACGCTCTTGCTCTATGGGGGCGTCTAAAAATAAATGGCACTGAAAACTGGAAAACCTACAACGTGAATGCAAAGCTGAAAACCAAGATGAATTTCACCATGAAAGTGAGCGAGATCCTTGCAACCACCGGATTGGACCGTGAGAACTGTCAACTGTTGCTGATGTTCCACTCAAAACGGCACCTTTCTCCTGGTGACTGATGGAGAAAGTAAACAGGAATGATATCCCGCCTCCCATCATTAGGTTCATGACAGTCGAGACCCTTGGGATGTCCTACCGAGCTCCTGATTGGTGTAGGGCGTATACGGATGGCTCGGCGGGTGGAGCAGATTTGAATGCCGGTGCGGGAGTTCATTCAGCTGATTTTGAGCTCAGTGCACCCGATGGAACTTCTGCTACAAACTACGACGGGAAAGCTTGGGGTTGGCTTTGCGTGAGTTGAACCAGCGCAGCTTCCGCGTTTGCTTGTGGCCTCAAAAGCTGCCATTCAAGCTGTTGGCACGTTGAACCCTACGGATTCGTCCAATGTGGAGTGCCGGGTGCTGGCTAATAAGACAACTGATTCATGCAAACATCTTGCCGTCCAGTAGGTTACTTCGCATTGTGGGATTGTCAGCAATGAAAGAGCAGCTGCATGGAAAAAACAAGGCTCGAGTATTGCCCCAGTCTAGTAAGCCTCTGACGTAAGGCTCAGCAAATTATCTCGTGAAAAGCAACATCCCCGATATCGTCCAGAAGGATTGAACCCCATGATTGAATTTGAAAACTGGTGCTCGAAACCGAAACCCAGTTGTAGAACCGGAAACAGATTTTTCACCCAAATAAACTAGAATTTATGTCCAAAAAAAAAACGAGCCGTGGTTGGCTGAATCTCCAGCTTTCAAACTAGTTCTTGAACCAAAAACCCAGTTCTGTAAAAAGAACGACCTGATTATAGGACGGGATACCAGCCAAACAGAACTCCAGCTACAAAACTGGATGTCTTGCGAAGCAGAACTGGTTCTTGGTATGCTCAATTTCTTTCCAGCTGCTCAGATATCAGCCTCTTCCGCATCATTGGTAGCTGTTTCAAAGTTTGTAGGATGGATTTGGTCATTACAGTGCTTATTTTATTGGGACATACGGCCAATATGGCGAAGGAGTTGTGGGTACCGCTGAGCCTCGATAGGCGCTGCTGATTTGCAGTCCCCGCCGCCCTGCTTACACTTCAGCAATTTGTACATCCATCCCAATTCCTTCGGCTCCACGCTGTTACAAGTGAGGAAGTTGCCGGAAAAGCAGAACATGGGGTGGGCTTCGTTCAAGTACACTACACCAGGATCATTCTTCATTTCGATTCCGGCCGCTTGGGAGCACAACCCGGTGACGTAGACGTCCTCCAAGTGGAACAAAGGAGTCGTCATGGCGGCTTGGAAGAGCTTGATGGCAACGTCTCTCGACATGTAGTACGCGCTCCCCTGGAGGAAATTCGGGTATACGTTATCGACGTACATGTATTTTGGAGCGTACCATTTGCTCGATAGTTTAGTTTGCCGGGCAAAGTCGAAGCATAATCTTCCAGCAAGGACTCCAGTCTTTGGAGCCCGGTCGAGTTTGTCTGTCAGGTGTTGAACATTCACGAACGTGTCGACGTCGGCTTTCATCAAATATTTGGCTTTTGGGCACGTATGAATGAACCACTTGAGGATCGAGAGGGATTTGATGGTCAGGTTATAGTAACTGTCGATGAAGTTGTCTTGGATTATGTCTCCAAACTGTGAACTTTCCTCTTCCAATATACGCTGAGCGGCGTCGTCCAGCACGCAGCCAATGATGAAGCCGACTCGGACCTGAGGATGATTGGGTTTCATTAATCAGCACAATGAAAAATTTTCATTTAATGAAGTGTGCTAAGAGTAAGCTACGCTCTGGCCCTCCTGGTGGTAGAGTGGTAACGGATTTGGCAAGGGATTGCTTGTTCTTGGTGAGTGCTGGGAATGGGATGAGCAAGACAACCTCGACACTTACACCATTGGTTGCCCTTGGATACTCTTGGAGGGAACTGGAAGACCACCAAGATGGCCGAGAGACCTCAAACACTAACCTTCAGTCCCCCGTCTTTCCCCCACGTCTCTCTTATATTTTTCCTCGACGAGGCGGCTAGCGACCTCGTCACGACGATGATAACAATTTCCGTTTCTGGTCGACAGACGTCCGATCCCGGGATGATGGCCGTGTCGTTGACAAAGTCAACGTAGTCGTAGGCGTTCCTGCTCACCTTCACCCCCCATCCGGGAATCTCCACGTCTCCGGGGAACAAGTGGTCGCTGATTTCGTAGCAAACAGCTGAACACAGCCAGCATATGAGCAACCAGAAAACGAAACAATTAGGCGGTGCCATTGCACTTCAAATAAATAATGCTTTTTTCCAAGCTTAATTTGATTATATAGCACCCAATTCGTTGACATGGATGTGTCATCTGGTATTGGTGCTCTTGAGAAGTTGCAAAAAACTAATGGTTAGTAGAGTTTGACCTCCATTTTACAGGCTGTACGCCATGGTGGAGGTCCGCTCCAGTTCTTGCTCATTGATTATGGAGTCCCTCGATGGCACAGTCATCGCTTCAATTTTGTTTCTCATTTTTATAAATTATGTCTCAACAAGTCTTCACAATTCTCTTATCATTTTCTCATATACTTCTGTAAATCTTTTTTTCCCTTTCTGCGAAATAGAATCTGCTTCTCTCGAGGCCGTCACAAATTGGTTCTCAGTTAATTGTGACAAGACCATCATCATGAGGATTGTGTTGAGTGATCGGGTGTCGACAAGAGACAGGCTGACGTCCAATTTCTAGGTATCTGACTTGACCCAAGGCTCTTCTGGAGTCCCATTGTACTCGCGTCAATTCAAGTCTCAATAGCAGCTTATTCAGCTTGTTTTCAGAGCAGAGCTGTCTACGCAATTCTCTGTTCCCCATCAGAAATGTCCCCACATTCCACTGCTGCTTCAAGTCTCTTCAGCAAATCAAATCAACGACTTCGACTTTTTCTTTGAACCGATAGTTTTTTGTAAATTCACATGAGCACCAGTCCATATGAAACGAGTCAACGAATTTGGTGCTACATAATCAAAATTTGATTTTGAGCAGAATTTAATTAAGCTTGGAAAACAATTCAATCCTAAGTGCAATGGCACGGTACAAGTGTTTCGTTTTCTGGCTGCCCATCTGCTGGCTGTGCAGAAATGTATACTTGTGTCAATAAAAACAATTTTAGATTTTTTTTTTTTTTTTTTTTTTTTTTTTCAAAAATCTGTCGTTTTTTTTCTTAGCTACTTGAAAAATATTTGACCTAATGGGATTCATCAAAAATCCCATTTGTAGCCCCATGAAAGGCCTATATATTGCAACAATGAAATCGGCTCGTTGCGGGACCCCAAAAAATGGATTCTACTCCAAAAATACTTCGAAAACGACACCGAACTCGATCCTATAGCCAAAACCCTTCAAAAAACCCTCCCACAGCCCCATTTTAGCCCCCTAGCGCCCCACGGGTTGGGGACCCGGGCTGAAAACCTTGTGGGCACAACTAGATGATAAACCGAGTATTTTGTCAGATTCAAAAAAAATTCCTACTGCCCGAAACGGCCCGGACGGCGGACGGACATTTCGGTTTTGGAATTATTACAAGAATAATGACCCAAAATGAAAAAAAAAAAATGCCCCTTTGAAAATACTATTAAAACAAAAGAAAAAACGCTGCAAATTTTACACAAGGGTTTATTATTCTTTGATATAGGTTACTTGTGCAGAAATTAAATTCTGTCAATGAAAAAATGTAAAAAAAAATTTTTTTTGGATTTTTATTTAAAAAAAATTTTTTTTTTGGATTTTTTTGTTCGAAAATGTGTTTTTTCAAAAATTCTGTATTTTTTACTCAAAAAATATTTAACATCCTGGGATCCTTCAAAAATCCCATTTTTAGCCCCATGAAAGCCCTAAAGATCGCCCCACTTAAATCGGATCGTTCCGGGACCCCAAAAAATGGATTCTACGTTCAAAAATACTTCGAAAACGACACCTAACTCGATCCCATAGCTAAAAGCCTTCAAAAAACCCCTCCAGTAGCCCCATTATAACCCCAGAGCGCCCCACGGGTTTGGGCGATCGGACTGAAAACCTTGCGGGCACAACTAGATGGTAAACCAAGTATTTTGTCAAAATTTCAGATTTTTAAAAAAAATCCTACTGCCCAAAACGGCCCGGACGGCGGACGGACATTTCGGATTATGAATGTAGACCTCTTGAAACGGATAATGTCAAATTTTGAGGCCGATCGGAGTCGTCGACCCGCGTCGCGAAAACATAGGTGTATTATTCCAAGAATAATAAACCAAAAACATTCCAAGACTTGTGCGCTGGAAACGGCCAAGACAAAGTCATCTGCCAGAGCGAAAATTGAAGTTGAATCGCTGACTTCATCACTAGTCAGTGGAACATGAAAACTAGTTCTTGAACTAAAAGTGTGTATTTTCAGCGAATGAAAATCTGTGACATTGACATTGAAACGGGTTTCACCAATCGCTTGTGGAGTTGGAACCACTACGTTAGTTTTTAGCAAACTCAAGATATCAAAGAACCATATGACACAAGTCAACAAATTTGGTGCTACGTAATCAAATTGAGCTTGGAAAAAAACATCGTGGAAATTAAAGTGCAATGGCACCGCCCAAGTGGTTTGTTTTCTGGCTGCCCATCTGCTTCTTGTGTTCAGCTTTTTGCTACGAAATCGACGACCACTTGTTCCCCGGAGACATGGAGATTCCCGAATGGAGGGTGAACAGGAGCAGGAACCCCTTCGACTATGTTAACTTCGTCCGCGACACGTTCACCATCTCGGGAACAAACGTCTGCCAACCGGAAACGGAAATCGTCATCGTCGTCCCCACGAGGTCGCAGAAGGAGGCGAGGAGACTGATAAGAGAGACGTGGGGGAAAGACGGGGGACTGAAGGTTAGAGTTTGAAGTCTCTCGGCCATCTTGGTGACCTCCAGTTCCCACCAAGGGTATCCAAGGGCATCCAAGGGCGTAGGTACCGAGGTTGTGTTGCTCGTCCCATTCTCAGTACTGACCAAAAACAATCAATCCGTGCCATGTCCCTCACCCCTCAACCACCAGGAGGGCCAGAGCGTAGAATATCCTAACCTCTTTTCATAATGCTGATTAATCAAATCCAATCATCCACAGGTCCGAGTTGGCTTCATCATTGGCTACGTGCAGAACCACGCCGCTCAGCGTATATTGGAAGAGGAAAGTTCACAATTTGGAGACATAATCCAAGAGAACTTCATCGACAGTTACTATAACCTCACCATCAAACACATATATATGCTCAAGTGGTTCATCCAAATGTGCCCAAAAGCCAAGTATTTGATGAAAGCTGACGACGACACGTTCGTGAATGTTCAACGCCTGGCAGACAAACTCAGCAGGGCTCCAAAGACTGGAGTACTTGCCGGAAGAATGAGCGAACATCGTGAACGGAACCCTCACTTATTCAGCAAATGGTACACCCCAAAGTACATGTACAATGGCAACATGTTCCCGGATTTCCTCCAGGGGAGCGCGTACTACATGTCGAGAGACGTTGTCATCAAATTGTTCCAAGCCGCCATGACGACTCCTTTGTTGCACTTGGATGACGTCTACATCACCGGATTGTGCTCCCAAGCGGCCGGAATCGAATTGACGCAGGATGATGGCATTGTGTATTTGTCAGGACGACAACGACTACGACCCAAGTTCTGCTTTCTCGACTACTTTATCACTTGTAACAGCGTGAAGCCAAATAAACTGGGATGGATGTACAAAACGCTGAAGAGGTTCGTCCAAGTGAGAAAATTGACTTTAAAATAATATATTAAATATAATTGTTGTGCCAAGATTTTTACCTAATAGTCTAATGGAGCCTATTGATGCCTAATGGAGAGTTGGAGGATGTACTGACTCTGTATTAGGAAGAGTGTAGCTTTGGGCGGAACTCGCATGAATGGGGTGCCAGCCGTTTTAGACTAAATTGCAAGGGTTTGAATTTACGGTTGATTAGGCGAAACTCACATCTCAGGGGTGCCAGCTGTTTTAGCAAAGACCTAGTAAGGCGGATCTCACATCACAGGGGAGCCTGTCTATTGTTTAGGCGGAACTCACATCAAAGGGGTGCCTGCCGTTTTGTCTAGGAGCCTTGTGCGACGGATCTCACAACACAGGGGAGCCTGTCGTTTTTTGGCGGAACTCACATCTCAGGGGTGCCAGCCGTTTTAATGCCCTAAAGAGAATTTCTAGAGGGTTTAGGTAAAAGAGCACACACAATTCTAAGAGGTAACACGAGGAAGGAGAGAGATGTTGATTGGAACTGAAGGCGACTTAGAATGAAGCTCTCTGGCCTGGGAGGCTGCTTAGATCCTGTAAGCGCCCCCACCAAGAAGTACCCTTCTCTCAGGCGGAACCCACCCAGACGTAATTCCAGATTTCAAAAAAAAAAAAAAAAAAAAAATCCAACTTCCCATAACGGTCCGGACGGCGGAAGGACATTTCGGTTTTGGAATCTAGACCTCTTGAATCGGATAATGTAAAATTTTAAGGCCAGTCCGAATCGTCGACTTACGCCGCGAAAACATAGGTGTATTATTTCATGAATAATAAAACAAAATGAAAAAAAAAAAAAAAAAAATGGCCCTTTGAAAATCTACAAAAAAAAAAAAAAAAAAAAAAACAGCCCAGGACTTGCACGCTGGAAACGACCAAGACAAAGTCAGCTGCCAGAGCGAAAATTGAAGTTGAATCGCCAAGTTCATCACTCGTCAGTGGACCAGGGAACCCCATTCTAAAATCAGAAAACTAGTTCTTGAACTATACTGTATTATCAGCGAATGAAAATCTGTGACATTGACTTTGAAACGGGTTTTACCGATCGCTTGTGGAGTTGGAACCACTACGTTAGTTTTTAGGTAACTCAAAAGATCAATGAACCATATGACACAAGTCAACAAATTTGGTGCTACGTAATCAAATTAAGCTTGGAAAACAGCATCTTAGGATTTAAGGTGCAATGGCACCGCCCAAGTGGTTTGTTTTCTGGCTGCCCATCTGCTGCTTATGTTCAGCTTTTTGCTACGAATTCGGCGACCACTTGTTCCCCGGAGACATGGAGATTCCCGGATGGGGGGTGAAGGTGAGCAGGAACCCCTTCGACTATGTTAACTTCGTCCGCGACACGTTCACCATCTCGGGAACAAACGTCTGCCAACCGGAAACGGAAATCGTCATCGTCGTCCCAACGAGGTTGCAGAACGAGACGAGGAGACTGATAAGGGAGACGTGGGGGAAAGACGGGGGACCGAAGGTTAGAGTTTGAAGTCTCTCGGCCTTCTTGGTGACCTCCCAGTTCCCACCAAGGGTATCCAAGGGCAACCAAGGGCGTACGTACTGAGGTTGTGTTGCTCGTCCCATTCTCAGTACTGACCAAAAACAATCAATCCTTGCCACCAGGAGGGCCAGAGCGTAGAATATCAAAACCTCTTTTCATCATGCTGCTTAATCAAATCCAATCATCCACAGGTCCGAGTTGGCTTCATCATCGGTTCCGTGCAGGACCACGCTGATCAGCTTATATTGGAAAAGGAAAGTTCACAGTTTGGAGACATAATCCAAGAGAACTTCATCGACAGTTATTTTAACCTCACCATCAAACACATATATATGCTCAAGTGGTTCATCCAAATGTGCCCAAAAGCCAAGTATCTGATGAAAGCCGACGACGACACGTTCGTGAATGTTCTACACCTGGCAGACAAACTCAGCAGGGCTCCAAAGACTGGAGTACTTGCTGGAAGTCTGTGTTCCAAATGGGGCCGGAATATCTTTCTACCGAGCAAATGGTACACCCCAAATTACATGTACTATGGCAACATGCTCCCGGATTTCCTCCGGGGGAGCGCGTACTACATGTCGAGAGACGTTGTCATCAAATTGTTCCAAGCAACCATGACCACTCCTTTATTCCACTTGGATGACGTCTACATCACCGGATTGTGCTCCCAAGCGGCCGGAATCGAATTGACGCAGGATGATGGCATTGTGTATTTGACAGGACGACAACGACTACGACCCAAGTACTGCTTTGTCCGCTACTTCCTAACTTGTAACAGCGTGGAGCCAAATAAACTGGGGTGGGTGTACAAAACGCTGCAAAATCTTTGAGGTTCGTTCAAGTGTGAACATGGCGGCGAGAACTGCAACTCGACAACTCGGCGTCTTTCATGGCGCTGTAGTCAATGTTCAATAAAACAATTATTGTAGTGATATCTTTGCATTGATCAAATCCTTCATTCCATGATGTCATCTTGACATGAAATTCGTCATTGAAAAATGTTGATCCCCATTGCAAATAGCAACGGTTGCATATTCCAAGAGGATTTAGGAAGGTAACTCAAACGGGATCACATAACGCTCGCGGCAATGGCGAGGAGGGCCAGAAACAACGAAGCAACTCGACTCATTGCTCAGGGCAGACGCTCCTGCTCACAATCCATCCACTCCGTAGTCCTCTAAATTGTTGTTACTCAGAGTTTGCCTCAGCCTTGTTTTGATGATTTTCACTTTTGAATTGAGTCGTAGAAAGCGTCACCAAAAATTTGTAAATCAAAGAGAGACTTGCGTGAGGTTTTAAAATCGTGTACAAGGTGCTTGGTATATATACCAGCCTCAAATATATACATATACCTGCCTCAAATTACGCAGTTGTTTCAAATTGCTGCCCACCCTATTAGGCGAGTCAAGTACGTCGTACATTGAATCAAAAGAAAACGGCTAATTCTAATTGTTTTTTTATATTGTTAGGATCACTCCCAGTAGTGTACACGCAAGTTTGCAGCTTCGAAAAACCTGAGCTCGCTGCGTGACCGACGAAAAACCTCAAAATGTTCGGACGTTTTTTGATTTCTGGCTTATCTCCGTAGGGGTGCATTCTACAAAAAACGTTACTTCAACCTTTTTTAAACTAGACACAATTTTCTAACTTTTGAGACCTACCGCAGCTCTGTAGGTCTGATAGTTTTGTGAGCAACAGCTTTTAAAAAAATGGTTACTTCGAAAAACTTGAAATTCAATTCATGTTCAAAGCCTCTATTTCAAAAACAGCGTACCCGATCAAAAAATGTCACTCACTCAAACTTGTAGTGGATTAAAATCCATGTTAGGTACCTAACCTGTATCGGCCCTTTGGTTGCGTGAATGCACAAATGAAAATAGGTGACTCTTTCATAAAAGTTACCGCTCGGTAGCTAGGAAAACCACGTTTTTCAGAACGTTTTCGGCTGTAGCTCAGAAACTATCAGCCCGATTCCAAATTTATTTTTTTCTTGTGAAAGCTGATTAAATTACCTATCGCAGTCATTCTGTGTTAAAATGGGATTTGAGCTTCAATAAGAGAGGAGCAGCCTTGGCAAAGCAATTTTTGGCGAAAAACCCTTTCCGACGAATAGTAATGGTACAACGGGGGTCTCAACAGAAACGCAATGTACCTTATATAAAATGTTATCAGCTTTCATCAGAAAAAAAAGAGCATTAAGATCGGACTAACCGTTCCTGAGTTTTAGGCAAAAACGCCGCAAACTTCTCACAAGGGTTTATTATTCTTTAATATAGGTTACTTATGCAGAAATTTAATTCTGTCAATGGAAAAAAATTAGGATTTTTGAATTTCAGAAAAAAATTTTTGTTTCAAAATGTTTTTCGTTTTTTACTCGAAAAATTGCGGGATCCCAAAAAATGGATTCTGCGTCCAAAAATAATTTGAAAACGACACCTGACTCGATACCATAGCCACAAGCCTTCAAAAACCCCTCTTGTAGCCCCATTTTAGCCCCATAGCGCCCCACAGGTTTGGGCGATCGGACTGAAAACGTTGCGGACACGACTAGATGGTAAACAGAATAGTTTGTCAAAATGTCAGATTTTTACGTGTAGTGTGGTCGGCTTCTATATTCTTACGTCTGGGTTGTGGTGAGGGAAAAGGCTTTGGTCTTTTTTTTTTGGCATTGAGTTGGGTACGTAATGCCTCGAGGCCAATTTGGCCCTTTGAAAATCCAACTAAAACAAAAGAAAAACAGCACAGGACTTGACCGCTGGACATGACCAAGACAACGTCAGCTGCCAGAGCGGAAACTAAAGTTGAATCGCCGAGTTCATCACTAGTCAGTGGACCAGGGAACCCCATTATAAAATCACAAAACTAGTTCTTGAACTATACTGTATTATCAGCGAATGAAAATCTGTGACATTGACATTGAAACGGGTTTTACCGATCTTGTGGATTGGAACCACTACGTTAGTTTTTAGCAAACTCAAAAGATCAATGAAACATATGACACGAGTCAACGAATTTGGTGCTACGTAATCAAATTAAGCTTGGAAAACAGCATCTTAGGATTTAAGGTGCAATGGCACCGCCCAAGTGGTTTGTTTTCTGGCTACCCATCTGCTGCTTGTGTTCAGCATTTTGCTACGAAATCAGCGACCACTTGTTCTCCGGAGACATGGAGATTCCCGAATGGCGGGTGAACAGGAGCAGGAACCCCTTCGACTACGTTGACTTTGTCAAAGACACGGCCATTATCCCGGGAACAAACGTCTGCCAACCGGAAACGGAAATAGTCATCGTCATCCCATCGAGGTTGCAGAACGAGACGAGGAGACTGATAAGGGAGACGTGGGGGAAAGACGGGGGACCGAAGGTTTGAGTTTGGAGTCTCTCGGCCATCTTGGTGATTTCCCAGTTCCCACCAAGGGTATCCAAGGGCGTACGTACCGAGGTTGTGTTGCTCCTCCCATTCTCAGTACTGACCAAAAACAATCAATCCTTGCCATGTCCCTCACCCCTCAACCACCAGGAGGGCCAGAGCGTAGAATATCCTAACCTCTTTTCATAATGCTGCTTAATGAAACCCAATCATCCTCAGGTTCGAGTCGGCTTCATCATTGGCTACGTGCAGAACCACGCTGATCAGCTTATATTGGAAGAGGAAAGTTCACAATTTGGAGACATAATCCAAGAGAACTTCATCGACAGTTACTATAACCTCACCATCAAATCCCTCTCGGTCCTCAAGTGGTTCATCCAAATGTGCCCAAAAGCCAAGTATTTGATGAAAGCTGACGTCGACACGTTCGTGAATGTTCTACACCTGGCAGACAAACTCAGCAGGGCTCCAAAGACTGGAGTACTTGCCGGAAGAATGAGCCTAAATCGTGAACGGAACCCTCGCTTATGCAGCAAATGGTACACCCCAAAGTACATGTACAATGGCAACATGCTCCCGGATTTCCTCCAGGGGAGCGCGTACTACATGTCGAGAGACGTTGTCATCAAATTGTTCCAAGCCGCCATGACGACTCCTTTGTTCCACTTGGAGGACGTCTACATCACTGGATTGTGCTCCCAAGCAGCCGGAATCAAATTGAAGCAGGATGATGGCATTGTGTATTTGGAAGGAAACCATCCCAAGTACTGCTTTGCCCGCTACTTCCTAACTTGTAACAGTGTGGAGCCAAATAAGCTGGGGTGGGTGTACAAAACCCTGAAAAATCTTTGAGGTTCGTCCATGTGTGGACATGGCAGCGTGAACTGCAACTGAGCAACGCCTAACAAGCCCTGCAGTACCCAAAATCCCCTCACGGTATTGACCGAATGTCCGAATAAAACATTGTAATCAAGAGTGGTAATTGACCAAATCCATCAATCCAAAAATTGAAACATATACCAAGGATATCGATGAAGCTAATATCTGAAAAACGGCGGTGACAGTCCAGGAGTTCAACTTCAAGCACTGGTGTGCCCCCTCTAATCAACTTCTGGGTTCCAATTTTGCAGCCCATTCCCCATGGCTCTACTTCTTTGATGGTGGCCAACCAACACTTGGCCTTGCTCTCATTGATCAGCTATCAGAGGCGTCTTCTGTTCCCACGAAACTCATCCTGTCTCGTATGTAATGTTGAGGCTTTGTGTTGGTAAAAATAGTTGAGTTCGCTGAGTAATTCTGAAAAAAACCGTTTGAAGCATGCGCAGTATGGTCTTTTACAAGGGCAGAGCACTCTCGGGGGTACCTACCTCAGCTTCAAGAAATTAAGGGCACCCGTTAACTTCCCAGGCGCGCGCAGCAGTGTACACAGATAAACGGTCCTGCTAACCACAATTGTCGCTCAAAATTTATGAAATTACATTATCAACATCAACAAGGACTTACCAGCGAAGTCAGATTTATGGTTTCTCTCGTGACATGCCCGCAAAAAATCACGGAAGTTGGCGTTTACTAGATGGTCGGTTTCTCAGTACAGTATCCCTTTTCGACGGCATTTTTCATTCAATCGATCTCAAATTTTCACGATTCACAAAGTAAATAACACTGGTCAATTCTGTCAGAGGAAAATCGCGGCAACTTATTAGGATACCGCAGAAAATTATCAAAGTTGATAAGAACGCACTTGATAATCTCTCCACAGGTTGTTGTCTAGAGATGGGTCACGAAATGCATCCCAAAGTTTTCCTCTGACTGAAGTGAGGTCGAAACCATGACGGACACACCAAAAAAAAATCGATAAGATCGGTTCATCCAGGCCAGAGAAAAGGGATTTTGCTGGTAGAAAAAAGTGTTTTTGAGGAAATCGAGTTTAGTAAAACCGAACCCCGCCTTCGCTCCGCGCGCCTGACTCATCTCTTCGCTCGCTTGATTTGTGAGTATTTTCACTCACTATTTTCTCTCATGTCGAACTTGTGGCCTCCATTAGAATATTTTTGAGACAAGTAAATTTTACTACAACATTCACATGAAGTTTACATTTTTGATAGGAATGAAAAGAAAAAAAAATAGACACATTTGATAACATTCTCCGTATTTTCGCTGTGATTATTTTCATTTGAAGTTTTGTCGTTCGCGTGGCCCAGTTTTTTTTTCCGGTTTTGGAAATGCCTCGATCTAGCAAAGTTTTCAAAGTCAAGAGGATCCCTCCTCATTTTGCGAACACCGAAATGTGAACCAGATGAAGAAAGCCCCATGTCAACAAGTTCCACCTCTTTGAGAAATTCGTCCTCAGAGAAGAACTCTCAGCAGGGTTGGAGGAGTATGACGATCATTACACTGAAGATATTTATGATATCATAAATATCAAGGACTAAACCGACTTGTTATGCCAATTCATGCGGTGCTTCCGGCGCCGAAAGGCCGAGAGGCGGAAGCGGCTGGACTCAACTTTGACTATTTATTTGAACGGGTTTTAGTAAGGTAAGTTAACGTTTTATGGCTCATTTGACGCCAAATTTATTGTAGAAACCAAAACAAACAAACACTTTTTTTTTTCAATTTTTCGACCCTGACTACCCTCCCTAGGGGTACCTACACTCAAGTTCTGATGCTCTGCGAACGCGGAACTCGTTCAGAATCGTCCGGAATCGGTAATTTTGAAAGGGGCTCCTTTTTTGTTTGCGGAGTACCTACCGAAGTTCTGGCCATTCTAAAAGTGGACGGGAGAGTTTAATTCCTGTTAGCGTTCGAGTTCTGATTTGATTCCGAACGGCCAGAACTTACTCTGAGTGGGATATTCAATCAGTTGCGCATCCCTGAAACTAACGTGGGTTTGGCGTTTGGTCCGTCTTCTTGAAGGTCTTTCGATGTTCTGAAGCGCAGAGCGACCTCAGAAAGGGAATGTTAACGAAGGGAATGCCAGTTGCTTTCCTCCCCCCCGGATTCGACGACATTTTCATCTTTACGGCCTCACCCCACAAGCCGCGGAAGGGAACCAGGTGTGACCCGAAGCCATTAAAGGCCCTCTTCTCGTTTCCCGTGAAACTTTTCCACACTCGCGAGGCAGTAAAAACACACCTGGGGGTCGCCCTGGGATTCACAGCCGCTGGATGGGCCGAAGAAGAACAAATAAGTGGAAACCTTGACGTGAGTAACTGATTCTCCGGAGCGTTATTAGTTATGCGGTCCATGTTGCTTCATGAGCAGAGCACGCGTCTGGCGGTATCGATCAGGACTATAAATCAGGACAATGAAGTTCGTATAATAAGACTGCCGTCCTTGGGGTTGTTTTATGAGCCCCCCCCTCACCCTACAACAACAAACGGGTCGTTAGAGATGGGCGTGTGCGGATGCGGATTGGAACATTTCTGGAACACCATCAAAGGGCCGGAACACAAAACATGCTGAGATGAAAAAACAGTTCTTCGATGTGAAAAACTATAATAAAATACACGCCAATATTAACATTACCTATACAGGTTCGTCCTTCAAAGTTGGAAAAAAAAAAACACAAAACGAAATCTGTTTGTCTTTCAGAACTGCGAAGAACGGATGACAAGCAAAGGAAGAAACTTTTGAAATTCACTTTGAAAATACTTTTTTCACTGTCGACAAGCTCCATCAACCCTTAAACTCTACCTACAGTGCGGTGGGGAAAAACGAATTACCCTCTCTGTCGAACCCGAAAAAGGGGGAAGAAAAAATAGATTGGACTGATTTTTGTCTCGTTTCTCCCACCGGGCAGAAGATGAGTTTCAGATCGACGCACTGGGGGTAAATAGGGCTGATTGTAAGTCCGCTTCCATAGCCCGTTTTTTTTCTCCGGTGTTCTAACTCTGTTCTAACTCCGTTCCTCCACTTGATTCGATCAAATCAAGAGCTCTCCCTTTTCGAACCTCCTCCGCCGAGGTTTTTTTTTTCCTTTTTTTATCCTGCCATTTCCCCTCAGATTCATTCAACTACACGGATAACCTCCTCTTCCCGCTTGAGATCCTTTATTTATACGGGAAAGTGTGTTCGCTTGTCGGGTAGTCGAGCTCGCTCAGCTTTTTACAGGGATTTGAGGCGTTGGACAAAGTGTTGAGCGTCGCTGCAAAATCCACTTCAAACGGTTTCAGGTGCGGGACGAGCTTGAGGGGTGAGGAAAATCCTGTGCGGGACCGATAGGCCACTAGTTCAGCGTCTTCACCTATCGTACGTTAGGCCACTAGTTCGGCGTCTTCACCTATCGTACGTTAGGCCACTGATTCAGCGTCTTCACCTATCGTACGTTAGGCCACTAGTTCGGCGTCTTCACGTATCGTACGTTAGACCACTGATTCAGCGTCTTAACCTATCGTACGTTAGGCCACAAGTTCAGCGGCTTAACCTATCGTACTTTAGGCCACTGATTCAGCGTCTTAACCTATCGTACGTTAGGCCACTGATTCAGCGTCTTCACCTATCGTACGTTAGGCCAATAGTTCGGCGTCGAATGGGCTACTTTTTGGTGGTTTCAGACTTTTTTCGCACTATGCTCGCCAAACTGGTTTTTTCAAGACCAATTTCAGATTTCTCAGACATCTGGAAGTGACCTAAAATAAAGATGACCAAAATCGTGTCACCCTCCTCCTCCTCGGGCTGCAGCTTCAATATGATAGACTAGGGGGCCAGCCAACCCCTGACCTCTCCCTCCTGGCCAGTGACAACTTCTTCTCGTTTTTTGAAATTTGAATTTGAATTTGGATTCAGCTTGAAAAATGTATGGGGAACCGTTAATCTGTATTAAATACAGATCATCCTTTTTGATTCCTGAATAATATAAAAGAGATGAGAAACTGTAAATTTTGATTTTGAAATTTTGAAAGGCGTCGCTAAACTTCAAAGTTTGCGGACATCGTCAACGGGTGACGGGATCCTGTCAGAAATCTCGAGGATCGAGTTAGGTGTCGTTTTCGAAGTATTTTTGGACGTAGAATCCATTTTTGGGGGTCCCGGAACGATCCGATTTCACTGTGGCGATCTATAGGGCTTTCATGGGGCTAAAAATGGGATTTTTGAAGGATCCGAAGAAGTTTAATATTTTTCGAGTAAAAATTAAAGAATTTTTGAAAAACCACATTTTTGAAGAAAAATCCCCCCCAAAAATTTTTTTTGAATTATAAAAATAAAAAAAAATTTTTTTTTAAATTTGTTATTGACAGAATTTTTTTATCCCTATTTCGAGCTCCGCAGTTTCGCCCCTGATTGAGGAGCTTTGACTCCACTCAGCCGAACCCCCCCCCCCCCCCCCCCCCAGCATATTATTCGCTCCTCCACACCCCGTCACCAATTCCCCCCTCAGCAGAAAAATGGGTATAAATTCTTCTGGGAATTGCCGACCACTTTGTCTCAGCAACGCCCTCCCACGGTCCTTTCATCTCCCCGACCCCCCTTCTATCTAACTGAGCCAGCAAATACTAAACACTGAGCCCGTTTTTTGAGCCATTTTGAGCGGACGTTTTGGTATTTTCAGACTTTTCTCATACTATGCTCGCCGAAACGAATTTTGTTTTATTTTTCAAAAAGGGTAAACGGGATGTGTTGTCCAACCACAGACCAATCTCTAGGCTCCCTGTTTTATCAAAAGTCTTTGAAAAATCCCTTAAATTCGATATTAATGTATATTTTGAAACTAATGACCTATTCAGTATTTACTGATCTTTAAAGATCAATTTGGTGTTCGTCATGGTCTACAAAAGACGCCATAGAAAAACTAACCGACTTCGTGGCACGAGCTTTTGAAGACGGAGAATATTCTTCTGCCACATTTATTGACGTCGCAAAGTGCTTCGATTGTATCCCCCACTCGCTTCTCGTTAATAAACTTAAATACAATTTCTCCAACAGTGCCCGCTCCATGGTTTCCAGCTACCTTTCGGGTAGATCCCAGGCAGTACGCCATAATATAATAATCATTATATTATAATGATGAATAATAATGATAAATTATCTTGTTTCCTGCCTGTGGAGTATGGGGTACCACAGGGTTCCGTTCTGGGGCCTATATTATTCCTGATTTTCATAAATGACCTGCCCCAATGCGCTGATGCACAAACCCTGCTGTTTGCGGAAGATACTTCTGTAATCATAAAAGGCCCTACTCTCGCCTCACTCCACGTTTCCGAACTTGCAGCGCTTCAGGTGATCTCCGACTGGTTCAAAATGAACAAGGGTCATTCTCCCAAAACCTCCGAATTTCGCGTTTCAAATTCCACCATTTTAAAAGTAACTTTTTCAACCAATTTCTTGTGAATTCCTTCTTAGCACATGCTACTGATGACACCTACCAAAAATCCTATCATAGAAGTTCACTATTCAAGAGATATAGCATGATCTCAAAATCACTATAGTTAGGGACTGATTACCTCAATATCATAACTCGTTGATAGGATCATCCTCCTTGGCTTTTCGACCTTGGTACGGTGGGGTAATTGAGGAGGTTTTGAGGGTGAATTAAAACATGTTTCGAATTACTTAAACCTGTTTTAATTCACCCGCAAAACCTCCTCAATTACCCCACCGTACCAAGGCTCAATATCATGGAAGTTAGGGACTGACTTACTCATGAAAAATGCAAGAAACATACAAAAAATCGACCTCTTTATTATGAAATGGAAATAAAAAACTGACTTCAGTTCTATGACTTGAGTTCTTTATTTTCGGCCACCATCAGCAGCCATCAGCCGGCGGTCTCCAATATCTTTATTATCACATCCCGACTAAAATCACATTTAATTGACATCACATAGTTCAAAGTCGGATGTGTTCAAGAATTTTTTGTTGCTTTTAGTAAATAACGTCAGTCCCTAATTTATTTGGCATCAGTCCCTAACTATAAAGAAATGATAAAACCTTAGGGACTCTCACATTAGGGACTGACGATTTGCACGTTTTTCAGACGTGCACCCTACCACGTGTCTTTATCAGGAAAAATAAATATGAGAATCTTTACTCCCTCTAAAAACACACAAACTGACACAGGTTAATAATTTTTTTCCTCTAATCTGACGAAGATACGTGACGGTTAGGGACTTACCCGTTTGATGAGAAATTCTCGATCTGGCTTCCTTGACACCCACAAATTAACTGAAAAGTTGATAGGTTGCCTTGGAAAAGGTTACCCGCACTTAGGCGGGAATCGGACCAATGTAGCCAACACTTGGGAACTTGGTTGCTGTGCTCTGGAGAGTGGTGGTGCCGTGTTAAAAAAAAAAGTTAGGGACTCGTCGAAAAACCTGGGGACAAGGGTTCAAGGCTACGTATTGTAGGGTTGGCCGCTAGAGAGAGTGCCTACCATCTCTTGGGATATTTCTGTGAGTTATATGAAATCATGTGTGAAAGAAAAAAACGGTTACCATTACTCATAAGAGGGTAATTGATTTTTGCAAAAATTCATGAAGTTAATTTGCGAATGAATTCAATTTGCAAAAAACTTCATGAAGTTAGATATTTTAGTCAGGGGACAGGTTAGGGACTGATTTTTTGGCACTTTGAATTTAAATTTTGATATGGAAAGGAGTGAATATTGAGATTGAATTTGATTGGAAATCAAGCTCAGGGTGTCTATTCTCCGTTGGTAAAAAAAAAAATCCACTCTAAGTTAAACGCAGAGCCCACAAACTCTAAGGGACATGAATTCCGACATATTGGGAGAATGACCCACAAGCTGTCGATGAACACTGATAAGACCAACATTATGAAGTTTGGGTTGAGAGATCTGTCCAGTGTCAGCAATAACCCGGAGGAAGTTAGATTCCTGGGGGTGATGCTTGACCCCAAACGAAGTTGGACGGCCCATTGTTCCCGGCTGGAGTCAGCCCTGAACGGTTACACATTTCTGCTGAGGCGCCTGAATGAGCGCCTCTCGCCGTTTTGGCTGCCTTCCATGCTTGTTTCCAGTCACGGGCTGTCTATGCCATCATCTGCTGGGGACACTCACCTGCCTCCTCTAAAATCTTCGCCTGCCAAAGAAAATCCGTGCGAGTTGTGGCGGGTTTGGGCTACCGGGAAGATTGTAGACCAGCCTACAAAGACCTCGGAATTCTTACTATCCCCGCCGCCTTCAACCTTGAATGCGTATGCCATATGAGAAGAAATGTGAATAAGTTCCGAGCTCCGGATCATGGTTATCCTACCCGCAATAGGCATAACCTTAATCTTCCACATCTCCGGCTAACGAGGACGCGCAGCGGAACCTCATGGTGGGGCATTAAATTATATAATGCTCTTCCATTTGACTCACGAAGTGCTCCAGTCGATCTTCTTGAGTCTCGGTTAAAGAGATACCTTCTAAATCTTGCTCCCTACAATTTTGAAGAGTTCTTATCAGATGTTGTCAATGGGTTTCCGTCAGCTAGTCTTACCTATTGTTTATGTAATTGAAACAATTTATTGTTTGTTTTTGGTTTATTATTCTTGGAATAATACACCTATGTTTTCGCAACGGGGGTCGACGACATTATCCGTTTCAAGAGGTCTACATTCTAAATCCGAAATGTCCGTCCGCCGTACGCCGTCCGCCGTCCGGGCCGTTTTGGGCAGTAGGAAATTTATAAAAAATCTGAAATTTCGACAAAATACTTGGTTTACCATCTAGTTGTGCCCGCAAGGTTTTCAGTCCGATCGCCCAAACCCGTGGGGCGCTATGGGGCTATAATGGGGCTACGGGGGGTTTTTTGAAGGCTTTTAGCTATGGGATCGAGTTAGGTGTCGTTTTCGAAGTATTTTTGGACGTAGAATCCATTTTTTGGGGTCCCGGAACGATCCGATTTCACTGGAGCGATCTTGAGGGCTTTCATGGGGCTAAAAATGGGATTTTTGAAGGATCCCAGGTTGTTAAATATTTTTCGAGTAAAAAATAAAGAATTTTTTGAAAAAAAAAACATTTTTGAAAAAAAATCCAAAAAAAAAATTTTTTGGGATAAAAATCCCCAAAAAAATTTTTTTTTTTAAATTTTTTCATTGACAGAATTTAATTTCTGCACAAGTAACGTATATCAAAGAATAATAAACCCTTGTGTAAAATTCGCAGCGTTTTTTTTTTTAAAGTTTAAGTTGTTTTACTGTTTTGCTATAATGTATTTTATCTACATGTGTTATGCTGACAATCGTCTATGCATTAATGTGTTTTTGGACAAATAAAATGTTGAGTTGAGTTTGTGTTTGTGATTCAAATTTCAGAAGCGTCTTAGAATAAAAGTGAGCATTCTCCTCGGTCCTCCTCCTCCCCCTCGGGCTGCAGCTCCAATATAATAGATAAAATCACAGTTGCGCGCTTTGCGCAGGATTTTATAATAGGATATTGTGCCCAATTTCACCCTGGATCGTTTGCAAAAAGAATCGTTGATATCCGTTCAGCCGTTTAGGCGCCTGCCAGAAAAAAAAAAGGCACGACAGAACCCTAATTTTATAGAAGTATAGAATCTACACTTCTATACCTGATATTCACATCCGTCCGAAATGGGGGGGGGGGGGTGTCAACGGCTCATCGAAGGTTGGCTGTTTGTACCCGCTCGTGTCGCCTGTTTTTTTTTTTTTTTTTTTTTTTTTTTTTTTTTGCATCCCACCGGGAGGTTTTGAGACAAACTTGTAAAGGAAGTTCTGAGCTATTCAAGGCCTCGACCGGAGCTTCTATTGTGGCCGCGGAAATGGGGATCAAGGCGGCGAGAAAAACACTCCTTTCGAAGAAAAAAAAAAAAAGGTTATCTCGGTTCGGGATAATACCCGCTGAAGTATCGGGTGAAATGACCCGAGTCCGCTGTCCAGTTTGAACTTTAGCTCTGGCCTCAGAATTCATATTTCGTTAAAAAAAAAAAAAATCAACTCCGCAGCATCAACCTGCTAACGTTAGCAATTCAAATCCACCCTCAATTAACGGAATAACCAAAAATCTTTCTACAGCGATTCTCCTCCGATTTTTTCCCTTTCGCCCTTACGGCGAAAAACGAGGTTAATTGACACAGAAAGGATTTTTCCGAGTCGAGCGAAGGTTTTAATAATTTGCCGACGACGTGTAAAATTGGTTTAACTTTAACCGGGTGAAGGTTTGTACAAATAGGTGAAAAATTCGGGCTTTAGGGTTTATTTCCGCCCGAAAGGGAATATTTACGCCGTTGGCAGATTATTTCAGATTTTTTAAAGGGACCTTCGGTAGAGTATAATTTGTGTAAATGGTTTTATTCCAGCGGCAGTTGAGAATGATTTCGCGTTTTTTTGTTCTATTCTCTTGACAGGCTGATTGCGGGGCTGTCGTCGTGATTTCTCAAAAGAGGGGAGGAAAGTGTCGGTTAGGACGAAGAGCCGTCAGAACACGTCCAGAGTGACAGAAGATTGAACGAGAAGGCAACAACGGGTAAAGGAAGGTGAATTGGTACGTAAATACTTATTTCTACACGGGAGAAATTATGAACTTAGGCAGTAATTCTGTGCAGTGGGTTTCAATGTTTAGATCCCGATTCGATGTGTACAGTAAGATTTAACGCTATAATCAGTGATCGCGGATTTCCATCTTCAGGGCCCATTTCCACTATTTGGCTTCTACTACAATAGCCACAATTCATTGTGGATCCTCTAGGTCAAGCCCTCATCCGTCAATTCACCTTCCATTCTACTAGTCACGATCAATAGCCGAATCCCCTGGTCAGACCCTCGTCACCACATTTGGCGTCAAATCTAACAGGCACAGCTTGAGGATCTTCCAGGTCAGACCATCATCCATCCATTCTGCTACTATAACAGGCACACTAGGGTGGTCATTATTTTGCGACTTTCGAAATGTTGAAGTCTTACCCTCTCATATTGTTCCATTAGCCGAAAAAAAAATTCCCTCAAAATATGAGCCAAATCGGACGAGTCCAAGTTGGCCCTCAAAGGGCATATATCTTAGCGGAATACACGAAAAATCGACCGCGACCGAATATTTCAATAAAACTCAAAATTTCGAGTAAAATCGTTATATTGTTGTTAAAAATTCATTAAAAGGATATATTTGTTTAGTAATATAGGAAAACAAGATATTTGTGAGATTAAGAATGATATTTTGGAGAAATTAATATAAGAAAATAGTTGGTTTTTCCAAAATGAAGAAAGGAAATTGAAATTTTCCGGGACAGAGAATCCATTTCTGGTTGTTCAGACTGGACTAGGTGGTTCTGAAAAAAAAAAAAAAAAAAATCAACATCCAAACCAGATAAGAAAGCGTTGTTGGAAAAGAAGAAATCAATGTCTTTACAAAATGAGTTGTTTTTGAACATCTGCGCTAATGGCTGTCTGAAACCTGAATTGGACTTACCTCGCGTTTCCATTAATCTATACCTAATTCGTTGCGACGGGGTAGGTACTTCTCTCTATTCTCTTTGACGATCTGTATTAGATATTGCTTCTGTTCTTCATTTTTAGTTAGGAGCGAATTGTATTCTTCGGCGAGCCCCACTACACCCCTCTCTCTGCCACATCATTCACAACTAAGGTGTTCCTCAGTATTCCGCAGGCGCGTTTATATTCTTCGTCCTCTGGCCACGTCAACGGAGGTTTGGATAAAAATGTTGAATTGATGGAAAACCTCTCAAAAAATTGGAGGGATTCAGAATTGAAAAACTGCTCAAACTGTATTTCCAAGAAATGAGGAAACTCCTTTTGATCTATGATGTATCTTTTGGTTTGGTTTGTTACTGTTTCTTCTTGCACGCCTGATAGTACTCCCACAATTTTGGTTTTTACATCAGACGGAAGTGATGAATCAAACAGGGAAAACATCATGGCCTCAGGAGACAGATACCACAGGTGGTTAGAAAATATTTTTGCTGCCACCTCAACTCCATTCTGCGTCAATGTCTCGATATCTTATTAACTGCTGTAGGAAGATGAAATCATGATACGTAGCAGTTGTGGCAAGTGGGGAGAGGAACCAAGCTTTGAGGTACAATAATTGGAGGGGTACAATCCAATTATTGGATTATAATAGGAAACGACAGATTCTCTTGATTGCATTCAGTTCCTCTGCGGTGAGTTGGAATTGGCTCTGGAATAAATATATTTTTAGAGCATACTGTATGCTCTAAAAATATGCTGCATACAGGGCTTTTGCCATCCAACGAGCGTGACTCATGGCTCCTGGAATCCGGAAGCGCACCCCTCGTTTTGGTGTACCGTGTTTTCCCCTTTTTCTGGGTTTGGTACCACCACTCAGGGGTTGGGTTACCTGTGGTTCGGTAGAAAGCACCTCATGTTCAACTGGCAGACTGCCCTCAAAGGCGGTTGGTGTGGCTCTGCTTCCTTGAGAGCTTGGGGATGAAGAGGAGGTAGATTCCAAGATATCTGACTTCGAATACCTACTGTTCCATTTCTTCAAATGTTCGCTTCCTTCGTTCAATATCATCAACAGACACCTTGAGGCTAGAAAAACTACTTACCAGATTTATTTAATTAGTGATGCAAATTTTCTATAGCGGAATAGTTTATTCCGCTTACATCTCAAATGTACGTCCTTTGAGGGCCAACTTAGACTTGTCCGATTTTGCTCAAATTTTGAGGGAATTTTTTTAAAGGTGAATGGAACAATATGAGAGGGTAAGACCGATAAATTTCCGACTTTATTTTTCTCACCCTATAGCTAATGACCACCCTAAGGCACACTCCATCGTGGATCTATCTAGTCAGGCCCTCGTCCTTCCATGGTTTCAATATACCAGGGACAATCCATCGTACCTCTTCCTGGTAAGGCCCTCATCTATAAATTTTTTGCTTCCTCCCTACTAACCACAATCTATCACTTGATCCTCTGGTCAGAATTTTTTTCTTCTTTTCATTCTTTTATTATTGCAACAAGTAAACTTATAAGCAATTTCTCATTGAAATTTGACTTAACTGATTTACCAATCAACTTAGGTACTTCACCAAGTCTCTTAGTTCTTGAAATGGGTACATTTGTCGCATCGACTAGTCACTGAATTCTCACTGAGCGGATTTGTTTTCGCGAGAACACTCCCATTCACTGCCACAGGTCGTGAGGCTTCTTCCTCTTAAGCCGTCTGAGTAGGTCTTTAACTTCAAGCAACTGGACAGCTTCTTCGTTGACGTGACCTTGTAGTCTTTTGAGAGGGGCAATGGCCTGCTTTTTGATGACTTCATCAATGGTTGGAATAGATAGTTCCTTGTGCAGACGGGCATTCCTGGTGTACCGATATGCGTTGACACAGCAACGCAGTACGTTGTTTTGGAACCGCTGGATAATGTGTCGGTTGCTCTGAGCTGTGCAATGCCCCACAATTGTGCACCGTAAGTCCAAACTGGCTTAATGACTTCATTATAGAGTGTTAATTTGTTCTGGGTTAACCAATACATTTTTCTGAACTTGAGCTCCAACTCTGCCTTCTTTCTTTTAACATGCTGTTTCCATCGGAGCTTTGCATCTAAGGTCATGCCTAAATACTTCGTTAGCATGTGCTATGATCTTGCTGTTGAGATAAACCGGGAAGTAGTCGAGCTTGCGATTGGTGAAGTCGACATGGACCGATTTTGTCTTATTCATTCTGATCCTCTATTTTGCTGTCCAGTCTTGGAGGCTTGTAATATACCGCCTGAGCTTTGGTATTGTTACATGGTTTGTCTCACCAGTGGCAAGCACAGCAGTATCATCTGCAAACGTTGCCAGCGTGCACTCTTCTCGTTTGAGGATATCGCTGGTGAAAAGGACGTACAAGAGTGGACCAAGTACACTTCCTTTTGGAACTCCAGCGTGTGTAGGACTGCAGCAACTCGGCATATTTGGCTGGTAGCATTTTTTGGAGCTTATAATTTAGCCCGTCAAGCCAGACTTTGTCGAATGCTTGGGTTACGTCAAGAAATATTGCAGAGCAAACTTGCTTCTCCTCCAGTGCCTTCTCAATTTTGTTCGTTATTCGATGTACCTGGTCTATTGTTGAGTGCTTCTGCCGGAAACCAAACTGGTGAGAGGGCACCAGTTTTCGTTCTTCAACGACATGCATAGCTCGCTCGTGGATTAGTTTTTTTTTTTAGATTAGGATTAGATTTTTACTATGACTTTTCGTGGAAGGTTTCTGAGGATATGTCCTGAGATGAGATCATACCCCGGTGCCTTCTTGGGGTTAATTTCATTGTGAATGGTTTTTTGAACTTCTTTGACTGTGACAGGTGGTATTCTCACTTCGGGACCAGGTTCTACTGCTTCAAACGGTTCTTCATCCAGATATCCTGGGTTTGGAGTGAATATAGTGGCCAGATGGCGAGCAAAAGCGTCAGCCTTTTCTTGGTTAGACTTAATCCATGTGCTATTGACTTCATCCTTGATTGGTGCTTGAACAATGGGACGTTTGATGTGCTTTGTCCCCCTCCACAGGGAGTAGTCTGTATCACGATTATTTGAGAGAGACGTGATAAATTCTTACTGGGTTTCCTCTTTAATTATTCTCAACTGGTCAGAATAATATCATCCATCCATTTGGCTTCTACTATGATATGCACAATCCATCGTAGCTCTTCCTGGTCAGGCCCTCATCCTTCCATCTGGTCTCTACTATACCAGCTCCAACTCATGCCAAACTCCCTAGTCAAACCCTCATCCCTTCCTCTCGAATAGCCATAATCCATCGCTGAATCCCCTCATCCTTCCATTTGGCTTCTACTCTACGAGGCACAAGCCATCATGGATCTTCCAGATCAGGCCTTCATCCCTCAATCTGGCCTCCGCGCTACTAACCGCAATCTATCAGCGAGTCCCCTGGTCGGATAAGAACCTCGTCATTCAATTCGGCTTCTACTAGCCACGATCTATCGCTGAATCCCCTGGTCAGACCCTCATCTTCTATAATATGACTCTAAAAGGCACAATCCATCATAGCTCTTCCTGGTCAGGCAGGATCCCTGAATTCCGCTTCCTCGCTTCCTCGCTACTAACCACAATCTATCGTTGAGTCCCCTCATCAAGGCGCAATCATAGCTCTTCCTGGTCAGGCAGTATCCCAAAATTCCGCTTCCTCTCTACTAGCCACAATCCATCGCTGAATCCCCTGGTCAGACCCACCCTCCATTTGACTTCCACTCCAATAGCCACAACCCATTGCAGACTGCCCTGCTCAAATCTCCCCAATCCAAACTGCTGCTGCTTGGCAATAATCCTAATCGTGTTGCCATTTCCAGGAACTATGCACCTGTTGACTCTCCTCTTCGCCGGAGCACTTGCCTTCGACGTCAACACCCCGGATGATTTAGAAGTCGCCAAAACAACCCTCCACTTGGTCTTCAAAGACGTGCACGTACCGCAAACGTTGAACTTGACCTATTTGAAATCCGGCACTCTGGTCGAATTCGAAGGCAGAATCACTTTCGACTATGAAGAGCGAAAGGGTTACTTGATGGTCGTGTCTGGCACCAACGTGACGCTGAGAGGCTCTCCAGGACACGTCTTCGACTGCCAGGGGGAACGATGGTGGGACGGTGTTGGGGGGAACGGTGGCAAAAAGAAGCCCAAATTTGTCCACGTCAATTTGACAGACTCTGTCGTGGAAGCGCTGCACGTTCGAAACACGCCGGTGCACGCGTTTGCGATTGAAGACAGCGCCAATGTGAGTTTCGTTGACATTTTCGTCGATAGTTCCGACGGTTTGAGCCAAGGAGGTCACAACACGGATGCTTTCGACGTGTACAATTCAAAAGACATCCGCATCGCGAATTGCACCGTCATCAACCAAGATGATTGTTTGGCAGTGAACGCCGGAGAGAACATACTCTTTGAGAACAACGTGTGCACTGGCGGTCACGGCATATCCATCGGCTCCGTCGGCGGCAGAGCTCACAACAACGTCAGAAACGTCCTGGTGCGACACTGCCGGGTCACCAACTCGACCAACGGGGTCCGCATCAAAACCAACAGAAACACCGTCGGGAGCGTCACCAACGTCACATTCGCCGACGTCGAGCTCGTCAACGTCTCCCGCCGGGGTATCATCGTTCACGGTAACTACATGAACAACGGAACCAAAGGTGCTGCGACGCCAGGTGTGCCCATCACTGGGTTGACCATCGAGCACGTCCACGGCACCGTACTACCTCAAGGTGCTAACATATACGTCAACGTGGCAAACGCTTCCAATTGGACTGTCCACGACGTGCACATTTCTGGCGGAACGTTGAAATTGGAGTGTAAAGGAATACCAACAGGCGCCAACGTGTCATGCGAAGTTTAAGTTCATTGGAGCAAACAATTGTTTTACGTAGTTGATTTAGCGAAAGAATACACTTGAATATAGAACATCGGTGCACATTATGCTCATAGCAGATTCAAGCCTTCCCACCCAGATCTAGCACACTACGCAGGCACAGGACAAGAAACAGACGTGCTGTGCCTGCATAGTGTGCCAGATCTTAACCTCGCCATTAACACATCTGGTGAATCAATCAATCAATCTATTGCCGAAGCCAACACTGACATGACAATCGTTATAAAGGATAGAATTAACTTAAAACTAAACAAGCATCAGTAGTTTACTACTGTTACAACAGTCAGACATTAAAAAAAAACAATAAAAAAAAAAACAGAATAATAAACAAACGAAAAGAACACGAGAAGACATTGAGTACCGACCTACATAGACATTTTACTCAGATACAAAACTTAATTTCAAAAAACTCAGAAACCGAGTACAGTTCGGCGTCAATTAATATGCCCTTCAATGTTTTCTCAAAAGCAATAAAGGGGAGGGCTTTTAACGAGTCTGGCAAGTGATTGAAGAGGCGAGCACCTATTTGAAAAGGGTTACACTTTAGAGAGGTAGTGAGGCGTGCAGCAGGCATATTATCGCGATACCGCGTTTCATACACATATGTGTGGTGGTCGGAACCACGTGCGAGTACGCCTTCTTTGTGAAAAAACAGGCAAAAAGTTGAGAGTTGGAGCCAAACTGTATCCCATCTGGTGAGTTTTACTGGATGGGGTCTACTTCGATCCGAAGCAGTGAATCAACCAATCAGATTGCAGGGTTGAGGTTAGAATCATGGCGGCCAACAAAAACGCTGCAAATTTTACATTAGAGTTTTTGGTTTTACTATTCTAGATTCTTCTAGGTTTTACTATTCTTGGTTTTACTAGTCTAGGAATAATACACCTGCGTAATCATGACGGAGGTCGGCGACTCGGATCGGCCTCAAAATTTGACATTATTCAAGAGGTCTAGATTCTAAAACCGAAATGTCCGTCCGCCGTCCGGGCCGTTTTGGGCAGTAGCTTTTTTTTTTTTTTTTTTTACCTGAAATTTTGACAAAATACTCGGTTTTCATCTAGTTGTGCCCGCAAGGTTTTCAGCCCGATCGCCCAAAACCCGTGGGGCGCTATGGGGCTACAAGAGGAGTTTTTGAAGGCTTTTAGCTATGGGATCGAGTTAGGTGTCGTTTTCGAAGTATTTCGAACGTAGAATTCATTTTTTTTGGGGCCCCGGGAACGATCCGATTTCACTGTTGCGATCTACAGGGCTTTCATGGGGCTACAAATGGGGCTTCTGAAGGATCCCGGGAGGTCAAATATTTTTCAAGTAAAAAAACAAAATATTTTTGAATTAAAAAAAAAAAAAATCCAACAAAAGTTTTTTTTCGAGAAGACGGGTTATAACAAACAAACCAAAAATCCGATGCAAATAACTCATTGGTTTTAACTCCCAATGATCAGTCAAAAATAATTTTTGTTAATTATTAACATACCAACCGCCACGGTGTGATTCAGACAGCATTTCGACAAAACTATTCACCTGAAACATATAAAATAACGTTATAAATGTGACCTACTCGAGGGTTATTAAAATTTAATACGCATACATTTAATGTGCACGTAGCATTCTACTACCATGTTGGCGAAGAGATGGAAAAAAGAAGGGAGTCCAGCGTTGGTGAGTCGACAGAACAAATTGCTACCTTAACAAAAACCTATATTTATATTTTCAATTTGTAATTGCAGTTTTTTGTAAGTTTGATTATTATTGAAAATAAACAAATTCAGGTTCATTATTCAATGATTGATAACACAGCCCCACAAAAAAAAAAAAAAAAGTTTCTGATCCGGGCGTCTGACTATGGTATTCCTATGTAGTTTTCGACGCTGAATCCGAATCCGAGGTCAAAAAATACCGTTCACCCCTTAATTTTTTGTGTAGGGGCGAAATCATCCCCAAAGCCCCACAAAATGAAGTTTTTGATCTTTTTTTTTTTTGTCGAAATCATCGCCCCTACACAAAAAATTAAGGGTGAATGGATTTTTTGACTTCGGATTCGGATTCAGCGTCGAAAAATACATAGGAATACCATAGTCAGACCCCCGAAGCGGAAACTTTTTTTTGTCAAAATTTCAGATTTTTAAAAAATTTCTACTGCCCAAAACGGCCCGGACGGCGGACGGACATTTGGGATTTAGAATCTAGATCTCTTGAAACAGATAATGTCGAATTTTGAGGCCGATCCAAGTCGTCGACCTCCGTCGCGAAAACATAAAAGATAATAAACCAAAATTGGACCAGTAGGTATGCAGCATAGATCAGGATTTTTCAGATTCACTCAATCACGAAATGTCGTCAAAATCATTTGTTTGAAAACCAGGAATGTGATACAAAATGAATTGGAGGAAGCTTATCATCGGAAAACTATTTTTCTATTAACCAGCACTGCATGCAACTTCATGCAAGACTGCGAAATGGGGAAAACTTTTTTTTCTCAACGGAAACTACACAGTCAATAAATCGATCAGTTTCAATTTTTTTTTTTTTTTTCCCCCAGTTCAGCGGATTAGCACATTCATGGTTTTAGCACGAGGGTGATTTATTTCACTCAAACGAGATTGGGAACTGCCACATGGTGCAGAGGTGCTTATCCAAGAGAACGGATGGGCAATGAAAGTGACCTCTCTGCTTCTTCCTTTTAACTTCTGTATAAATACTAAATTTAGTTAAAATACATCAGTTGGAGACCGGTTTCGAGTTTACACGCTCATCTTCAGTCCTAAAAAACCAACATCATTACCAACTCGGTCTCAGAATTACAAATTACTATTAATTATGAATTTAAAAGGAAGAAGCAGAGAGGTCACTTTCATTGCCCATCTGTTCTTATGGAGTGATTATTAATTTTTTTTTTCCCCACTTTCATAATTATGGAGTTACTAGTCTCTCTGGCTCGCTTCGCTCGCTCCCCTAGTGGTGTGCGTAGCATCGATGGACACGTTCATAACCCTGCATCAAGGTCAACTGCTCCTTCAACATCAATCCCCCTGGCTGATAAAATGATCGGCCGAGCGAAGCAAGCCCCCCCCCCCCCCCCCCTGTCAAAGTGCTAGTGAAATCAAATTTGAAATAATATAACTACCTATGCGGGCGGCCGAGCAAAGCGAGCCCCCTGGCCGATAAAATGATTAGCTGAGCCACGGTAGGTAGAAACTTACTTCTTCTACCTACCGTGAGCTGAGCGAAGTAAGGCCCCCCTGAATTTGAAAAAAGTGCTGAAAGGTCTGGGGGGGGGGGGGGGGGGGGGGGAGAGTGATCGTAGCGGGTGGGCGGGGAACTGCAGACGCGAATTAAAACGATCCTTCTCAGCCGCCCTACACAGAAATCTGTATTATGTCCGCGCGCTACGCTGTGCCTCATGGAGGAATAGAGAGGAGAGTTCACTAAATAGGACTTCATGTGCCGTAGTCGACGGTGGTGCTATCCCTACGGAACGTAGTGAACTACAAATAGTACCTTCAAACCCCACTAGAGTGAGCCAATAGCCCTTCTTACGAATGAAAGCCCCAAATACCTCACTAAACGGATTTATCTTACACTGTTGTGCTACTGCAATTAAATTGAAGGAACCATCAGATGTTTATTCAGAGATTCTCTGAATAACGAAATTGATTGTGTAGTTGTGTACGCTGTGAATGCAAACGACACGTCGGAATTCGCAGGGCGCCATCTTCTGGTTCAATTTTGGTAACTTACCACCTTCTAAGTTCACTACATCTCGTAGGGGTCGCGCTGCAGTCGCAATCCCCCCCGCCGTTCCACCGCTGGGTTGGCGTTTTGGGAACGCGGTTTAACACAGAGTGAGCTCTCCTCTCTATTCCTCCATGGCTGTGCCTCAAATCACCCGCCTGCAGACCCTATATTATATTTATATAATAATATATTATATCGGGTGGCAAGGGGGTAGATGGGCGAAGGGTTTACAGGGGGGGGGGGGGGACGCTTCACTCAGCCGATCACGCCTTAATGGGGGGGGGGGAGGTAAAGTTTGCACGGCGGTGCCTCACCCCGCGCGAATTAAAACGATCCAATTGTCTTCTCACCGTGAAATCGCCCCCTCCCCCTCGGTTTTTTTGAAATCCGACTTCGGAATCGGATTGGCCATATTTTGGCGCGCATTTGGCTCGCGGATACCATACCCAAAAAACGGCTCCTTACTGGGTATTTTTGAACCCGAAAAAACGTGAGACAAACGCGAGAAAGACGATTTATTTCGACGAATTTCCCGGGCGAATTTCCGATTGACGATTTGACCGACGTCTTCCTCCAGGTCTGATCAATACGGCTGGTATTTTTTCGTAATTTTTTTCGACCCCCTAAACGGCCTTTGGCGCGAGTGGAAAGTGAAAAAACTCCGCTCGGGAACACCCTTATTTTATGAATCCTTTGTATCCCGTACCACTCACCGTAGGTAACACCAACACGATTTTATATTACTGTATGATGATATGATGTACTGCACTTTACGTTAGCACGGCACTATAATAGTTATAGTAACTCCTCGTCATTTCCATCCACCTGGGAGAACATGGAGTGTGCGTCTTCTCCGCCCATCACGCACCCCATTTTAAAACTTTGAGACCTTCAGCACTCTTCCAATTCATCTTTTCGTGGAACATTTTCACTTTGGAACCGGCGAAAGGTGTTGGTGGATTACTTAACTCCGAGGGTGTGTCTGTGTGGGTTCGACGTGTTTACAACTTAACTTTATCCCCCCACCTCTCAACCAGGGGTGCCAACTTGGGCATTTGCCAGCCTCTCAGAATGCGCCTCTTCGAATTTAGAAACTCATAATCAGGCCGGCGGCGTCATTCGAACGAGAAAACACGTCATAAGCTGGATATAGACGAACTAAGTGAGGAAAGTGGTTTACATTGTGAGGATTTGGGGTGCGAAGCGGGTTCACGGCGGGATGGGGAAATGTAGGGGAGGGATAACACTTCGAGACGCAGCAGCGTGGAAACTGAATTGGGGGGGAAAAAAAGGCTCTGAGCTCGCGGGGCTTCAAACTTGCCGAAACTTCTGAACTCCAAGCGCTTCGTACTTGAGCTCCCGCTTGTTTCGCCAGACGTCGATTTCCAAGCAGCAATTCCCCTTTTGGTTTATTGTTTTTGGAATAATACACAATCGCGACGTAGGTCGACGATTCCGCTCGGCCTCAAAATTTGACATTATCCGTTTCAAGAGGTCTACATTCTAAATCCGAGATGTCCGTCCGCCGTCCGGTCCGTTTTGGGCAGTAGAAATTTTTTTTTTAATCTGAAATTTTGACAAAATACTCGGTTTACCATCTAGTTGTGCCCGCAAGGTTTTCAGCCCGATCGCCCAAACCCGTGGGGTGCTATGAAGCTCAAATGGGGCTACGGGAGGTGTTTTTTTAAGGCCTTTGGCTATGGGATCGAGTTAGATGTCGTTTTCGAAGTATTCTTGGACGTAGAATCCATTTTTTGGGGTCCCGGAACGATACGATTTCACTGTTGCAATCTAAGTATAGGGCTTTCAGGGGGCTACAAATGGGATTTTTGAAGGATTCCAGGAGGTAAAATATTTTTCAAGTAAAAAAACGAAAAATTTTGGAAAAAACATTTTTTTGGAAAAAAAATTTTTTTTTGTCAAGTTTTTTTTTTCATTGACACAATTAAATTTCTGCTCAAGTAACCTATATCATATATAAACCCTTGTGTAAAATTTGCTGCGGTTCTGGGGGGGGGGGGGGGAGTGGCATCCGCGTCGCACACCTCTCGGCCCACCACCATCCCAAAATCCTGTCAACTGCTCCAGCCCATTTTGCACCACATTTGGAGCAACTGTTACGCCAAGAAAGAACTATCCCTTAGGATTGAAAAGTTGGAGTCTTCGATCGTGCCGGCTACAACGTGAATACTCGATAATAAATAGTCAGCTTTCATTCAAGTCGTTCTCTTCTCTAAGTTCGTTCAATCAGACTCCAAACTTATTGAAACATTCGGGCAAATAGCGGTTTCCGACTGACGGTTAAGGCGGTTCATCCCACTTCCAATGATAAGCGTCGAACCTGTTGACAAAACGCCCTTTTTTTTCTCCCTCGGGGAGAAACAAACGACACTAAAAGCAGCTTTTCTCCCCCCAAACAATTCCCGAATGAATTAACCCTTCCGAGTGGTATAAAAAGGGGGTGAAATGAAGAGTTAAACTGATGAACGCTGGGAAGTTTTTCACTCCGGCTTTTTCTCCTCCTGATTGTGTCAAAAGAAGGGAGGGGGAAAAAACTTTTTTTTTTCCGGGGTCGGTTTTTTTAAAGCTACGGGAAGTCGGTGCGAGCTATTCTTCGAAGAGGGTTTTACTTTTAATTTTCTCTTAAAAAAAAAAAGTGTTAATCCGTCTGGAATTTTATTTTTAGCTGTGATGAGAAAACACGGGTTTAAAAAGGGGTGATGGGAAATGGTGAGGGTGCTCCGCCATTAATTACAGAGTGCAGGTAGCGTTGAGGGGGTTAGTAAAGTGAGGCGACGAATGAAAAACTAAATCCAGGAAGACGTTAATCTTGAGGGAGGTTTTTAGAAGAGGGATGTGTCAGAAAATGCGGGAGAAATTAAAAACCCTTCGTATGGGGCGGGTGAGGAATTTGGAGAAAATCATGAAAGTGTGGGGGGAAATGGGTGAAAAAAATGGTTGTCGGGCCTGGAGAGCTGCCCTTGAAGGTAATAAACCAGTTGTCGGGCCTGGAGAGCTGCCCTTGAAGGTTATAAACCGGTTGTCGGGCCTGGAGAGCTGCCCTTGAAGTTAATAAACCGGTTGTTGGGCCTGGAGAGCTGCCCTTGAAGGTAACAAACCGGTTGTCGGGCCTGGAGAGCTGCCCTTGAGGGTAATCAACCGGTTGTCGGGCCTGGATAGGTGCCCTTGAAGGTTTTAAACCGGTTGTCAGGCCTGGAGAGCTGCCCTTGAAGTTAATAAACCGGTTGTCGGGCCTGGAGAGCTGCCCTTGAAGGTAATAAACCCGTTCTCGAGCCTGGAAAGCTTCGTGTGAAAGTAAGGAACTGGTTCTAGATCCAACAAACAGACGGGGTCAGGCAGGGATCCCGGATGTCATTTCTGCCAACTCTTTCATAGGCCCTTTCGGCTCCACCATATCGACTCTTAAGAGGGGGCTGCCAAAACAGCGCCATGTCCTGCGGCGTGAAAAGCTTCAACTAGCCAAGTTTGACTAAGTGGGCAACTGAAAAAAAATTCTGGTAACGTTGTCCTGAATGTTGGGGGGATTGAGCTCCCTTTGCGAAACCGTCTCATCAGACCGTCTTTGACTACCTGAGTGACCCTCTTCATTGTGCAATAAACGGCACTTATACAAAGAGAGATTCGTTTTGCACCGCTCGATAGCCAAAACCTAAGTCCCGTCGGGCTGAAAACCTTGCGTGCACAGCTAGAAAGAGAATCGGAATTCATTTTGTTAAAATTAAAACAACCATTGAGATGATGGTATTGATCTCAATACCTTTTGAATATTACATACTTTTTATATTATATTGCAGAATTATTTGAAATTAGTTGAATAGGTACATTATACCGACGAAATCACGCTGCGTGTTTCACGCATGAAAATGAATCATTAAATGATTGCCAAAGGTACATGACATGTCAAAGGTACACTGTACATGGAAGTTCTAGTCACTGTGGCCACCTTCGTCGCAAATCATTTGAAAATCGTACATTGTACGACATCACAACTAGATGGTAAACCGTATAAATACAAAATTTTGCCAAAATTTCAGATTAGATATCTTACTCTGACGGTTCCTTGTTGGAATGATAAAATAGATTAAATAAAAAGTCAGAAAGGCAAACCGATTGAAATATTTCTCATAGTTTGTTGAAATCAGAGTATTTTTAACTTTCGAGCAAAGTACATCCACTCGGTTCTCATTTGCCCAGTTGGGTTACGCCCACTGCATCCCACTGCATCGCATGCATAGCTTCACCACGTGTGCTTTTTTCAGATTTTAAAATGACATGATACATTGTATTAGTAGAGTTGTTACAGGTTTTTGGTTTGGGGAGCCGAATGGGTGTCGTTTTCCGAGTAATTTTGGCACATGATCCATTCATCCCTCCGAAAACTTTAAAAGAAAAAAAATCGAATAATTGAATTATTTCTTTTAATTGATAATATCAATTTAAAAAAATAATTCAATTATTAAATAAAATTTATTTTGGTTTATTATTCTTGGAATAATACACCTATGTTTTCGCGACGGGGGTCGACGACTCCGATCGGCCTCAAAATGTGACATTATCCGTTTCAAGAGGTCTACATTCAAAATCCGAAATGTCCGTCCGCCGTCCGCCGTCCGTCGTACGCCGTACGCCGTCCAGGCCGTTTTGGGCAGTAGGCATTTTTTTTTAAATCTGAAATTTTGACAAAATACTTGGTTTACCATCTAGTTGTGCCCGCAAGGTTTTCAGTCCGATCGCCCAAACCCGTGGGGCGCTCTGGGGCTATAATGGGGCTACAGGAGGGGTGTTTTGAAGGCTTTTAGCTATGGGATCGAGTTAGGTGTCGTTTTCGAAGTGTTTTTGGACGTAGAATCCATTTTTTGGGGTCCCGGAACGATCCGATTTCACTGGGGCGATCTTTAGGGCTTTCATGGGGCTAAAAATGGGATTTTTGAAGGATCCCAGGATGTTAAATATTTTTCGAGTAATAAATACAGAATTTTTGAAAAAACACTTTTTTGGACAAAAAATCCAAAAAAAAAAAAATGTTTTTGAGATAAAAATCCAAAAAAAAAATTTTTTTCAATTTTTTCATTGACAGAATTAAATTTCTGCACAAGTAACGTATATCAAAGAATAATAAACCCTTGTGAAAAATTTGCAGCGTTTTAATATTTAATATAGTATTATAATAATCTATTATATTACCTATTATACTATTATGCCTATTATCATAATATATTACATTACCTATTTATTACTTTTTTAAATAATTTATATGAAAAAATAATAAACTCTCGTGTAAAATTTGCAGCGTTTTTCCGAAAAACATCCGTTTTACGCCGGTAAAATCAGTTAGCTCTAAAAATTTCCTGATACCTACCTGTTTGCATTTAGTTAACTGAAATTTTGGGCTTAGGCTAGAAACAATGAAAAGGAGAGTTCTCCGTTGTCAAGGAAAAATAAAACATCATTGACCTAACATAATTGATAAACATAATTACCTATTATGTTCAATAATTATCATTGATGTAGGTACCTACCTAACTAACTGTTCGTGAACAATCTTCCTAGTTACCAGGGCCGTAGTTACCACGGGCCAGGGCCCAGTGCCCCAGGGCCCCCGACGGCAAAGGGGCCCCTTCCCGAAGACCACCAGAAACCCCCAATGGTAAGGTTGCCGAGGGTGGTTGAGGTTGGTGGCCTCTAGCGTAGAACCCCCAGAACTTCCTCGACGCCCGCTACTCTTCGGACATTCGAAAACCCATCAAATTGCGCATGCATCATCCCGCTCACAGAACTTCGCGAAAAATCAACGGATTTTATCGTTTGAACACTTGAATTAAAGCGTGAAATGTAAGGAAGACAACGGTCGAGGCGGATTTTCGATAACTCATCTTCCAACCAAGCAATGGTCACTTGAAGAGAGCAACACCCTTAGACGTAACTTTGTTGATGAATTGCAGCTTCCAGTGACATTTCGCTCCAAAAACGCCTCGACGGATCGCTAGACACTAGTCTCACTTGAAGATTAAAAAAAAAATCATGAAAATCGGTGCATAATTCGAGGATTTATGATGGCGGGAGAATAACGTTGATTCCTTATGGGAGCAGAAAACATGGCCGACACGGGAGCCCGCTCTTAAGGCGCTCGATTTTCACAACGTTTCAGTCGACTCAGAGAACTACTCGACGTTGAGCAGCCCCCACCAAGGTGACACCCCCCCCCCCTCCCCACCATTTCTGCCAAAATTTGAATGGCACCATCCAGAGCAAAAAAGATCAAAATCCAATTATTTTAAGGTAGGCTGGTGAGCTAAACTCCCCCCACTGTCACTGTTGTGCACGAAAAAAATCAAATTCCTAACGCAGTCCAGAAACCCAACACCTGATTCGCTACTCGATCCTACCGTCTAAGAATTCCACTTTTTTTTTTTTTTTTTTTTTTGGCTTGAGGCAATTTGTTAAAGTATACGGCTCATTATCGGGGATATCAGGTTTGCCTCGGGTTTCCATGGCAATTATACGCTGACGGGAGATTCGCCTTAGTCCCAGAGATGACATTAAGGACGTCGTACGGACGGAGTGACCGTGTGCAGAAAAACCCCAAAATTAAATAATGGAAAATTATTATATGGAAAAAAACAAATTTTCAGTTCGTTTCATATTGCAAAATAATCCAAATGTTTCTGCGCGGGCCGAACGTCGTGGCTTCTCGTGTGACTTTCGTACAAAACGAGTTCGTCAATTGGACGTCACTAAGCGACCGGTTCCGTCCCGACGAGAAGTTTCCGTGAGGCGCCTCCGTCCTTGGCGCCTGGCGCCTCGTCAGGTATTGGGCAACACCTCCCCCAACAACAGGCCAACGGGATTTCATCCGCAAGTCTACGGATTTTCCAACAGACTTTGTCGCTCTGGTTGGGGTCCACTAATGTGGATTCCGCTGGCTCGAAGCCGTTTTCCACCGATTGTGTCCCAAAGCCTCCAATAGTTGCAGATTCCCCTCCCCTGGTCAGATCCACGATTTCGCTTTCATTCTAATCGTCACTATTTATTCATTTTTCGTCATCAGGGCTCGGATGAAATGTTTGTACAAATCAACAAAAAGGAAAGTCAAACGAAAATGGGGTTTTTGAAAGACTTTGGGGCCAGGAATTCGAATGAGGTGTCATTTTCGAAGTAATTTTGGACGTAGATTCAATTGATTGGGAGCTTCAAACCCATCCAGTACACCGTGGGGCTCTGTGGAGGTAAAAAAGGGTAACAAGTGGAGTTTTAGAAGAGTTGGGAGGGCCATGAGGTTGGGTGGGGTGTCGTTTTCGTGGATGTAGTCCGTACACCGTCGACCCACGCCAGATACCGGCGGGAGGAGCAGGTGGCGCCACAATCGCGACTCGAAAGCAGCAGGCCCCCCTTCTCCCACCGGCCGACCAGCGATCTCGGTGGAAGACGGGAGAAATTCAATATTTTAATTTGCCATTTACTGTTCATTTCTTCAGGCATTACACAAACGTCGCAGCGCAGTAATTTCAATGAAATTGATTCTGACAGCCAGGCCTCCCTTGCCGACTGTGAGAATCCGTTGTCGACAACTCGACAGTGGGATCCAGAAAAGAGGTCTCACGTAAGATTAGGTCCGCTGGTCAGGCCTCCTTTGCCGACTATTACAAGAAACATACGTGAAATCTACTCATGAAACGGATAATGTCAAATTATTGTTGAAACAATTTTCGAGCCTGAAGAAGATTTCATGGAAAATTATTTAAAAACAAGTGAGTATGTTCCGTGACTGACTCTCGTTTGGTTGGAATGGAGAGCTCAGTACACTCAGTACACGTAACTTATTCTTCTTTCTGATGATGAAGATTATTAAGTACTTGGAATTGGAAAACACCCCCACAGCTTTTGGTTTATTATTCTTGGAATAATATACCTATGTCATTGTGATCGGACTCAAAATTTGACATTGAAAGTAGGTTTAGTTTCAAAACTGAAACGTCCGTCCGCCGTCGACGCCGTTTTGGGTCGGTAGTAGGTATCATTTTTAAAACGCTGCAAATTTTACACGAGGGTTTAATATTTTTTGATGAAAATTATTTCGAAAATTAATTTTGTCAGTAAATAAATTTTTTGAAAAACATTGTTCGAACAATTGAAAAATGGAAAATGCGCCCTAAATTACTAGGGAAATATTTGACATCGTGGGATCTTTCAAAAGTCCCTCCCGTAGCCCCATTTTAGCCCCACAGAGCCCCACGGGTTTGGGCGATCGGGCTGAAAACCTTGCGGGCACAACTAGATGGTAAACCGAGTCTTTTGTCAAATTTTCAGATTCTTAAAAAGGTTCCTACTGCCCAAAACGGCCCGGACGGCGTACGGGCATTTCGTTTTTGGAATCTCGACCTCTTGAAACGGGTAATGTCACATTTTGAGGGCGATCTGAATTTTCGGCCTCCGTCGCGATTACGTAAGTGGATTATTCCAAAAATAATAAACCAAAATCAGAAATTTAGCCAAATCTCGGTTTACCATCTAGTTGTGCCCGCATGGTTTTCAGCCCGATCGCCCTAACCCGTGGGGCTAAAAAGGAGCTACGAGAGAAGTTTAAAAAAAAAAGGTTTTCGAGTATGATATCGAGTGGGGTGACGTTTTCGAAGTATTTTTGGACGTGAAATCCATTTTCCCCCTTTCCCCATTTGGCCTCCTCCATTAAGTGCCTACCTTGTACGTAATTCGTTTGATTTTTTATTAAACTTGGCTCACCCCAACTTCCTAATTATACTTTTACTATGAAAAAGGTGTCTTACAATTATTTCAGTTACAGTTCCAATATTTTCTTTAATAATTTGCATTAAGTAAAAACCACCTGAATTTCGGTAGATAAAATATTTAATTACTTTATGCTGTTTTTTTTAATGAGTAATAAATTTTTGTGTCAAATCGATTTTTAATTAAAAAAAAAAATGTTTTTGGCCCGATTAATTGGTACATTCGATTTTAGCGTCCGATTAAAAATCGATTGTCAAAATCGATTTGTGACCACCGATTTTGCATCCCTACCCCCATGCCGTCCGCAATTTCTCCCTCATGCATTCTCCATCGTCAGCCACGCCCCACCCCGCGACTCCCCTTTCCATCGACCACCAGGTTGTTGACACGTGGGCCCCCACGTGGCACCTTCGAATGAAACCGAGGAAACCGCGATAACGTCGTGGGCGGTAGGTGGTGCGGGAAGGAGGGATCGATTAGTTGGCGGGGGGGAGGAAGACGGTGAAATTGAAGAATACAAAGCCACCGGGGGTGTTGACGGGGGGGTTGACAGTTGTCTTCAAGGGGGTTTTCATCGTTCCGGGTCCTCCCGATTGTCAGCGTGTTCAGCGTATTGTGAAACCCTTCATGTCGTGAAGGGTGGGGGGAGGGGAGGTTTAGAGGATTGAAGACAAAGAGCTCACCCACGACCGCACAAAGGGATGAAAAAAAAAGAGGAAATGGCGCACAACGCGCGAAAAACTTGTCACTTTTACCTCTCAAAAATGAATCGATTTTGAGCGTAAATAGAAACAAAAAATTCCCCATCGCGTTCGGGATTTATCCGGGGATTTAGTTCCGGGGCCGGGCAGGGGGGATTGTCTCCCGTGACGTCACCGGCCGTAACGGACCACCGAGTTCAAGGTCAGTCAAGGTCACGACCGGCCTTCTCTCACGGCCTTGGCGGACATTCCTGCACAGCTGATCCGGTTTTTCTTCCGAAGGGGGCGAAACAAGAAGAAGAAGAACGAACGAACGAAGAAGAAGCAAAGGCTCCTCTTTTTGTGAGAGCCGAGTCCCAACGGGAGCTTAACGCAGTGTGGGACGACGGCAAACGGGGGACGACAGAATCGCGTAAAAATTGAAGCTTTCTTGAAAAAAAGTTGAAACAAAAGTCTTTAATAATTGAAGACAATAATTATTATTGTCTTGAAAAAATAAGCTCGAAAAAATCAAAATCTTCGGCTAAACGTCTGAAATTTAAATTTTATACTGAAATAAAATTTCATGACAATTTGAAAATTGTCTGAAATAGTTATTTCGTTTAATGAACTATTTTTCAACGTCGTCCAAACTCGCTATCACGTCTAGTTAGCAGAATAAAAAAGATTTTATGGAAATTATTATATGGAACGAACAGGCCACAATTTATTTATAAATATATGATTATAATCATAAAATTCATCTTCTTCAGGTTGATGGGGTTTTTTTTTTTTTTTTTTTTGCTCCCCTGAATAATTTCAGTTTTGGCGTCGTTTCTGCTCCAAGTCATTCGTTTAGAACCCGTAACTTTTTTTGTAATGAATTCCTTTCACAGTTAAATTTAAAAAAATATATTTAAAAAAAAGTGACCGAACTAAACGAGCGTGACCAAAACCTGAGATTACGTCTTTTATCTGAGTTCGTAGAAAATGCGGTCGTTTCACGTTCTGTTGGGACGAGGAGAGGAAAATTAATGCAAATTGACGACGTTGCATAGATTACAAAAGTGAGTCATCGATTTTTTTTTTTTTTTTTTGCTTCTAAGTTCTATTAAATGTTGAAAAATTTTCTGGATTTTTTTTTTTTTTTTTTTTCATTTATTTATTTGTATTTTTATTTTAGGTGTTTTGGTTAGTGCAGACAGTGAGACAGACACAGTTGAACAATTTGAGTTGGAAGGGGACCAAACTGAGACGTGCCCTCCCTCGCTCATTGACTCGAATTCGTCATTAAAATTAGAACGGGCTAAATTTAACTGACGCGGAATGATCCCTCGTTGCGAGGGATTTTTTCCCTACGGAAGGGGGACCTGGTCAGCGGCGGCGGGGAAACGAAGGTGTGAACCCGAAACCCCCCCTGGGCTGAGGAATGTCGACCGCGAAGGGGGAGTCGAAGGGGTCAAGGGGGGAAGCGGCCTTGGCAACCCGCGGGGCTCGTGTTTTTGTCCGAAACGACGCGACCGACGGCGGAGGGGTCGGAGGGGGCCCGCGGGATTCCTGCGTCCGCCCGCGGGACCTCCTGGCGCCAGGGTGGGCCCCCCGAGCGTCATCAGGATACGTAGATAAGGCGGCGCCAGGACTCCGCCGAACAGGTGCCTCACGTCATTTTAAAAAACGTTGCAAATTTCAAACAAGGGTTTATTATTCTTTATTATAAAAAATGTGTATTAAAGGATAATAAACACAATATTACGAGTATAACGCATTATAACGCAAACATTTGAAATTCTCAGGTTTAAAAAATAAAAATAAAAAACCAGAAAAAAATTGAATTAAAAAAGAAAAGTTGCTGTAAATTTGCAAAAGGGTTCATCGTTCTTTATTATAAAAAAATATTATTATTGGAAATGGTAAATTATTATTATTTATATTTTGCAAATTGCGCAAAAATTTGTCTACATCAAATCAAATTGTTTTTTAATGAAAAAAAAATCAACTTTAAAATTCAATAAATTTTAATGAAAAGTTTAAAAAAATGTACACAACTTTATAGTGTTTGGACAAGTTAGAAACCCCTATAAATGCATTCCACGTTAAAAATTGCTTCAAAAACGACACCCAACTTGCCCTTTTGGCCAAAAAACACCTCACTAATCCCAATATGTAGCCCCATAGATCCTCACGGTGAGGTCGAATGGATCCGACACTCACAAATATGAAATTGACGAGCGAAAATACTTCGAAAACGACACACATGTCGATCCGACTACCGAGAAACGTTCAAAAGCCCCATTAGCAGCCACATAGATACCCAGGGAGTTGTCAGATGGGCTTGAGACCCCCGTAAATGGAGTCTACGTCCTAAATTACTTCAAAAACGACACCTCATTCGTCTTGGGGTCCAAAAAACCTTCAAAAGCCCCATTTTTATCCCCATAAAAGCCCCCATAGATCCTCACGGTGGGGTCGAATGGGTGAGAAACCCCCATAAATGGATTTATCGAGCCAAAAAACTTGGAAAACACACCCAATTCGGCCTCTTGTCAAAAAAAAAAAAAAAAAAAAAAACCTAAAAAAGCTCCCTTGTGTTGCCACATAGATTCCCAGGGAGTTGTCAGATGGGCTTGAGACCTCCATAAATGGATTCTACGTCCAAAATTACTTCGAAAACGATACCTCATTCGACTTGGATCCAAAAAACCTTTAAAAGCCCCATTGGTATCCCCATAAAAGCCCCCATAGATCCTCACGGTGAGGTCTAATTGGCCTGAGACTCCCATATTTGAGTTAACAAGTAAAAATTTCTTCGAAAACGGCGAAAAAATCTCGAAAAGCTCGATTTTCACCCCCTAAGAGCCCCACAGTGAGGTCGAATGGGTGTGAAAACCCCCATGGATGGATTTATCGGGAGGTGGCCTCTCCTACATTACAGCTCCAGCCCATTAGTGGCTCCATAAGGCATATCTGAGCTCCAAAAGTTTCCCCAAAAATGGGAAACTTGCTCCATGTGACGTATCTGAGCTCCGGATTTATTTAATGAAACAAAAAAAAAAAAAAAAAAAAAACCTTACATACCTAATCGGAAAGCAAGTCGTTGGGTCTGTGGCCAGGTGGAAAAGGTCGGGGGTTGGCTGGCGTAGCCAGCAGGGGATGGCCCCTCATCAGCCCTTACAAGAACCAAGCATCATCTGAGTTTCCTGCTGGAGCTACAAGTTGCCTGACGAGGGGGCCACCCCCTCACGCTACGCCAGCCAACCCCCGACCTTTCCCTGGCCTCACACACAGATTCTTGAAAATTGATTTTTGAAATGATAAACAAGAACGTTGAAACGTGTGAATTCCCCCTATAAATATTCGTCCCGTAGGAAAATTTTACACCATTAAAACTTTTTTTTTCCCCTTTATTCTCAACTTGTCATCGCATCAAATTTCATGATGTAGTTAACGGGCACCCATTGACTCCGGACGACCCCATGAATTATGGAACAGCCCCCGCCCTTCCTGACCAGAAGTACGTGCCCAGACGGTGGACAACGGCGGCGAAAAAAAAGGAGAGGTTAAAAAAGAGGTATCGATCCAGAGTGTACTTGATACGCCGTGTCATTTTTCCCTCTCCCCTCTTCGTTTTCTTGGTGAAAAATTATCCCCGAGCTCAAAAAAAAAAAAAACCGCAATCTCCGTACCGGTTAATTTATGGGGTCTACTCACGGCAGCCGGTGAAACCGTTTGGTGGGAAAGAGAATTTCCCTGTTTTAAAACGGCGAGGTCTGAGACTGGAATGAGATTTTTGATTGCGAAGACGGAGTTTGTTTTTACGGCAAGCCGCTAGATCGCGTGGGGGGGAAAACCAGCAATGCCGCTTCCCAGCGCGACGAGTTGGCGGTTCAGGGGTGACTTTCATCTGGAAGGGCCGAATGAGAACGCTCGAGTAGTGATGCAACAAAATATCGATATTTTGCTTCCAATTCTTCATCGTCGATATTTGAGCTTTGATATTATCAAACCTATCGATATTTTTGTTCCAATATATTGGTAACTATTTTAATTAAACCCCTCCACTCTGACAGGGAGGCCTCGCTTTGCTCGGCCGACCATTTTGTTGCCAAGGGAGACTTGCTTCGCTCGCCCGTTTGAATGGTAGGTCAAGTGAAGGGGTAGGATACAGAGCGATTCTAATCCGACCCTTTGCGAAGAGAGAATAAAAATCCCGAGCGCCCAAAGAACGCAGCACCTTACCGACTTCTTACCCAACACCTTACCGACATCTAGCAGCTAGCAGGAGAGACGCGCAATGACCAGAGTCAGGCAGGATTGAGGAAGATCTCATAGACCTTGTACGCACCCCTGGCCAAAGACACACACCAGACAGACGCCCCCAAATGAGCGGCGCTGACTTCACAGTCCGTAAGCACTCCGGACCCCGCTATGTTTATTAAGAATCGTTCAAATTAAACTCGCCGTCTAAATTTGCCGATCGTCCGAATTCGTTCTTTTGGGATTTAGTATTAAAATTTGTACCTCTCGGTAGGATACAGAGAAAGCGCTGGCTCAATCCTACTGCAAACAACGAAGATAGGAGTTGCGCAGATTTGCGCTCGTCGGAAATTTCGCTCAATGCGCTTATCAAACGTAAAATTTTACCTACAATCAACTTACCAATCAAAATAAGAAAATTGGGCGCATCTCAGGGGGATCTCAACCCTCCAATCTCGGGAGGCCGAGATGATGGAAAAAATCGGCGTATTTTTATCACTTACCGTTTCGGAGGAGAAGGCTTGTGACATACTCCGCTAGATAGATAGATAGTTAAATACAGCCACGGACATGGTCTGAATTACTGGTATAGATAGATATTTACTGTAATTAGAATATTATTTTAACTGCTCTACGAAAAAATGTGACCTGAAAGTTGCCGGCCTCCTTTTATCATGGATGGTTTTCGTGGGTGCTGAATCCGAATCCGTTGTCCGTATTTATCCGATTTAACGATTTTTTCGATGTTGCGATGTTTTTATGGTTTTTATCGTAACGTCGCTAATTACCTACAACTTTTGAGTGTTCCAGTTGGTTTCATTCGACGCAGGAGAGTCTAAACTTTCGAATGGTTGCCCTCGATAGTTTTTGGCAGGTCTATTGGAGTCAACGAAAACAAAAATGTGAGTAAAAATTAGGCACAAAAAAAAAAAAAAAAACAGATTTTCAATAGATTTTTGGAAGATTTGGAAGGTTTGGATCAATTTGAAAAAAAAAGGGGGGTCATATTTGGATTCAGCATGAAATTTCCTACAAATCTAGCCCCATTATAATGTTTTTGGACGAAGTTCGTCATGACCAGGAAAATACAACGTAAAGTAATAAACCACCACGTCGAAAAATCGTCCAATCGAAATAAAAACGCTGCAAATTTTAGTTTTGGAATCTAGACCTCTTGAAATGGTCACTAAATATTAGTCTGCAACATCTTGTCTACATTTTGAGGGAGGCAGACAATTTTTTAGTGTTTTGGAGTAAAGTGGAAGAGATTGGCACCATTTTCAGCCATCAACTCCTAAGTCAAAATTTAGCTCAAATTTTGACCATTTTTGAACTTGTCTGCACCAACAGTCCAACAGTACAATATAAGAAGCAGACTTGTAAAATTTAATACTACTCACCAATACCTACTTATACGCCAAGTTTCAAGAACCAAGAACATTAGTCCGATTTTGACCCAAAATTTGACAAATTTCAAATTTGTCTGCAGCCTAACGTCAATTGAATTGTGAGGGCAGACAAATTTTTCAGGGGTCAGTCACCTAATAGGAATGCACAGAACCAATTTCAATCATCAACTGTGAAAGGTAAATTTTATCAAAATTTAGTCGAATTTTAAATTTTGTTTGCAACAAAGAGTACACGAAAGGGGGGAGGGGGGTGGCAGACAAAGTTTTTTGAGCTTCTCGTGTGCATACAAACACGTCATAAAAGTTGCAGCAATCAACTCTGAAAGTCAGAATTTGATCCGAATTTTGACCAATTTAAAATCTGCAGACGAAAATCCAGGGGTGGGGGAAGGAAAACATGTAAATTCTTATTTTATACCCCATTCTCGACCTAGGGTCTTGATTGTAACCATCAACTCCCAGGTCAAATTTCCACTGATTTTGAGATGTATGGTCGGCGACCATGGCATTAATCCACGGCTTCAGACCGGCAGACAACCATTTTTCGACTCCTCACGGAGGACATTTTCGACAAAAATGGGTGAGCGTTTTCAACTCAATGGTCAGCGTTTTTGGCCACGGGCCCCCGGACTAAATGGAAATGAAAAATGTCATCGTTAATTCTTACATAGAAGTTGAATTTACAGGGCAGCAATCCATACATTAATAATTAAATTAATAGCCGATTTATCGAAACCTCGATACATCGATATTCTATCTCTGGTATACTGATGACATCGATATGTTGCTAACGATGTGTTGGAAAGCTGATAATATTATAGATATATTGAAAATTTTTTATATCACTAACGAAGTGTCACCCTCCCAGCCCACCCACTTGGGAGAACGTGGAGTGTGCGCCTTCTTGCCCCTCCCCCCCCCCCCCCCCCCCACCACTTCACACAGCCACATTTTTGTCGACCATCGGAGCGCTAGAACTGTCTTCTTCATAAGACCCCCCCCCCCCTCCACCGAAGGCGTATAAAGCAATCCTAACCTTTGCCAGCGTCACCTTAGCTGGCTTAGGTCGCAATTGCGTCTAAGCCCACCCCCCCCCCCCCCCCCCCCCACCCCCCCTCTCACGGAGGGATATATCTCAGGACGGCTTCAACAGTCGGAATCCGATTTCCAAAAGAGGATTAAGCCCCCTCTGACGGCGACGGTCTTTTCTACCGATCGCCTTGAATGAAAACGGTTCCGTCGCCCATCGACTACGGCATTACAGCTGGGGATGGATCCGGAGCTCGCACAATTTCCAATTCCCGGTAATTTGTCGTTGATAGGAAGGATAGGAGGCGTGGGGGTGCTGGTGGGTGATCTGTGTGGAAAAGGCTATGGAGGGCTGACCCTACTGGGCAGATGTACAGCTGGGGTGAGGTGGGTGGAGGTATTCGCGATTTACATTACCACTGGAGCGCTCAAGTCGTTTCCAAGATGGCCGTCCATTCACGGCTAGTTGCCTCAATCTCAAGAGACGATTTGGAGAATTTCTTCACAAAATGGCTCATAAATACTTTTTGGCACACATAAACTCAATGGAGGCATTAAAAATCGAAAACTAGATAAACTGACAAGAAGAAGAAGAATAAGGAAGCTCTTATCTTCTTATCTCAGCTCTGAGAAAATAATAATAATCCGTCCTTCCCATACTTCATTTCATTTCCATTCCCTGATTCCCATTCCTATTTTCCTTCGATAATTTTTTTTTTTTTTCTTTCAAGAAATATTTATTGCACCAAGTTAATTCTTATTACCAACATATTTTTGACATCCATATTTGAGGCCCTCAAGTCTCTGTGAATTGTGATTATTAAAAGTGACTCTTGTAAACCGCACTTGGAATTTACTAAATTGAACTACCCAAATTGAAAAACGCTCACACCAACAGGTCATGAGGCTTCTTCCTCTTGAGACGTCGGAGGAAGACATTGACGTGTACTTGTAGCCTCTTGTGATGAGCTATGGATTGAATCTTTATCACCTCATTTACTGTAGGAATTTCTAGTGTGTCGGTATGCATCAACAGCACACTGTAGTACATTGTTTTGGAACCTTTGAATGATATCTCGGTTGCTTTGAGCAGTGCAGCCCCACAGCTGCGCTCCATAAGTCCAAACTGGCTTGAGGACAGCGTTAATTTATTTTGGATCGACATTTTTGATTTCCGACCCATTAGCCAGCCCATTTTTCTGAACTTGAGTACCAGTTTTGTCTTCTTATTCTTCCAACGCAGTTTTGCATCTAGGGTAATGCCCAGGTACTTAGCTTCATGGGCATGTGGTATTACCTTTCCCTTAAGAAGAACGGGAATATAGCCAAGATTCCGATTGGTGAAGTCGATATGGACGGATTTCGTTTCATTCATTTTGAGTCTCCATTTTGATGTCCAGCCTTGGAGTTGCTTGATGGATCTTCGATGTTTTGGGATTGTTACATGATTCGTTTCACCGACTGCGAGCAGAGCTTTGTCGTCTGCAAACGTGGCCATGGTAGTCTCCTCTCTTTCCGGTATATCGCTGGTAAACAAGAGTGGACCGGTGCGGTGTCAGATTGGGCGTTTCTTACTTTGTTTAAATTCGTTTCGTACGTACCTACGGGCATCACTCTGATCTTAAAATGAAGGTAATAATATTTACTACAACTTTCTTTTCGATGGTTTTTTTTTTTTTTTTTTTTTGTAGGATTAGTACTTCGGCCAATAAATCGCTCCGGAATAGACAAAAGTTAAAATTTTTACTTTTTGGAAAAAATAGCTCGTCTTTTAGGGGCTGTATCTGGGGAACTACTAAAGCTACAGAGCTCCGGTACCACTCAAATTGTAGGTACTTGTATGCACTTTAAAAGTGATCGGGGTACAGATCTTCGTCAGAAGCTATCTTCGGTGCTTTTTGGGCGAAAAACTGAAAATAATGCAAAAATTTCGTGGTTTTTCGACAGTTTCTCCTGATGATGAACTTTACGAGGGTTGCAAATCTAGATTTATACTATCTAGGTGAGCCGTAACAACATATAAAAAAATTAGGTTTACCACAAATAAGGTAGGTTCGGATGTTTTATATGACTTCACTTCTCCCAAAACCCACTTACGACAGTTTTCGGTTATTCGTCATTATCTCGGAAAATAATGAAGTTACAGACCTTTGATTGGTCCCAAATTAAAGCGAATTAAATGTACTAAAACTTCATCTCCTATGACGTTTTGGTAGGATGCATATTTCGAGCGATATTTAACAAAAAACACGTTTTCGTAAAATTTGCACATTTTGGAAAAATTGGCATTTTTCAACAACCTGTATCTCAGAAACTATTTGCTGTAGAGAGCTGCGGTTGGTCTCAAATCGTAGCGAATATTGTCTAGTTTAAGAATGAATATAGTGCCTTTGGTCGTAAAATGCTTCCTTCACTGACTTTTTCAGCAAAATGTGAAAAATGGCCGAAAAAATCGCGGTTTTTCGCTAACCGTCGACACTCCGTACGAAGCATCCCAACTGTACAACTCAAATTCGACAAAGTGCCAACACGAGAATCCACCCCCTAAATCGAGAAATTGAGAAGCTTGTATTACATTCGGCGTCGACAAATGGAAGGAACGGAAGAAAAACCCACCGAGGTATCTATTTTCGATGTATTTACCCGATATATTTTCCCACCGGTTGACAGGTCTCTCTTGGGCTCTCAGCCGCCTTTTGTCGAAGACAGGAGGTGCGGTTGACAGCAACCCCTCCACGTCGATGGCGAACCGATTTTTCGGAGAGTGAATTTTTTTTCCCCCGTCAAGTGACATTTGTCGCGAGAAGGTTAGAAGGGGGGTGGGGGGTTTGAAAAATAAAATTATCATGTAAAAAAATCTGAATTATTGACAAAATACACGGTTCGCCGTTTTATTGTGCCTGCACAGGTTTTCCGCTCGATCGGGGAGGTTGAAGGTTTTGGCCATAGGGTCGAGTGGGGTGTCGTTTTCGAAGTATTTTTGGACGTAGAATCCATATTTGGGGGTCGCAGAACGATCCGAATTCACCGCGGGGATCTATGGGGCAATAAAGGGGGCTTTTTGAGGGTTGTTGGTTTATTATTCTTGGAATAATACACCTATGTTTTCGCGACGGGGTCGACGACTCTGATCGGCCTCACATTTTGACATTATATTTTTTTAATCTGAAATTCTGACAAAATACTCGGTTTACCATCTAGTTGTGCCCGCAAGGTTTTCAGCCCGAACGCCCAAACCCGTGGGGCGCTATGGAGCTACGGGAGGCGTTTTTTGACCAATTTTGGCTAAGGGATCGAGTTAGGGGTCGTTTTCGAAGTATTTTTTGACGTAGAATCCATTTTCTGGGGTCCCGGAACTATCCGATTTCACCATCTATAGAGCTTGCGTGGAGCTACAAATGGGATTTTTGAAGGATCCCAGGAGGCCAAATATTTTTCGAGTAAAAAATAAAGAATTTTTGAAGAAAACAAAATTTTTGATGAAAAAAAATCCAGAAAAAAATTTTTTTTCTTCAGTTTTTTTCATTGATACAGAATTAAATTTTTGCAAAAGTAACCTATATCAAAGAATAACAAACCCTTGTGTAAAATTTGCAGCGATTTTTTTTTTTTTTTTGACGAGGCCGAATTGGGTGTGTTTTCCAAGTTTTTGGGGCGAATCAATTAAATAATAAAAATTTAAAAAACCCTGCAAATTTTACACAAGGGTTTATTATTCTTTGATTTAGGTTACTTACTTGCGCATAAATTTAATTCTGTCAAAAAAAAAAAATTCAAGTGTTTTTTGATTTTTTTTTTTTTTTTTTTCAAAAATTGTTTTTTAATCGAAAAATATTTGAACTCCTAGGATCCTTCAAAAATCCCATTTTTAGCTCCATGAAAGCTCTGTAGATCCCCAAAGTGAAATCGGATCGTTCCGGGACCCCTTAAGATGGATTCTACGTTCAAAAATACTTCGAAAACGACACCTCACTCGATCCCAAAGCCAAAAGCCTTCAAAAAACACAACGATGAAGTTCGCCAGGAAGATGACAGCCGCTGCAGTGGTTCCAAGCACGAAAGAGCCCTGCCCGCTAATATTACACCGTGCGGGTGAGTGCCTGACGAGGTGTCACCTGAGAACTGTGAGGAAGTGTTTCAGAGAGGTGACACCCTGTTGAGCTCGAGGCAAGCCCACTGTAGGATACACGAGGGATGTCCCTGGTGCTGAGGCGAACCTTCAAGCCTGGTCCTTCTAAGGCCACGGTTGGTCAGTGGCAGGAGGAAAGGGCTGCTCAGTGGGAGACTCACCTTTTGAGTTCTTTCCTGGTGGTTGACCTTGGCAGATTGTATTGGACCTGAAATTGCCCCAGACACAATCGAATGGCTCAGCAGGATAAGGCCTGAGCAGTAACTGAGCAGACACGGAAACATCTCGGCTGCACCTGCCGCTCGCTGACGATCCAGGCTGCAAGTTCTTCAGCTCGCTGGCTCAAACCCAAATGTGGCTTTTAATCAAGATTAAATTTCCTGGTTTCCAAATTCCCGTTTCTCCTTCGAAGTGCCCGATTTCAAGATTCGGTTCGGGCGTCGATCCCAGTCTGGCCACCCGTCTGGCACAGAAGAACCGCCCTGGACGACCCGCCGAGGGGGGTTTTCGTCGATAGCGATAAAAGCGGGTATCATTAGTTCGGTTCGGATGTCGGTTCGGGTCGGAGGATGATAAGGTGGGTTCCCTTGGCGATAAACACCGTTATCTGAGCAGCCGGAGAGTCTACGCGAAGAGGCGAAGGCCTCCGAGGATTGTAAACCCCCTCGACGTTTTATAACCATTCTCACTTCAATGGGCGGGTTTATTGAGGCCTTTCGAGAAGGATGGTGAGGAGGCCGGGAGGGGGATGGGTCTGCCGGGCAGAGAAGCTAGAAACCTTCGAGTTCATAAGGGGAACATTGTTCGAGGGACAATGCTCGTCAAATGTTCTCCACAGCCTGTTGTGATTTTTCAAAAGTGGTCCTTTCGGCCGGTCAAAAACGTAAACGAGGGGAAATCAAAAGTTTAACTTAGTGGAACTTTCACAGATCGTTCAGTATTATTTTGTGATGCGTAATCCAAGTGTCTGGCCTTGTAAGCCCTGTGGAAAAATCAGTAGTTGCGAAAAACCCAAAATTTTCTACCTTCCGTCGATTTATGCTGAATAACTTCTTTCCCTTAAATTTGGCGGTCAAGGTCACCTTATTGTGTCTGAAAGAGCGTTGAAATACCAACAATTTGGCCTTGCTGAACGTATTTTCTTGTCGAATCACTAATTCTCAACGCGTCTGTATGTGTCACCAGCCTACTCCTCCTAAATGGTGAGCAATAAAAATACGCCGATTTTTTCTACCTCGCAGACATCTTATGGTGTTAGGGTTAAAAACCCCCCCAAAACATGCGCGCAAATAGGCGCACTTGCGCCCAACTTTCTTATTTCGAATGGGAACCCCTAATTTTTTCCTCGAATTTGGATTCCTCGGCCAATTTTACGTCCAATAAGCGCGTTGAGTTCGTGAAACTAATTTCTTTCTAATTCTTCGGTCGTTAACAGTCCGTTCGAGTCCGCGTTTTCTCCTTATCCTACCTAGAGATCCGATTTTTAATACGAAATCCCGAAAAAACGACTTCCGACGATGAGCGAATTTAGACGGCGAGTTTAATTTGAACGATTTGAAGAGATCCGACGCGCGAGATGGGAGGGGGATTCGGGACAGCGCCAGGTACCTTAGAAAGGTGGTTGTGGTGAGGAAACTTAGGGTGGGGGTAGGGGTTTATGGAACGGTTCATTCTACGCTAATTTCAGATAATATTCAGATAATATATTATATTCTGGTGTGTGGGAAGACGATTTCTCTCTCTATTCCCCAGCCAATTTTACACCCGTTAAATTTAGCGCATTTAGGGATTGTCACTTGGCCAAGCGAAGCGAGGCCCCCCTGACCGATAAAGCGGTCGACCGAGCGAAGCGAGGCCATATGTCTGAGTGCTAGTTTTTTTTTTAAATCTGAAATTTTGACAAAATACTCAGTTTACCATCTAGTTGTGCCCGCTAGGTTTTCAGCCCGATCGCCCGAACCCGTAGGGCACTATGGGGCTAAAATGGGGCTACAAGAGGGGTTTTTGAAGGCTTTTGGCTATGGGATCGAGTCAGGTGTCGTTTTCGAAGTATTTTTGGACGCAGAATCCATTTTTTGGGGTCCCGCAACGATCCAATTTCACTGTTGCGATCTATAGGGCTTTCATGGGGCTACAAATGAGATTTTTGATGGATCCCAGGATGTCAAATATTTTTCAAGTAAAAAAACAAAACAAAAATTTGGAAAAAAAGTTTTTTTGAATTATGACATTTTTGAATTTGGAAAAAATTTTTTTTTTGAATGAAAGAATTAAATTCTGCACAAGTAACCTATATCGAAGAATAATAAACCCTTGTGTAAAATTTGCAGCGTTTTTATTATCTCGGTACCTAAGAGGTACTTATAACTATACTTCTTCCATGGAAAATACATTCAGCCAATGAAGTTGATGGTTAAAAGAAGACCTATAAAAAAATGGCATATCCAAAATCTATTGTTTTCCCATCAAGGGATAAATTAATTATCTGATATCTGCCGCCCTGCTATCTACTTCTCAACATTTCTTTTTCTGCCAATTTTCGCACCGACTCGCCAGGATTCGCCGCAGAGGTGAAATGTATTTTCGCCTCACGCAGCTTTCGGCTGGAAATCTCGTAATCGATTCAAATATAGCTCGACCCTTGTTTACAAACTTTTTTTCTCTCTCGCAATTTCGAGCCAGATAGCGATACCATCCATCATCCTCTTTACACGACTGACACCATGTTATTTTGTACAAGTCAAACATCTCTCGACCTAATTGATTCTCAGGGTTGATGGAAGTTCATTGAAACGTCTTTCACCGAAAAAAAAAAAAAAAAAAAAAAAAATCGGTGAAATTTCCTGTCGCATTCGTTTTTCTTGTCTTGGAAATGGATTTTGAGGGAGCACCGAGATTTTTTTTTCCATCCTCCAGTAATTATTGGAGAACGCTTCTTTTTTTTCGTTTTCTGTTTCCTAGTAAGTAATTGTTTACGGCTCTCAACTGCCCGGCAATTACCGTAATGGAAGGCTTTTGCCGGACTGTTTTCATTCCCGTTCCCAAAACATTCAGAGGGCGGACTTGACAGGGGAATTTCCACCAAGTGGGGTTTTTTCTCGAACGATTTTGGATCAGAAATGTTTGAGCGTGAAAAGTACGAAAGTATGAAATCTAGCGTGGAATCCAGGTTTGAAAACCAATATGAACCCTGGTATGAAATACACGTATAAAATCCAGGCCTTGTATTCTATGCTTAGTCGTTGTATGCGTGGCCTGCCTTTTTTGACGAAGTATGAAATTCCTCAATTTTTAACTACCTTTAGGAACAGTTGAGGCTCCTAAGTGGCGCCAAACTCCCGTAATTCCTAACTTTCCTTGTTCTTTGCTCGATAACTCATTTCTGGGGCGTCCTACGTTGTTCATACCCGAAAACATTCTTGTAGAGCGTTAAATTCTCGTCAATTTGAACTACTCACAATTAGTCGTACATCCATCAGGTCACACGCTACAGAGCTTTAAAAGTGACAAAGATTCGTTAATATGATAATTAGTTAGAAGGATTCTTCTGCTCAAGATTGCAAGAGACGGAGACAGATTCAGTGACGTGCTCGCCAACCTTCGGTAACGGAGAGGGCACCGCAAGAAGAAGCTGAGGATCGAATCCAGGACTCAACCGCTGCAAGCCTGCACAGCATGTGAGGCCTAAGCCACCATTGCAGAATCCCCTGCTCAGAGCGCCTCTCCTAAACTTGTCTTGCAAACCCCGTTGTGGCAGCGCTAGTGGCAGGTCGCTGTCAAACAAAACTTGCGCCCCATCGAGCGCAATCCGCGCCAAGCACAAACGGGCGCAAATAGATGCCCTTCTTGCACGCGGATTTGACTCCCAAATTGTGGGCCATGGGATGAATAATTTCGTGCTCTGCTTTTTCAATTTGTCATCGGAGCAGGTTTTCAAGGGAGCTCAGGATGACTGGACTCGGCATTTCCACCAATGGTGTCCTCATCTTGAATCTGCAGTATGCGGATGACGCAGTGCTGCATCCAGGCTAGTGACAGGTTTGGCCTTTAGATAAATATCAGCAAGACCAAGGCCGTGTTTCGAAAATGGGGCGCAAGGCTTGCTCGTTGAATGTTGCGCGCAATAGAGCAGGTAGCCCGTTTCAAGAATTTGGGTCAACGGATGACTGAATTGGGCTTTGAAGGAGGACACACAAAAGTGTCTTGGGTAGCCAGAAATGGCAAATTGTAAGATGTTATATCTTTTCCGTTGTCCATGGCGTTGTTGTGGACCTTGAAAGCGGCAGATATCAATTGGCTTGAGGCGCTGGAGATGTGGCTCGTCCGCAGGATTCTCAGGATAATGGACAGGTTAGGCTACGGCTACTTCTTGCAGCACAACATCCACGAGGTGATGCGTACTGTAAAGACCCGGAAGCATACTACAGCTTCTGCTAAGGATCGTGATGGGGAAAATTGCTCTATGGGGGGTGGCGGAGCGGAGGCGCGCATCTTGGCTTCTTTGGACTGGGATGCCACACGTAGCAGACCTGCTCAAGATTGCAAGAGACGGAGACAGATTCGGTGACGTGCTCGCCAACCTTTGATTACGGAGAGGGCACCGCAAGAAGAAGCTGAGGATCGATCCCAGGACTCAACCGCTGCAAGCGCGCACGGCCACCATTGCAGAATCCCCTGCTCAGAGCGCCTCTCCTAAACTTGACTTTCAAACCCCGTTGTGGCAGGGCTAGTGGCAGATGCTTTATGGTCTGTGGCTGTCAAACAAAACCTGACGTTTTTCAATTCGCACGTTTCCAGTTGTCAAACTCAGGGTCCAGTTTTCACAATAAAATGACATTCCTCGGATTTTGTTTTTTCTTTTCTTCAAAACCAATCGAACGTCTTTTTGTCGGGGATTAGGGTCGTCTTTTCTAAACAAACTCAGGGTGTTCACCCGGAAACTGAGAACTTCATCAAGACAGAAAGGGACCTCCCGAACCGCTCTTTCTCTTTTTACTCCTCTCTCTGTTCTTCTCCCTTCTCGTTTCCGACCTCATTCAGTTGATGGATAAGACTCTCGCCGGTCCGAACTTGAGCTTTTCCTGCGGCCTGTTCCCTTCGCTTTAACGACGCCTCTCTAACCCAACCAATCACATTAAATTCACTTTATTGATTCGGTTGCGAATCACCACGAGCTGAATCGTGAAACCCGATAAATAATAAAAAGCACAAATCTTGCCGTAGAAAATTGATAACCACAATAAATTCCAGGGAAAAACCCGCACCGCGAGGTCATTTTTCATAAATGGTAATCACAATTCGTTGCAATTCCTTCAGTCAGGTCTGAAAACAAGTATATTGAGTTTTCACCATCGCAGGAGCCGTTTTTCATGGCAGCGAAATTTTTTTCGTTTTTCACTCATATATCCTAAACAAAAGAGTTTTCCACGAATGTTTTTATTCCGACGATGAAAGAGCATTAAAAGTTACGTCGATTGACTCCCTCATCTTTAAAATATGACTAATTTAAAAGGAAGTAATCGCCGGACAATTTCTTGCATTTTCGCTCAAATTCATCGACCAATTCGTCGGTAGTTCTAAACTGCTGTTTCGATGAGAAAAACCGACAGGATAAAAGTTGTAAGTAGAGAATCTAACGGCAAACCTAAAGAGCACGTCAGGCTTTACATTTGGTCAATTTAACGCTATTTTACAGCTAAATTCCGAAAACCACAAAAAAGCTCGGATTTTTGGCGCGTTTTCGGTTTTTTGCTTCTAACTCCTAAACTAAGGACTTGCCCACAAATGTTGTCATATAGTCGACGAAAGAGCGTTAAATTGTGCGTCGATTGACCTCCTTAGGTTTAAAATAAGATTAATTTATAGGGTAGTACTCGTCGGATGAAAACCGACAATTTTTTCCAATTTCGCTCAAATGCACTAAAAATCGACTTTTGCTCGTCTGTAGCGTCCAAACTACTGATTCTACGAGAAAAACCTGCGAGATCAAAGTTATGGCGAATCAAACGGCAAATCTGGAGAGCACGTCAGGTTTGACATTTGGCCAATGTTAAGTATAATTATGCAATTCCATTCACTTGAGGATATATTCGACCAAAAACTGTCCTACAACCTCAAAGGGGTCTACCCAAACGAAATAGTTTCCTCGGTCACAGCTTTCAAGCGTTTGAGGCCAGGAGAATACATGAAAAGAAGAAACAAAAGGAAGTCGAGGAAAAAAGAAGAGGAGAGAAAGAAAGGAGAAAGAAAAGACACACAGAAAGAAGAAAAAACACACACACACACAAAGAAGAAAACACAACGAAAAGACACAAAAAGAATCAACCTGAAAGTCAAAAAAGTCAAGGTTATTAAATTTTAATGGCAGTGGACAAAATACGAGTGAAAATTCTCGCTCGTATTTGCGCTTTTTCTGAGAATCGTCTGAAACAGGTTTTGAACCATACTTGAAATAAACTGCGAAACTGGGACTGTCAGCAGAACTCTTAGTTCTTCTCGGAATCATTCTAATTTCACTTTTCCTCGTTCTTTGTTTACCATACAAAACTTGGCTGCTCCTCAACCGGAGATGGAAAACGAGGAGACACCGTGACGTCATCCACTTAGCAGTAACTTATGCGCGGCTGACGTCAGTCAATCCCCGTTCCTAAGATAAAAAGAAACCCATTTTCTCGGCTTATAAACGTTGCGCCGGGGAGCTGCGGGAGCTTTTAATTTTTTACCTCCTTTTTCTTCCGAGAGACTTCAAAGGGATCCTCCGGCTCGTGTCTTTGAGCTGATAGGCTGAAGCCAGCAGGGCCGATTGTGGCCACCTTCTTTGATGTCTTCCATTGCACTAGTTCATCCTTGTTTTCCTCCTTTTTTTTTATATAAAGGTTCCGTCGGTTTTTAAATTGGCTCTCGGTGCTCTTAACGCTTTGTATGTCTCGAGGGCGGGGCCCCCGACAGACGGAAATGGGGACAGGGCGGAATTGGCGGAGGCTTCTGCTTTATGAGAAAATGGCGTTCAACAAGGTGCAGTGAAAGGGTTGCAATTGGAGTGTGAAGGTGGATGCTTAAATTGGCAGTCAAGCCTGCCTGATAAAAGACGCCCACGGTCTAAACGTGGGAAGTCTCGCTTTGCTTGGCCATTAGGTGGCGAAGAAATGAGCAACGATGAGTAAAAATCCTAAATTATATCCGTGTGATCGTTCAAAACCACCTTTTCGGTTCCTCCAGCTCGGGTCCCTCAGTAGTCCAGTCACAGGTGATTTTTCGATGCAAAGCTTGGCGTAGAATTTTTCTCAGCGGTTTTAAGTTATTTGGGGCGCTGAAATCGAATCCGAAGCTTCCCAAAAAAATGTCTGGAATGCTCACCGCCAAAATCGCAAAAAAAACCCGAAATTTCGGAAGTTTTTTTTTTTACAGATAACTTTGAAAGGGTGCGTTGAAGGTGAAAATGTTCCATATAGTAAAATAAAAACCACAAAAATCTGCGTGGAATGAGCTACCTCAAAGACAAAATTGAGCCAGCCGTAAGGACGCGACGGGCCGCCAAAAAAATGTCGATTTTTTCAACTTTTCGAAAATCAAGATAATTTCAAATTTGATTGTCTGCTGCTCAAAAATGGTAACTCCCACGTAAAAACTCATTTAAAGATAGTTTTAGAACATCTATAGATGTTATAATTAGAGAGTAATAATTACTCTGCGTTAGAATTATTCAGAATTATATCAAAGACTTTAGGTCAAACGAAAATTTAAAAATGAATAAATGTTCGGAAACTGATGGGTCAGTTTATTTAAAAAATTATACGTTAATCTTAATTATAATTATACGTTAATATTAATCAGATTCATTATTATTCATTTTTAAATTTACGTTTGACCAAGAGGAACATTATTTGTGCTCTCTGATCGCAGAAATCGATGTTCTACAACTTCCAAATGAGTTTTTACGTGGGAGTTGCCATTTTTTTTTTTTTTTTTAGCAGCAAACATTCAAATTTGAAGTAAAGCGAAAAGTTGAAAAAAAGTGACATTTTATGACAGCCCATCGCGCCCTTACGGCTGGCTCAATTTTGACTTTAAAGTAGCTCAATCGACGCAGAATTTTGCGCTTTTTAATTTACGATATGGAACATTTTCACCTTTAACGCACCCTTTCAAAGTTATTTGTAAAAACCAAAAAAACTTCCGAAATTTCGAGGGTTTTTTTACTGGGTGAGCGTCCCAGAAATTTTGTTGGGAAGCTTCAGATTCGTGTTCAGCACCCCCAAAAAAACATCATATATAATATATATAATAATAATATATATTATATAACCGTTAAGAAAAATTCTTACGCCTCGCTTTGCATCAAACACCCCCTCAGAGGGGCTCTGCGGGGCTACGGGAGGGGTTTTGAAGGTTTTTGGCTATGGGATCGAGTTAGGTGTCGTTTTCGAAGTATTTTTGGACGTAGATTCATTTTATGGGGGTCGCAGAACCATCCAATTTCACCTTTGGTGGCGCTACTAATGGAACTTTTGAAGAATTGGATGAGGTCAAATGAGGTGTCGTTTTTCGTGTAATTTTGGGGGCATAATTATTTTTTTTTTTTTGGTCAAATTCAGCAATTCAGCAACCATCTCAGTCACTATTTCGGGTAAGTTGCCGTCGTTCCCCGCGTAAAAACCCTCCTCCACTGTTATCCGCGGCATTGTGACAGAAATCCAGAAAAAAAAAAAAATTGTCATTAGAATTATTCTAGCGATTCGAATTCGACGGCAACAACCAAAACAAGATCGTCAGATTTGCGTTACTTTGGCACTCACTGAGCCGCTCAGTATCAATACGCGTCACTCCAAAGTGCAAGGTCGTCGAAAACCAAGTTGACCAACAGAACAAAGCTCGAAATCAGGTCTCTTATCAAATTTCAGTGTTTGTTTTTAGTGTTGCTCTGGCGGATTAGCTTTTGCTCATCTGGAAAAGTTCCTGGTTCGGTTTGAATTCAGTTGTGCCCGCAAGGTTTTCAGCCCGATCGCCCAAACCCGTGGGGCGCTATGGGGCTACGGGAGGGGTTTGAAGTCTTTTGGCTATGGGATCGAGTTAGGTGTCGTTTTCGAAGTATTTTTGGGCGTGGAATCCATATTTGGGGATGCCGGAACGATCCGATTTCACTGTGGCCATCTATACGGCTTTCATGGGGCTACAAATGAGATTTTTGAAGGATCCCAAGAGGACAAATATTTTTCAAGTAAAAAACGAAACATTTTTGAAACAAATTTTTGAAGTAAAAAAATCAAAAACATTTTTTCATTGATACAAAATTAATTTTACAAAGAGTATAAAAAATGCAGCGTTTTTTCAGTAGTACCTACTGAGAAGTTTCTTCTGTAGTCCCTAAAGTAGTATAAAGCGATCTCTGCGCTCTCTATGAACGTTTTCGGGAAAACCTTACATTTTTTTTTCGAGCCAACCAAGAAACACAGGGTCCCTTCAACGCTACCAAACTATATTCCGGGATTGTGATTTTTTTTTTTTTTTTTTTTTTTTTTTTCATCGACGGGGAGAAAAAGTACTCCAATGAGAAAATATCTCTCGATATTTTTTTTCGCGGTTGGGGCACCACGTAGAGGTCTGTAGAAAAGGGAACAAAAAAAAAAATTGACGAGGGGTGAGGAAGCTTTTATCTTGACAGGTTTCAACCGTCAGACGTGCGCCTGTCCCGGTGCTTCCCTTGTTTCCATTTTAGATAGGTTGGAACACCGCCCTTCGGACATCTTCCACCCTCTCGCAACCCTCTGCCATATTTCCTCTTCCGCTACAAGTTACCTTTCCCGTCGTATTGATGGGAGTCAAAATGTAGAGCACGTCTTTTCCTTTTTCGGTCGATATAAAGACCTCCCGATTTATTCATATTTATACGAACTACATCGACTTACATAATGCAGCTTCTATAAAACCGCCTGGAAGCACCCACCTGAAACAAAACCAGTAAAATTAATCGAGTTCCCAAGCCGAACTTTTCGTCGCAAAAACCGATAATTCCCCCCCGCTCGGGTAATTCCCCATCTTCATTTCCATTTAGTCAAACCAAGTTTCGCATATTCACAAAGCCCCGGAACTCCCCTTTTTGAGGGCCCGTTTCCCGGGAATTAGACTCACCCTTTGATCTCCCCAAAAGGGATTAAACCGCGTAATCGTTTTGGGAGGGACGAGGTGAAGATGACTTAAAGCCTCCACCTGTTGATTCGATTATCGCGACATCTCTCGGCGAAGGAAATCCACGCGGAATGGAACCGTGCGGTGTGCCGAACGAGGTGATATGTTTGGCGGGTTGGGATTCGGTTTTTTTTAAGGCTTGTTCCATGTTTTTTGGGATGCTGAATCCGAGGGTTGCAGACCTGTCTGATCTGAAATTTTGACAAAATACTCGGTTTACCATCTAGTTGTGCCCGCAAGGTTTTCAGCCCGATCGCCCAAACCCGTGGGGCGCTATGGGGCTAAAATGGGGCTACGGGAGGTTTTTTTAAGGCTTTTGGCTATGGGATCGAGTCAGCTGTCGTTTTCGAAGTATTTTGAACGTAGAACCCATTTTTTGGGGTCCCGGAACGATCCGATTTCACTGTTGCGATCTATAGGGCTCTCATGGGGCTACAAATGGGATTTTTGAAGGATCCGAGGAGGTCAAATATTTTTCAAGTAAAAATAAAATAATTTAAACAATCCAAAAAAAAAAAATATTTTTGAAAAATAAAAAATAAAAATTAACTTTTTAAATTTTTTTTCATTTACAGAATTAAATTTCTGATCGAGTAACCTATATCAAAGAATAATAACCCCTTGTGTAAAATTTGCAGTTTTTATTTTATTTTTGCTGCTGTGCAGATATTAGGAAGAATAATTCTTATTACGTACCTCGTAATTATTACGAATACCTCAAAATTTAAACAAAAGTAACATCGCGAACGTTCACTTAATTTTGTTCTTCCTCCTCCCTGGCGATGGACGAAGACAATTTCTTGGCAACGTTGAAGACAATTTCCCTCGCCTGACTCCTCAACGACCTTCCCCGAGAAATTTTAGTTTCCTTCTTTCACAAAAGTTTGCATTCGGAAGAATTTGAAATACCGAAACTACACAACTGGGAGACGTGAATAAAAACGAGCAAGCTGACAATGTTGCCAACATAAAAACTCGAAATCCTTTGGCTCGTCCACGGCTCAGGATGCCACATCGGCGTTTCCTTTTGCGGCCACCAGGCTGCAGTGTCGGAGCGCAATATTCTTGTGGGAGACCTATTATAGCAAATAATTTGCTTTGTGCAGCTCCACTAGCTGCTACTCTGTCCCATAATTTGGTCCTGCAGATGGGCAGATAAATTTATTTGAGATTGGACAATTAATTCAGGAATCATCATTTAAAGTTAGTAATTCCAAATATCTTCTTTTTTTTACTTTTCATTTTCCTGGTCGCATTTCAAGCAACACACGATTTCCGACTCCTTTTCCACGCAAAATTCGTCGGGTTTTGATGTTTTTAGAGTTAAAACCGAATGTACGAGGCCGTAGAACCGTCATTTCCTCCCAACATAGGGAGACAGGAAAATCAATAATGCAATAGGTACCGTATTGAAACTCCGACAATACAAACAGAGCTTTTTACAACCCGTAGGCGATTTGCCGAATAATATTTGACTGGGGCTAATTTCCTAGTGTTATCGTCACGACCTGTTCAAATGATATTATCATCACAAAGGAACTGTTCCAGCTGTTAGTATACCAAAAGAAAAGCTGTTACAGCTTTTAGTATGCCAAAACAGGTGGATATATAAGATGCCTGGAGATGGTGAAGAACATCACTTTTGTTGCTGACTTCGGTGAGTATTGAAATTTATCATTTAGAAATTGAAGATATTTAGAGAACGTTCAGTTCGTTTCGTGTTGTAACTCATTCATTTTGATTCTTTTTAATCATTCAGTAAATTAAATGCAATCAATTTATCATCATCTGTATCGGGCATTAGGCCAACAGAAACTCAAACATGTCCTCTAGCGCTGAGCTTTCGGCCGATGTACTGCCTTCATCAGGACTTATGAGGAAATTAGTTCGTAGGTACTTAAAAGATGAGAAAGCACGGGAAACACGAACCCACACAAGTAGTATGAGTAACTCATAGAAGAGCTGTTCTTCTCATACTTTTGGTTTATTATTCTTGGAATAATGCACCTATATTTTGACGACGGGGGTCGACGACTCGGATCGGCCTACAAATTTGACATTATCCGTTTCAAGAGGTCTACATTCTAAATCCGAAATGTCCGTCCGCCGTCCGGGCCGTTTTGGGCAGTACCAAGGAATTTTTTTTGAATCTGAAATTTTGACTAAATACTTGGTTTACCATCTAGTTGTGCCTGCAAGATTTTCAGTTCGATCGCCCAAACCCTTGGGGCGCTATGAGGCTAAACTGGGGCTATGTGAGGTTTTTTTTTTAAGGCTTTTAGCTATGGGATCGAGTTAGGTGTCGTTTTCGAAGTATTTTTTTGACGTAGAATCCATTTTCTGGGGTCCCGGAACGATCCGATTTAACTGTGGCGATCTGTAGGGCTTTCAAGGGGCTAAAAACGGGATTTTTGAAGGATCCCAGGAGGTTAAATATTTTTCGAGCAAAAATAAAGAGTTTTCTTTATTTTAATTTTGAAAAAAAAAATCCAAAAAAAAACATTTTTCCAAATTTTTACCCATTAACACAGAAATAATTGTTGCACAAGTAACCTATATCAAAGAATAATAAACCCTTGTGTAAAATTTGCAGCTTTTTAAAAAATTAATTTTATTTTTTTATTCTCAAATTTTTTTTTGTTTAGGTAATTTTAATTTTGATTTCAATTATTGCAATTTTGAGTTCAGTTTTCTTTTTTAATTTTTCTAAATCCATTTTCATTTTTTATGATCTTAATTTTTTCCGATTTTAGTTTTAACTTAAATTTTTTACTTTTAAATTCAGTTTTTATCATTTAATTATCATTTAATAATGAATAACAGGACGTTTCCATTTGTTTTCGTCACGTCACGAGCGTCACGTCACGGGGGATTTTGAAAGCAACATGATCGCGAAAACTATACTCACATGATTGGTCTCTAAGGAAGTTTAGCGGTTGGTTAGAAGTAGAGGGTTGGTGTAAAATTGATCATTATTAAATGATCTGGCTGTAGAACCATAGGTCTACCATCCGGTTTTTTTTAGTTTTTAATTTTTTAAATTAATTTTTATTTTTATTTTCTTAATTTTTTCAATTTTAACCGTAACTAATTTTTTTAATTTTAAATTTTTGTTCTTTTTAATCTTTTTTTTTTTTTTTTTTTTCAGTCTACTGCAGCGATGGCAATTAAAGTAGTTGCGTTGGGGCTTTTGCTCGTTGGTGTCACTTCGGGTCTGGACGTCAACAGCATCGAGGATCTGCCAGCGGCGAAGCTCTCGGGGAAGATCACGCTGAAGGACGTCAACGTTCCGGCGGGAGTCACTTTGAATTTGGAGAACCTCAAGCCCGGAACCGTCGTGGAGTTTGCGGGTCGCATCCAGTTCGGGTACAAAGAGTGGGTAGGACCGTTGATCAAAGCTAGCGGAAAGAACGTCAAAATCATCGGTGAGTTGGATTGTCGTGGCGACTGGTACAGAGCGCATGGGGGCGAAAAGGCCAGCAGAGAGCGCCATTGGCTACTGCCTGGCTCTCATTGCTGCTGCCCAGACTTTTCATCCTGGGTCGGAGCAACACGCTGCACCTGCTGATTGTGTCTGCTTTGGCTCAAAGTCTGATCTCGCCATTTTCTGCTGGAGATAGTGCAACCTTATGGTTCTTGAACTTTCAAGCACTCCTCCAGAAGACACAGCCCCCCCCCCCCTCCCCCGCCAATCCAGAGTTAGCACCCTCATTCCATTGTGCCTCACGGACTAGAGCCTTTGACCCCAATACAGGATTCCAATCAAACTCAAGTCCTTGAAATCCAGCCCGACCTCTAGCAGAACCTGACCAAGCTTCTCATGCCACACATGTAGTTTAGCCCCTATATATATGAACTAGAGCCCGCCTTCAATGATCCGTTGATCATCATCTCGAAAAGTTGGCTTGAACAGTCGCTTGAATTGAGAAAATGGTTTATTTCAGGTCTTCCCGGCCACGTCATTGATTGCCAAGGGGAGCGTTGGTGGGACCACAAAGGAGGAAATGGTGGCAAGAAGAAGCCCAAGTTCTTCGCCCTGAAACTGCAAAACTCCCAGGTCACCGGTCTCAACGTCACGAACCTGCCTGTTCACGGATTCTCAGTCAACACCTGCAAGCACGTCGACATTTCCCAAATCTCCATCGACACCCGCTTGGGAGACGTCAAAGGAGGACACAACACTGACGGGTTCGACGTCGGCAATTCCGAACACGTGAAGATCTCCGACTGCAAGGTTTGGAACCAGGACGACTGCCTGGCCATCAATTCTGGTTCGAACATCGAGTTCGTCGACAACTTCTGCTCAGGCGGGCACGGCATCTCCATCGGGTCTGTCGGCGGAAGGAAGAACAACGAAGTCAAGAACGTCACAGTCCAAGGGTGCACCGTTCAAGACTCTGACAACGGCATTCGGATCAAGACCATCAAAGGAGCCACCGGATGCGTCTCGGACATCACCTACGAGAACATCCAGCTCAAGAACATTCGCAAAAGGGGAATCGTCATCCAGGGCAACTACCTCAACGGAGGACCCAACGGCGACCCCACCGGAGGAGTTCCCATCACCGGCTTGACCATCAAGAACGTCAGCGGCAACGTTGCCGCCAAAGGAACCAACGTTTACGTCTGGGTGGCCGACGCTTCCGATTGGAACTGGAGCAACGTTACAGTTACCGGCGGAACCAAAATCCTGCCCAACAAAGGTGTCCCGAATGGCGTCCAAATCTAAACGCTTTTCATAAATAAAACCCAAAGAACATCAACGTGTCTTTCCCCTGATTTCGTTCAGTATTCAGTTGTTATCCGAGCCGTAGAGTCCTTCCCATAAATAATTAAAGGCCGTTTCTGGGGATCTTCCTATGGAGGGCGGTAGTTATGCAGAACATTCAAATGAACCTGACCTCTCCTCCACAAACAAACACCTACCTACTGTTTTTGTTGACCATCTCGATCATCTTTTACCCAACTTGTTTGAGAGCTGGATCCAAAATAGAGGCCGAGCTTGCCAAGACGCCTTCGGTGAGAAAATGTGAGTTAAAACTCGAGAACAACTCAAAATTAGCGTCACCGTCAACCGGCAAAAACTTCGTCAGATCGATTGGATTCAAAGTGTCAAAACTCGAGTAGCAGTTCTCTCTGGATCCAAGTGTGCTTTATGCTGTGGGTTTCACGTTGTTTGGCGATCATCTTTAAAGCCAACCAACCTTGGCTTCAGCCACTCGTTTACTCGTTTAGTGGCGTAAGCTACAAAAGTGGTAAAAAAATAGGGGCTGGAGCAGTTGACAGATATGTTGGGATGGCGGCGGACCAAGGGGTGTCCGACGGCGACGCGGTGGCCTCCTTCTGCCTCCACCTAAACACTGGGCTAAAATGGTGCTACGGGAGGGGTTTTTAAGGCTTTTGGCTATGGGATCGAGTTAGGTGTCGTTTTAGAAGTATTTTTGGACGTAGAATCCATTTTTTGGGGTCCCGGAACGATCCGAATTCACTGTGGGGATCTGTAGGGCTTTCATGGGGCTACAAATAGGATTTTCGAAGGATCCCAGGTCAAATATTTTTCAAAAAAGTAAAAAAAAAATTGAAAAAAAAAATTCCAAAAGAAATTGAAAAACATTAGGCTCCTATTTTCCAAATTTTTTTTTATAGACACAGAATTAAAGTTTTGCACAAGTAACCTACATCAAAGAATAATAAACCTTTGTGAAAAATTTGCAGCGTTTTTGCCTAAAACTCACAAACGGTCCGATCTTAATTATCTTTTTTTTTCTGGTGAAAGCTGATTAAATTGTATGTAAAGGACGGTGCGCATTACATTAAATTTAATTTTCTGTTGAGACAGCAAAAGTGCCATTAATATTCGAAAACGTTCTGAAAACCTGGTTTTCCGGTTACCGAGCGGTCTCCGTTCGGGGGACTTTTTTTGAAAGAATCAACCATTTTCAGTTGACTGAATTTCCGCAACGAATGTACCAATAGAGGTTCCCTAACATGAAATTTAATGCTCTGCAACTTTCATTATATGACATTTTACGATACGGGTAGCCGTTTCGGAGATGCAAGCGTTGAAAGCGGGGCTAAACTTCAAAATGGGAAAATTTGAAAAAAATCGCCTTTTTTCGACGGTCCACAGCGGCACAACGGCTGGACCGATTTTGACGTGTAGGGGATGCAATCGACGTAGAATTTAGTAATCTTTAAATTTCTTTTCGTGACTTTTCTATTGCGGTGGTTAGTTTTCACGTAATTCGCAAAAAACCGGGAAAAGTGCGAACATTTCGCGGTTTTTTGGCCACCCCCTGAATATCACCAGGAAATTTAGTGTGCAAAATATGGTTTTAACATCACTAACAAACCCCCAAAGTTTCGTTTTGTCCACAATTTTTGCAAGGTATCCCCCCTCCCCTTTCTAATTCAATAAAATAAAACTTATGCGTTTGTAGGGGGACACATTTAAGAAAACTACTCAAGTTGAATTTTTTTCCCCCGAATTTTTCGCACAACAACTTTAAACGAGACAGAGATTTTTCTTCATGAACTGCAAACCGGCCTTCGGCTTTGTTAACCTGTTATACGCAGTTTTACTATGATCGCCCTCCGTAGACTTTGATGTCATCATGCGATAGATATCTTATCTCTGGGGTCTTCCAAACGCCTTCAAAACTCGAGATATCACTTTCCTGCTACCTTCGTTTTTTTTTTCTCTCCACTTAATCCGTTTAATCAAATTTAATTAACGTCTTCATTGACAAACGAAAATTACGCATTGTGATTTAGGAACGTCAATTGGTTCACCGTGTTTTCTGATACGTTAAATTGGCACTTGAAACAACTGTCGGTTTGATGTCAATCACACTTGAACACGACCTAGAATGACCAATTTACAGTTGAATTGCGCACAACCCGTAGTGGACTCGTAAAATATGATGTAATTATTGTAGCGACTAATTGGGGAATTTGATATTAGGAGGGTTGTTTGCAAAACAAATTATGCGGACGGAGGAGCGGTTAATAAAGTGCTAAAATTACGAGACTTCAAACAATATTTACTGTGGGAAACGTGAGGTTTGAACAGGAAATAACCGTAATAAATTGTTTTATTGGTTCAGTAAGATGACCCAATCGACATGATCAACATTTGGAGCTTGCGGGATTTGAACTGGATTGGGGTCAAATGTAATTTGAAGCACTTCGATTGTCGAACAAATTTCCCTATTCGTTTCTTTCGAGTTACGAATGCTAATCAGGCTGACCTTGTTCATTCCTATTGTCTGCCAACATTCATCCAGCTGTAGAAATTTGACCATCTTGACAAGACTTGCCCACCCGTGGGGCGCTATGGGAGGGGTTTTTCGAAGGTTTTCGGGTATGCGGTCGAATTAAGTGTCGTTTTCGAAGCATTTTTGGACGTAGAATCCATTTTTGGGGGTTTCAGAACGATCCTATTACACTGTGGGGATCTATACGGCTTTCATGGGGCTACAAATGGGATTTTTGAAGAATCCCAACGGATCAAAATTCCGAGTAAAAAATTTAAAAAAAAAATTTATTCTTCAATTTTGGTTTATTATTCTAGGATTAATAAACCGATGTATTCGTAAAATTTGACATTATACTTTTCAAGAGGTCCAGATTCCAAAACCAAAATGACCGTCCGCCGCGGCGCGCCGTCCGGGCCGTTTTGGGCAGTGGGAATGTTTTAAAAAATCTGAAATTTGGCAAAATACTTCGTTTACCATCTAGTTGTGCCCGCAAGGTTTTCAGCCCGATCGCCCAAACCCGTGGGGCGCTATGGGGCTAAAATGGGTGGGTTTTTAGAAGGCTTTTGGCTATGAGATCGAGTTAGGTGTCGTTTTCGAAGTATTATTGGACGTAAAATGCATTTTTTTGGGGGTCCCGGAACGATTGGATTTCACTGTGGCGATCTATGGGCCTTTCATGGGGCTACAAATGGGACTTTTGAAGGATCCCAGGTGGTCAAATATTTTTCGAATAAAAAAACAAAACGCTGCTAATTTTACACAAGGGTTTATTATTCTTTGATTTAGGTTACTTGTGCAGAATTTTAATTATGGGACAATAAAATAAATAAATAAATTTTTTTGGATTTTTTTTTTTTTTTTTTTTTTACTTGAAAAATATTTGAACCCCTGGGATCCTTCAAAAATCCCATTTGTAGCCCCATGAAAGCCCTATTAAACCTTGGCGTCCTCCTTAAAAAAAAAAGAACAAAATTCCTACATTGTGCTACATTTTCTCTTTGATTGTCCTCCTTTCACAAAAGAGGAGATGGTAACCCTGAGGAGAGGGGAGCACTTATGATAATAAGGACTATCTACTAGGTACTTATTTTGTTACATAGCACGTCACGACAAGATAAAAGGAATATTGGGAACTTCTTTTGGCCCCCCCTGAAATGTTGGGTTTATGCATAATATGCAAAACCATCATAATATGATTATATTTTAATATATTATATTAAAATATAATATCCATCATATTATGATGGACACATCATAAATGTATCCATGTTGTGATGGATAAACTCAAAGACACCTTTGAGTTTATGTATCACAAAACGATTAACCATTCCGAAAATTTCGTCGATCCCACCACCGGTGCTCTCACTCAGACAATAGAATGTCTCTGGAACCACGTCAAACACAGATCTTATTAATTTGGGCGAATGAAACACAGGTTATTATGCGTGATGGAAGTTTATTACGGAAAATACGTTAAGACGGATTATGATTGATTGATTGTTTTATTTATAAATCTGTACATTTTTGGGCCTATAGCGGCCCACTCTTACAAATATACAGAAGAGATCAGTTAGGTACATAAGTTCACATCAGGCTTCAATGCGTCTAACATTAATAAGAAATAGAAAAATAAATGTTACCTTCTTGTTTCATCGAAGCTAAACAGTACACTTTCCCTCTTTTTGCAATGTTCACATTTTTTTTTTCTCACACATTTATACTTTTATTAGGTTATTTGGTGAGTAAATACTACGTGTCATTTATTTCAAGCATAAGTTTTTCTTTGAATTTCTTCTTAAATTTAGTAATCTTTGATTCTTGAAATAATGCAGTATACTCATTATGAAGTCGACAACATTGTACTACAAACGAATTACTCATTGCTTCTGTTCTATGTTTTGGGATTGCTAAAGTAGTTGCGCCATGTCTAGTGCCGCTCCCATGAGCGCTCACGTTTCCCAACATTTGGAACTTATCAAATAAATACCTAGGTTTATTTGTTTTTAATAATTTATACAAAATCGTTGACAAATTTAATTTTCTTTTTACTCTAATTTTAAGCCAATTCAATTTCAAGTAGTACGGGGTGACATGTTCATAATAAGGTAGGTCAAATATGAATCTAATCGTAGCGTTAAGTGCTTTCTGCAAATCCCCAGTTTGTCTCTCCAAAGCATCAGTCAGAAGGCACGAGCCATACTCAAAATAGGGGATAATCAACGCCTGGACTAACCTGATCTTGACATACTGGGGGAAGTGGTATGCAAACTTCCTTAATTGACTCAGAGCTTTAAACGTGTTATTCCTAATTTGTTTTACTTGCGCTTCCCAATTTAGAGTTTTCGAGATTATAACTCCTAAATCCTTCACCTCGTCTTGAAAATCGAGCTCGACGCCATCTACTTTTATACGGCGGATTTCTCTAAAATTAATCAGGTTTAACATTCGTGAACTGCCTATGACCATCGCCGGGAACTTGGCAATATGTCGACACATAAACTGGTCGACACCTCCTGTCGCCATATTTCCACACCAGGTGTTGAAGAACGTCGATAACGCACATCTTTAAAACTGGTCGACTGATTTATGTCGAAAACTTGAGATCCGTTTTTCGCTGTATTTCAACATCAGAGTGGAAAATGAGCTAAAAACACCGCTCTTGAAACTGGTCGACTGCTGAACGACGACAAAAGGGTTGTTTGGCCACTACCTGTCCTCAGCCTTTGTCCCGTGGGGTCTTGGGAAGTGGGTCATTGACACTGCCTTGCCAACTGTAGCCCTCAACCTAACTCAAAACAATTAGGAAGATTCAGGAAATGTAGGCCTGGATTCAGATTCCTGCCCATCTTTTTTTAACATAGATATGTTTTTGGGCTGGGGGTCATTCTAAAATTTTCGTAACGACACCAAAATTTGTTACGGAACATAATCGCGAAAACTATAATCACATGATTGGTCTGTAAGGAAGTTTGGCGGTTGGTTACTAGAAACTGTTTCTACTCGACAAGTACAAAAATTTGATTGAAGCAATATTGGATGCAGAGAAAGCCTACTCTATCGACTGCATCACGATAAAGAATGGCCGGGGGAAGGTGATCCTGTGAATGAAATGAGTTCTGATTTGCGTACATCCCTTGTACATGAAGACCCAGTTACTTGTTGCTTGTATGTTGACAAATTAGTTGACACGATAATGTTTTGCTGCAGTCGTCGCGTTACAGTCCATTTGGTTCATACCGCGTCATAGAGTACTTTAAACGTATACGTTTACATAGAGTTTCAGCAAAGAGGCAGTCCACACGCACACATTTTACTTTGGTTAAAAAGTGACCCAAAAGAACAGGTAGATGAGAACATGCCCGAGACAATTCGTCTTGTTTAGCAATGAGACGGACAAATAAGCGTCAGCGCGATTTGATTCTGGAAGCGATACATCGTATAATATATTATGTACATACATGTACAAAGATGATGAGAAGACTCCGCTTCAAATCTTTCTCACCGGTCCAGCTGGTTGTGGCAAAACTTTCACAATGAAGTTGATGATGGAGACCTATAATCGATTTTCTCAAGCTCATAATGTAGCGTTCAATGCTTACGTAGCTACAGCTTCAACTGGTATGGCCGCAGCCGCGATCAATGGTACTACGGTTCACGCTGCTTTTCGAATTGGAAACTCGCAACGTGAAACTGGTCTCTCTGTTGAATCACTTAATTCATTCAGAACTGCCTTCAACAATGTGAGGATAGTGTTTATCGACGAGTGCAGTATGATCGGCTCAGGTTTACTTGGACAAATAAATTCTCGTTTGCAGCATATTCTTCACGATCATGAACGTCCCTTCGCTGGTATGAATATGGTTTTCTGCGGTGATCTACGACAATTACCCCCTCTATGTCAAACTCCAATCTATAAACGCAGTAAACAAAACTTTTGTTGCGAGATTGTGTGTATTATTCACTCAGTATTATCCACTTGTCCAAGTAATGCGTCAAGCTGATGTTACTTTCTCGTCTACCTATATTAACGAAAATTGGAGATGTTCAGCATTTACTACCTGAAGAAAAGGAACTAATTGAGAGTAGATTTGTAACACGAGAATATGTGGACGAGCATTACCCTGAATCGATACGACTGTTCTTTCGTACCCTAGAATCTAGGGTGAATGCATCTGATGTGGATGCATTCAACGCTGCTTCCATTCGTGGTGAAGGAGTAATTGAGTACGTTGCCCAGGATGAATATATTGGAGCTCGTAATGATGACCAAGTCAAACATGCTCGCGAAAAGGTGCCCCCAGATCCCATTCCAAGTAGATCTTATAAATTCCTTGGGCTTAGGTCAATACAGTTAGGTACAGGTGAAAATCTGGTTTCCAAAGTTAACCGATTTTCTGAGGCGTACCTAGGTAACCTATATCTCGAAAACGGTTCGGAATTTGGAAAAAGTTTTTATAATCAAAGTTGTGCAGAATCATATCATCTTTCATTAAAAAAAAACATCTTTTTTAAATGAAATTTTACTATAGGGCATGATTTATCGAAAAAGGCACAGTTTCCGAGATATGAATATTTTAGTGAATTCACTAAAATCCTGAAAAAGGGACCTTTGGAGATACTCCAGGCAAATTAGAAAAGTTAGCAGAAAGTTTAGTAATACTCGTAATCACCACGTTCCTATACGTTTTTTGGGTCGCTGAACACGAATCATTTAATGCTACTAGTGCATTTTGTAGAAAATCTTATGTACTTCCATGTTGTATAGAGTGGTCATGTCGTTAGAACGCATAGTTAGGGAGATATGAGCAAAAAACCGGAAAAAGTGCCAACAAACTTCAGAGTCGTGTTCAGCGACCCAAAAAACATAAAGGAATGTGGTAATTACGACTATTACTAAACTTTCAGCTAACTGCCTTTTATTTTCCTAATTTGCCTGGCCTAAGACCCCCCTCATAACGCAGCACCCCCACCCCCCAGAACTTTTAGTATGTTACTTGCTTTGTATGTTGCTTTAGTTGTTACTTGAACTTTGTATGTTGTTTTTTATCTTTCTTTTTTTTCTACCTCAAGACCATTTTTCGTCTCTGTTGCCTGGACTATATGCATTCTGCAACTATTCATGATAATAATTATCATGAATATAATCTGATTTACTTAAACCATCAGTAAAGTACGCAAAACTAACTTTCTTTTTTTTAGGGGTTTTCCAGTTTCCTGTGCAATAGCCATAATTCCTTCCTTTTTAAAAATGACTTTAATAGAATAATGAAATAATGTAATAGCAATAAACTAAAAACAAATTTTCATTTCATAGGTATTTCATCAAAATAATTTTGCAATTCATTAAGGCACCACCAGGGGAGGGTGAGTTTGTTGGTCGCTAAGTCATAAGCCGATGAGTCATGAGAAGTCACTTTCAATAATTGAATTGAATTGAATTGAATTGAATTATTCCGGGAGGGGAAGCCTGATGAGGTGAACTCCAACGTAAATACTTACGACCAAATTACGCGAAAAGGGTAGTGCAACGTGTTAGGATAGGGATAGGGGCCATCTACCTGCTTTTGTTAACTGTAACTCTTCAACAGGCCTACTTTCGTAACTTCGTAGGTAACTTCGTAGGCCTACAGTAAGTTATCCGGCTTTGTTGATCTATAATTGGCCAGGTAGAGTGTCTGCCATTTCCCTTCGAGACTTCGCAGGTATACGAAGGATGTCGATGGAAATCTGTCGTCGTATCCCCTTGTTTGACTTGGACGACCTTTTTCAACAAGGGGTGTTGAAACTTGTCGACTTGTCGCTGTATTTTTATGTCGCCGTATTTCCAATGCCAGTGAAGTCGACTTAGTTCAACTCTTGGTGTTGAAAGATGTCGACACGGCTTCTGGGCCGTTTGTCGACCAGTTTATGTGTCGACATATTGCCCCCCATCCCCATCGCCTTGCATTTCGTTGGGTTCATTTTCAGGCTATGCCTCTTGCACCAAACGACCAGCTCATGAATTTCGGAGTTCAATAGCTCAATTACCATGTCCAAATTCGCAGGATACGCCGAGACATATACTTGCAGATCGTCGGCGTATAACATGTACTTTACGGAGCAATGTTTCCCCAGTACCACCACAATTCTGTTGATGAATACCACAAAGCATAGAGCCGATAGCACCGAGCCTTGTGGTACCCCAATCAGAATCTCTCGCCAATTAGAAAACATACCATCGGGGGTGCGAACTCGCTAGATAGATTATGAGAGAGAACCGGGCCTGACAAGGACATAAAGAAGACTGCAATTCATGTACTTACAGGTTCAAGTGGGGGGAAGAGACCTACGGTATTGGTCTACAGAAAAACTGTAGGATTGCTCAACTAACAGATCTGTTACTATTACTAGTCCTACTTTGTATATATACAAAATTAAACGCACAGGAGCACGAAAACTTCTTGAGCGAAGAATGGCGGAGATCCGCTCCAGTCGGATGTGTTTGAAGCCTTTTTCGATGACATGAAGTCAACGTTTCTTTGACATCCCCTACCCCCACACTGACGAACTTCTCATCTCTCTCTCTTTTCGGTAGGTAACACACGAGACCCACCAATCGCCAGTGGTAGGTTACCTCGATGCCGAATTTCACACAATGTCATGTCGAACTATCATACATCCCAACTTTCAACATTAAATGTTTATACATTTTATTTCATTCTTTAAGTTGCATGATTTAGTTTTTACCTACGTGGTTAAATATAACCTTTCCAATGCTACTTTCGATATAATATATATAATTCAAGAGTCAATTTTAAATGCGCCTTAATGCTAAATTAGGAGTGGAAATTCACCCGAATTTCGGGTTAAATCATCCTGTGCCATGTTGATAGAAGTCAAAAAAGGAAAAATACTTCTGTTTTGTGACAAGTTGTTCTGGCCGATTCGAAAACTGTGACGTCACCTACGCCGGTTCCGGTTTCCAGTCAAAGAAACCAGAGTGCAGGTCGATTTTCAAATTTTTTTTCTTGATTTTCATAGTGTTTGCCACTAGTGACGCTGGAGTAACGCGAAAATGGCCGTGTTTGCTTGGTTGTGATCGTGCGTATTGACTCAACTTATTCGTGATATAAATTAACTTATTCGACGTGACCGATCCTTCAGTTTTTAGTTTTTTAATGGTGGCCAACTCGTCGACCAATAGGAGCTGACTTCGGGTTTCCGCCAAAATTCAAATTGCAATTTTTCCATAAATTTTATAAATTCGTACGAACTTGCAGTTTGTGTTTTAACCTCATTTTCAGTATTATTGGGACGCCTTCTATCGATTAAAAAATAATAATCCAGACAAGTTTCCATTCCTAATTGAGTGTAGCTCTTGCATGGCCACTGCGGTGTGACAGTTCGTTAAACATTGTAGCGTCACAAAACGAAGATAATGTTCCAGTAATTGTCAAGCAGTCGTCGATTTGATTGTGTCAGTAACTTTTGATTTTAGGACGAAATTCAGTTCGGACGTTCAAAAATGTGATGGGAAACGACGAAATTGAAGGAATCTGACCGAGGTTTTTGTCGGTGGTCGGTTTTTAATTGAAAATTGTCTTTTGTTTGTTTAGTCGGTTCAGTCGGGGGTCTCCCTTTGTCATTCAAGGCGCAGTACCGGCTCGTAAAAACCTGACTCAGATGACCTTGTTATGTTGTGTGGGATGTTTTTCATTCATCGATCGGATCGTAAATGAGGGGGCCCGCTGTCCAGGAGAGCGTCAATTTGGCTGGTCAGCGGACTGGGTGATCAGTGAGGGACGGATTCATACCTTAAAACTGGGTAGATGGTGATGAGCAGGTCGTAGTCCGATTGAGCGAAGAGAGAACCGGGTACACCAAATTCGCGATGTAAAAAAATTCGAAAAATGGTCAAATTTATCGAATTAAAAAAAAAACACCCGCAAAAAAAATTGAGAAATTTAGCGAATTACGAACAAATTCGATAGGAGGGATTTTTTTCGCTGAGGAAGGAGGGGAAAAGGGGGATTTGTTTTCAATCGGAAGGGGGAGTCGTAGAAGGGAGGGGGAGGGGGATAAGGTAGTTCCCCCCAACGTTTGATAACAGTGATTTTAAAAGGGGGGGAAAAAGAGGAGGAAAACGACGACGGTCACTGACGCGAAACACACCGCACGGGCCCGGGGGCTGTACTGAAGCCGGGGCCAGGCGGTCGCCCAGGGCCGCCAACCTCCCGGGGCCGACGCCCCCCTCCCACCGCGGAGGCTTATCGGCTATCGGCCGATTTATCAGGCAGCATCCGGATTATCCCTAATTGTTTTTTAAAACCCCGACGAAAAAAAAAAATTCCCCGTTAATCGGTCATAAATCCCGATTTTTCCGTCTGAATTTTTCGAAACTTGGAAAATTGCACCTAAAATCAGCTCTCAGACAAGATACGGTTGGCGGCCTTTGACGCAGATATGACCCATAAAGATACCATGATAATATTATGAAGAATTTCTGCCGCCAACCTTATCTTGTCTGAAAGTAAGAACTGATTTTAGGAAACTTTACCAAGTTTAACAAAAAATCAAAGGAATATGTAATCAGGATTCAAGCTGTTCAACAAAACTGTACATAAATTATTAGGGTTTATCCGGATTATACCTAATTGTTTAAGAATTAACGAAAATATTCGGCTTAAATCCTTATTTTACGTTTGACTTTTTTAAACAAGTGAAAATGGCATAAAATCAGCTTTTGCTCTAAGAGCACTACGGTTGACGGCATTTGACTCAAAAACTGCATGATGATATCGTGATATTATGAAGAATTTCTACGTCAAAGGCCGCCAACTGCCTGTCTCTCTGAGAGCAAAAACTGATTTTTGGTTCCAAGTAGAAAAAAAAAATCAGTAGAAAAAATGGACATGAGCTGTTCAACAAAGTCTTGTAATATAAAATTCATCATCATGATTTATCCGAATTTTCTCTAATAATAGGGGAGAGCGGGGCAATTGGAATCACTTAACTTGGAGGGGGTGTATTTCAGCTCTGGACACTCTCAGAACAACTTTCTTTTGACGTTTCAGTTGCAAAATTATCCCATTTTAAGAATCTGGCTCTTTTCGACCCCCTTTATTATATGTTCTCACAATTTATAAGGAAAACCTATAAGGGTGCTTTGATCCCGATTTCCCGCTGTGTGGGGTAATGGTGATCACTGCTATAAAAAATTTCGGCATGATATTTTAAATTACTTTTTCATTTTTTCAAATGACTGTGACTTGGGGAAATGCACAAAAAACGACATAATTTTATTAACTTTTATCAAACTCTCAAAATATTCAAAATATTGTAAAATAGAATGAGTCATGCTCATTTAAAAGAGGGTATGCTATTTGATGACTAAAATATGAACTAGATTTAGCAATCACAGATTCGTGCAAAAGGAAGTACTTAGGTAAATCACATCACAGTAAAAATATAAGCACAAAGATCACACATCTCATTTTCTAGGGCTCCACACGTAGGATCCCCATTACCCCACTTGGACGTATAGGGAAGAACGCATGCCGTTACCATGGTTTGGTAGATTTTGAATGAAAAATAGCGCCATCTTACAGCTAAAAGTTGCTATAACCACTGCAGTGGAAGAAATGTAAACAAAAAACAAAAAAAAAAAAAATAGCTAAAAGGTCGGCAAAAAAAAAATTGCCCCGCCTCCTCAACCGTTGTAAGGTCCCTGAAGCCCCACCCCGGATTCCACCCGTTCTGAGTACGTCTTTCCGACTTCCTTGACAGCGGCCGGGTTGGAAGACGAGACTCACTCACGATTTTCACCGGGAGACTCCCCGAGCGGCGAGCGGGGGGGGGCGTCCGTATAAAAGCTTCGCTTCAAAAACTGAAGCCCATTCAGTCACTCATTGATAAGTGACCAATCTTAGAAGAAAACAGAGGGTAAACAATGTTCGGCGGCCAAACTGATATTGGTTGAGCCTGAGACTTGGCGTCTTCACAATTAGTTCGCAGGCACCTCAACAAGTCGCAGCATAAGTCTCTAGTAAGATTTCCATTCACCTATTTGTCGTAACCTTGGTGATCCCCATTCCCCACTGATCCCCATTGCCCCGCTCTCCCCTACCTACCTACCTCTATAGAGGAATTGTTTAAAAACCAACAAAAAAAAAGATCCGTTAAACAGTTTAAATCCCGTTTTTTTTTTTTTTTTTTTTTTTAACTTGGAAAATGGCATAAAATGGCCATTCGCTCTTAGGGCACTTTGGTTGGCGGTATTTGACTCGAAGCTACACCATGATGATATTGTGAAGAATTTTTGCGTCGAAGGCCACCAACTGTATCTGATTTTTGAGAGCTTATTTTTGCAAATGGGGGATTTGCATGTATTTTTTTTTTTCTAGGAGGAAGCGTGTCGTCACTACCTATTTTAGAGCTGAAGAGCGTCGTCGATAGTGTTATCATCTTGACAGGTTACGTAAACAATGTCACCGAGAAGCGGGTGTTCAAAGTTCATCAATTGTTAACCGCAAATTGTTAACCCCGGAGTAGTACTTCTACTATTTAGGAAGAAAATAATATAACAAAGACTTACCGTTGGTCTTTTGAGCCCCTAGTTTCAGAGGAATGGAAGTCCGGGTTCTTCATCACGAATTGGACGAGCATGAAGGTGTCGACGAAGGGTTATATTTTCCCTAGTTCCCATCTCACACCCCTCATCGTCTTGTCGCTTTCGGGTAACTCGCGGCATAATATACAAGATAGAAAATAAAATGAAGACAAAATAAAAATCCACGTAAACAACGCCGGGAGCATTAAGCACGAATGTGATGCTATAAAAAAAAGGGGGTCAATAACAATGACTCACGTTACGTGAGGGGATTGTTCCACCCAGGGTTGCTACTCCACTACTCATCACTGAATAAAATTCAATAGTTGAATTATTATTATTATTGAGCAATTACAATTATTGAGCCGTGAATCCTTCTAATAAGGCTCTAAACTTCAATTATCGTGTATTATGAATTATGTTTTCCGTGGTATCAAGTTATAATAATTATAACTATAAATATAAATTATTGCTATAAATTTATCATATAAGCTGACGACACTAGCGCTCCTGGTGAGGGATTCGCTGGAACTGTCACTGCCTAAAGAGTGACTGGTGGGAAACCCCTGTTGATTCAAACTGTGCGTTTCGTTTGTTCGTTATATCTCCTGAATGTTACTTTTTAGCCATATTATTGAACGGTAGGGAAGAATTCCAAATCTAAAATAAATTCAAATCCCCAGTTATTCCAAGTAAAATAGAAAAAAACGCTGCAAATTTTACACAAGGGTTTATTATTCTTTGATATACGTTACTTGTGCAGAAATTTAATTCTGTCGATGAAAAAATTGAAAAAAAAATTTTTTTTGATTTTTATCTCAAAAAATTTTTTTTGATTATTTGTTCAAAAATGTGTTTTTTTTTTGTTTTTTTTTTTAAATTCTGTATTTTTTACTCGAAAAATATTTAACATCCTGGGATCCTTCAAAAATCCCATTTTTAGCCCCATGAAAGCCCTAAAGATCGCCCCATTGAAATCGGATCGTTCCAGGACCCCAAAAAATGGATTCTACGTCCAAAAATACTTCGAAAACGACACCTAACTCGATCCCATAGCTAAAAGCCTTTAAAAAAACCCTCCCAGGCCCCATTTTAGCCCCATAGCGCCCCACGGGTTTGGGCGATTGGGCTGAAAACTTTGCGAGCACAACTAGATGGTAACCCGTGTATTTTGTCAACATTTCAGATTTAAAAAAAATTTTCTACTGCCCGAAACGGCCCGGACGGCGGACGGACATTTCTGATTTAGAATGTAGACTTCTTGAAACGGATAATGTCAAATTTTGAGGCCAATCGGAGTCGTCGACCTCCGTCGCGATCACATAGGTAGGTACACCTATTATTCCAAGAATAATAAACCAAATGAAGTTGAGACGGTTCAACTCCTTGCTGTCGGTGTTGTTGAAGTTCTTTCCCCGTGAAGGCTGTGACCATGAGGAATATTTTCTACCAATGCAACTCGTTGATCGTATTTGATTTGAAATACTTTCAGTACAGCTACCTACACCTTCTTTGATCCTATTTCAAGCTGCTGCTTGGATCTCTCTCTCAAAAAAATGTCCCGATAATTGAAAAATAATATCGATATATCGATGGGGAAAATATTGCCCGAAAAATCGATATATGGGCGGAAAAATATCGATTTATTGATATATTTTGAGCATCCCTACTAGGGATTAGGGATGGGAAATCGGTAAGAAGTATCGATTTTTTGAATCGATTCAGAATCGGATGCTCCAAATCGATTTCCCAAAAAAATCGCCATAAAAGTATCGATTTTTTGGAAAATCGATTCATAAATCTGTCTTACAAAAAAAAAGTTTTTTTAATGAGTGATAACTGTAGATATATTTAATGTAGGTAGGATTCAAGAAAAAATCGTTAAAAAATTTATTGAAAATTAAAATTTCATTAGTTTTCAAAAATTTTGATAATAAACATTTGATCAGACGAGTAAACAGTTTCGCTGTCTGAAAAAGCCATGGCGAACGTCGCTGGTAACTAGTGAGTTTTGTTGTTATTAGCTATTATCATAATTTTTAATCGTCCTAAGGCTCGAAATTTGCTTGAATCACTTGAAATAATAAACTAATCTTTATAAATGACGAAAACCGATTCAAGATTTTTTTAAAAATCAGTAGTAAAAATCGATTCACGATTTTTACAAAAATCGGAAGTAAAAAATCGATTCACCTAAAAAATCGGAACCTGAAGGTCGATTCAAAAAAATCGAAAAATCGGAACAAAAAATCGATTTTTCCAAAAAATCGGAAATCGATTCCCATTCCTACTAGGGATTCCCTAGTTTGTTTACTTCGGTGCCGATGTTTTACGTCTAAAATCGTGTCTTTTCTCGAAAGTAGTTGTGTATTTCTTTTCATGTGATAATGGGGCGAGTGTGGAAATTAAACTATGGGAAGTCGGCCTATCGAAATCCTTCACTACTGTGGAAGAAAGTTGAGAATCCTTCCAGCGTCAACGTCGTCAAAGATGCTGATGGCTGGACTTTCGGCCTCCACCCAATACGCTGATAATCCAAGAGCAATGAACCAGGTGAATCATAGGTAAACCTAGAATAATTTGCCAACTTTCTCTTAGAGTTTACTCGTTTTGTTGTGTGCCAATCAACCTTGCAGAGGACGGCCAAACGTCTCCAGGCTGGACGTTATTTCGCGCGAAACGCTGTTAGCGCCAAGTCGCAGGAGTTCGTTCGATCCCAACTTCGCGCGATGGAACCCCATCCAGTGAACGCGAATTCTGGCGGAAAAAGAACAGCGAACACTTCAGTTCAGGTGCATTGAGTGTTGTCGATGCCTCGTGCACACCATTTATTGGAGTCTCCAATTCTCGTGAGAAGAAGACGAGAAAGAAGGAAGAGCATAAGAGAAAAATGGACGAAAGAATTTTTTTTTTTTTTTTTTTTTTTTTGGCAGAGGAGGCAGTTTGGCGAACGGGCTCATGTAGTACGTACGTCGTACGAGACTTGGATCAAGCCAAAATTTAATATTTCAATGGGCCGACTTTTTTCTGAAAGAACTTCATAATCTGAAGCCATAGCAGTGAGTTTTGGGCTCCTACGGTGCAATACAAATTTCCAGGGCCCTTTAGAAGATTTCAACTTTGAATCTGGAGGAAAGAGTGGCGCTTCCAAGTGCTCCCTGGTGGTCAGCCAATGAACTAAAAGCGCGATTTCAGAGAGATTCACGAGGTGAAATCGCAAGGAAAATAGTCATTCGAATTTGTTCTGACGCTAGAGTGACGGAACAGACCATATTCATCTTCACCAACATAACATAAACAAAAATAAAAAATATTTTTATGCACACCTACTTTTTGTGCAAGTGCACTCTGGCGGCTTAGTTAAAGTGTCACCGCGGGAAAATTCAAAACGCCAAATATTCACAAGTGATTTCCTCTGCTCCGACACCTAGGTGTCTGATGTAGGTAGATCCTCCATACCGGGTGTGAAAGGTGTACCTACATGAGTAATTTGTGTACCTAAATTGGTTAAATTGTCCCTAGTAGTTGTTTTGTGTGTTTGGGAGAAGGCCTCTGGCGTAACCAAGATTTCGCTCCCTGTGTTGTTGGAGGAAGAGGAAGGAAGTGCGCAAACACATCTATCTGGGGCTTGACACAATTTGTTGTGATCAGCTTGTCCAGTAAATAGTGTCGGGGCAATTTGGGGAATTTCGCAGTCCCCAATTTGACCAAACGGATTTAGCCTAATTGGGTCGCGTTCGTTCCCGGAAATGAGTCTGGTCGCAGGATCATCTGAAGACAATAAATTGCCTCCATCAGAACCGCGGCCCAGATCTATACCTGAGACAATCAGCTTCTGAGCTACACCGAGCGAAGTGTCAGTAGGAGTGGCATCAGAATCAGATTGCTCCTGACGAGGGGTAAATTTCCCGGCTGATCCGAGCGAATTGTCGGTAGGATCGGCCTGGGCAAGTACCCCGCGTGAATTTAAAATAGAGTCCGCTGAGCCGGCTTCCCCAACTGAAATGTCTTCAGAGGGGGAGTCCTGGCAAGCGGTCCCAGCAAAAAATGTGCGATAGATATCCAAATCTACGATAGGTAGAATGGGGATCCCAAGCATAAGGATAAGGATAAAAAAGGCGCCGACGTACGAGAGGCCCGAGTGAACCATGGGGAGCTCGCGGTATCGGGAACGTAATCCCGCCGGCCTCCAGCACGTGGGCGCCGGGAGCTGCTGCCCCCCGTGAGCGCGCTGCGATTGAATGCAGCGGCTGCCGCCCAATTTTAAGGAAAATACCGTGGGGTCTATACTGAATCCCCACATGGCTCCCCCCAAAATTGGTCGGCAAGGGGAGACAGTAGTCCGAGAAATTTAAAAAAATGAAGACCATGTAGGCCGTGAGAGCACCGAGTGCCAAAACGAGCACGCGGTCGGTGGTGTGTTTGTGAACTTCTGGATGCCGTCATTTGTCCCCAAAGAATGGGCTGGCCATGTCGGCCGAAAGGTTGGCATAGAGAGCCATAGAGATGGGTTGTGAAATGACTGCGTTTATGCGGCAACTTGTGGGGTCATGGTTACGAGGTCTAGGGTTATATTGCAGGGAGCATCCAATGTTAGGATGAGGCATCCCTTGCGTCAAACGCTGCCAGAACCTGTGTGAACCAGTTGACGAAAGTGTCCGTGCATACCCGCAGGGAGAACTGTCCTTCTCCAGGATGAATTAGGTATTGAATTTTGGGACTCGTGACGGCAAAAGTTCTAGAACCGACCGTGTGTGGACACAGTTGTGTGGCTTGAAGAAGCCGGTGCTGAAGATGAAGTTAAAAAAAAAATTGGGATGGTTCGAGTGACTCTCGAATGATGACGTCGAAAAACGCGTCGTTTTGACGTCGTGGAAGTCGAGTTCCAAGGCCCGGTAGCCATGGTGCAGAAACTCCGTTCTGACTTGTGGTCACTTGGGGGGACGACCCGAGATTCATTTGACGTTGATTTTCATCAAGGACAGTGGGAACGAATGTTCCATTTTGCGGGATATTAATTAGAGAAAGTGTCTGAATGTTGGTGGGGGAATTTGAATTTAAATTCTCGCCACCTGCATGTCGCGATTGAAGTGAAGACTGCGTCTTCTGGAGGGGGTCACCAATTGTAGGTAGACCCTGAGGCTGAAGCAAAGGCTCCATGTTCAAGTTGGGGTCACCAGTTGTAGGTTGACCCTGAGGCTGAAGCAAAGGCTCCATGTTCAAGTTGGGGTCACCAGTTGTAGGTAGACCCTGAGGCTGAAGCAAAGGCTCCATGTTCAAGTTGGGGTCACCAGTTGTAGGTAGATCCTCCATACCGGGTGTGAAAGGTGTACCTACATGAGTAATTTGTGTACCTAAATTGGTTAAATTGTCCCTAGTAGTTGTTTTGTGTGTTTGGGAGAAGGCCTCTGGCGTAACCAAGATTTCGCTCCCTGTGTTGTTGGAGGAAGAGGAAGGAAGTGCGCAAACACATCTATCTGGGGCTTGACACAATTTGTTGTGATCAGCTTGTCCAGTAAATAGTGTCGGGGCAATTTGGGGAATTTCGCAGTCCCCAATTTGACCAAACGGATTTAGCCTAATTGGGTCGCGTTCGTTCCCGGAAATGAGTCTGGTCGCAGGATCATCTGAAGACAATAAATTGCCTCCATCAGAACCGCGGCCCAGATCTATACCTGAGACAATCAGCTTCTGAGCTACACCGAGCGAAGTGTCAGTAGGAGTGGCATCAGAATCAGATTGCTCCTGACGAGGGGTAAATTTCCCGGCTGATCCGAGCGAATTGTCGGTAGGATCGGCCTGGGCAAGTACCCCGCGTGAATTTAAAATAGAGTCCGCTGAGCCGGCTTCCCCAACTGAAATGTCTTCAGAGGGGGAGTCCTGGCAAGCGGTCCCAGCAAAAAATGTGCGATAGATATCCAAATCTACGATAGGTAGAATGGGGATCCCAAGCATAAGGATAAGGATAAAAAAGGCGCCGACGTACGAGAGGCCCGAGTGAACCATGGGGAGCTCGCGGTATCGGGAACGTAATCCCGCCGGCCTCCAGCACGTGGGCGCCGGGAGCTGCTGCCCCCCGTGAGCGCGCTGCGATTGAATGCAGCGGCTGCCGCCCAATTTTAAGGAAAATACCGTGGGGTCTATACTGAATCCCCACATCTGAAATTAGCTAATTTCTCAGCGCTAACTGTACTGAGTACTTAGTTCATTATTAGTTCAACTATGTTCTGCCAAATTTTCCCATTTCTCTGACCTTGTTCCCTAGCCTTCAGAATGAATGAAAATACATTTCTCTCGAAACCGAAATCTCTCCTTTTCGCGCTATCGCTCTTCGCGCGAAATAGCGACCAGTGGACGTCCAGCCGCATTTTAGCCGGCCGGTCTTTTGACATTTTCTTGTGTTTGTACAGTAAATCCGCGTAAAACCGATCATTGTTATCGTGTGTTGACCAGAGAATCGTTACAATAGCGTAAGATGGAGTCTGAAGAATTTCGAAAGTTTGTTCAGGATACATCATTTTCGTCACGAACAACCGACGCTGAAAAATATGAACGTTTTCTACAACTGCGAGGAATAACTATAACATGTCATTTCTTTGGTACAAATTCATGTTCGAAGTTTATCGGTGGTATTTCATCGCATGAATAAAATGAACGCACTACGGAACGGAGACATGAAAATGCTCTGCTGTGGTTGCAGACTTGTATGCAAGCCGTTTCTTTATGACAGGAGCTGGCTACTTGATCATCACGACGTCAGAACGGGTTATAAATTTTTTTAAAGTTCCTTCTTTTATTTATCAACTACTGTACTAAAAACGCTGCAAATTTTACACAAGGGTATATTATTCTTTGATATAGGTTACTTGTGCAAAAGTTATTTCTGTGTTTATGGAAAAAAAAATTTTTTGATTTTTTTTCAACAAATTTTTTTTCTTCAAAAATCGTTATTTTTTGCTCGAAAAATATTTAACCTCCTGGGATCCTTCAAAAATCCCATTTTTAGCCCCATGAAAGCCCTATAGATCGCCACATAACAGTGAAACCGGATCGTTCTGGGACCCCCAAAAATGGATTCTACGTCCAAAAATACTTCGAAAACGACAGCTAACTCGATCCCATAGCCAAAAGCCTTCAAAAACCCCCTCCTGTGGCCCCATAGCGCCCCACGGGTTTGGGCGATCGGGCTGAAAACCTTGCGGGCACAACTAGATGGTAAACCAAGTATTTTGTCAAAATTTCAGATTTAAAAAAAAATTCCTACGGACGGCGTACGGCGGACGGACATATCGGATTTTGAATGTTGACCTCTTGAAACGGACAATGTCAAATTTTGAGGCCGATCGGAGTCGTCGACCCCTGTCGCGAAAACATAGGTGTATTATAAGTGTAAACATAGCTGTTAATATCAAGACCAACTTGTATCAGCCAATTTCGGTTAATTTTTTAATATTTAATATTTAATATTTTAAGTTGACAATGAATTTTTGGATAATTTGTACCAAATAATAATAGACCCTCGTGTAACATTTATAGCGTAAAAACGTATCACTCAATGTTTGAACCGTTTAGACTGGTAATTTAAAAGAAACGCCAGTAAACCAAAAGAAAGTTTTAAATTATTAACACAAATCAGCACCTTTTATTAATAATAATATGACGTGCAAAAAGAAAATAAAAGTTGGAAAAGTGTTTAATGTTGGAATTTCGGAAAAAAATTGCTGATGCCCCTGGTCAGCGGGTCGACTTCCAGTCCGTCCTGCGGCGCGAACTCTTCCGCCGACTCGGGCGCTGCGGGGCGGCGGGCTGGCAGAGGGTGGAAGTCCGCCGGAGGTCCGCCAGAGTGCGGGGGCGCGTCGAACTCCACCTGTTGCCGGGCGACGGGACGAGACAATGACCCCGTGACCCTGTTCGGCCGGCCCGCTGACCAGGTCCGTCTACATAGGCGAGTACAGTGGTCCAAATTGAAGTTTAAGGCTCAAAATTGCGCGATTTAAATGTCACGTGGTGAGATTCAAGTTATAAATGGAAAGTTTGTCAAACTCATTCAGTGTTGTTCAATGCCATGTTTGAAATCGTCATTGTTGGTCATAGCGTCGTGGATGACTGACGTATTACTGTGTTGGGGACTTCGACGTTCGGGGTTCCATAAATCCAATACTTCCTCGTCCTCGCTCAAGCTCCTGCCGCCCATCACTTCGCAACCTTCGCCATCAGGGCCCAACCGGACGATTTCCGTGCCCAAATGGATCCGCTCCATGCGGGGGCAGACTTTCCGGCAGATCCAGGCGACGCCTCGGAACCTGATCCTTTCGACGTCTCCGGACCCCATGCCTGGCATACGGGGTAGGTCAGTCGCCTTGACGCAGAGGCCGTCGCAGACGTCGCTGATTGTGGGCGTCTGAAACAGAAAGGCTTGGATGAACGTTGGATACCAGGACTGAGTCTGCTAAATTCCTAAATCCTGTCTCTTTACTTCAACACGGAATTATGAATCCCAGACAAGGAGCACAACCCATATGCGAAGTTCCAAACGTAGTTCTTCATAATATGTAGAACTACATACATACATACAGAATATTATTCTGTTTAGCTAGCTGGGGAAACGCACCTTAAGGTCTTTCAGGCAGCGTCGATCAGAACTCTAACTGCCTCATCCATCTCGTCACGAGTGCACTCGTGGTATGGGGCTGCGTGCTTAAAATCCTATTAGTCCTGATATTTGCATGGAACATGCTTTAACCGTGTCATATCTGCCCAAAAACGTCAGTCCGGGAGTCCGGATTTTTTTTTTTTTTTACTCGGAAAATATTTGACCTCCCGGGATCTTTCAAAAATCCCATTTGTAGCCTCATGAAAGCCCTATTATAGGGCTTTCATGAGGCTACAAATGGGATTTTTGAAAGAAATCTATAATAGATCCCCACAGTGAAATCGAATCGTTCTGGGACCCCCTGAAATGGATTCTACGTCCATTAACACTTTATTTGGTTGAGTAATTCAGTACAACGGTAGTTCATTTTACAACGTAATTGGCATTATAGGCGGGCGGGGACTGTAGAGTGCCCTCTAATCTTCACCAGGTGATAGGGGGAATGGGTCCTCCCCAAGAGGCGTTGCGTTCTCCTCGTCAACCGGAAACAGAGACGACAGCACATCAGTACATTTGTCGACAGCGTACCGCAGATAGGATACTGAACAAAGGGCTCAAAGAGCCCCCATTGTGTGTCGCCGTCTGAAAGCAGCCCATATGAAGCCGCTACCATCCACCGTCCTCTTCGCAGCCCATTCCAGGATGAAGGAGGGAAACAGTTGCTGGACTCTTCTCGCAGAGTGTCTTTCCCACAATCCTCGCCAGTGGAGGATGGCGGGCAGAACTCGCACCGACGTCGCTCCAGTCATCTCCTGCACAGCTGCCTACACGTCTGGTGCCTCGTACTGCTGTTTTCGTCTGCTGGAGCGTATCCATCGGGAAGGCAGTGCTGTTGGTGGAAATAGCTACTTCGACGATGTAGGCCATGTTCTCTCTCTTCACAATTATATCAGGCCTTAGTCTCCGTTCTCCTATTCTGATGAGAGTCTCCGACCACACCTGCCATCCCTTGCGACGGGAGTATTCGCTGAAAAGGCCGCATAGCGTTGTGGCGTTTACACTGTGCCTCTCGCATTGCAGGGCGAATTTGCTGGACGTGGTTTGCTGTTTCTCGTTGTCCGCAGCCTTCGCGACTGGTGGGATCACCTAGTCGGCCTCTGGTCATCCCTGCTCGTAGGTATTCCTGCTGAGAACGTCTTGAGTGTTCCATACGGGTCTGGCAATTTTCATATCGGCGCCATCGGTGGTCCCATGCCAGCGCTCGTGAGTGGCGTCTTTCCTGTGCAGTGGAGGTATTCTCCTCGTTTTCCTCGCGGAATAGCACGTTTCGGGCATCACCAATTCGAGTTTTTTTCAACTCGGGTATGAGGGTTGCGAACTCCATGATTCTTATTCCTCCATCCGCCACCGCTGCATAGAAGAAGGCATTTGGGAGGTCGTGGGGGGAACGTGCGAAGTATGGTATGTATCCTCACGTCGAGCCACCGGAGCTGCTTCTTTGTCACTTCTGTCAAGACTAATCCATGGAGTTGTCCCTCCCTGCCAGTGTGTTAGAATAATTCGAGCAATTATTGCTTCCAAGTTGTTGAGCGGTTTGAGGGGTGCGGCAATTATCCGTCGGAGATCAGCAATCGCGTTGTTGGGGTCTGGTCTGATGGGTCCTTAGGGGTGAATGTGACACCGAGGTATTTCCGCGATGAGTCCGACCGTGCCACAGATACACCCTCAAGATGTCCCAAAAATACTTCAAAAACGACACCCCACTAGACCCCATAGCCGAACACCTTCGAAAACCCCTCCAGTAGGCTCATTTTATCCCCATAGCGCCCCACGGGTTTGGGCGATCGGGCATAAAACCTTGCGGGCACAACTAGATGGTAAACCGAGTATTTTGTCAAAATTTCAGATTTTTAAAAAAATGCCCACTGCGGACGGACCCCACATTGACCCGATAACGCATCGTCCCGAGCTGACTAAGGGTTTCCAAGGCATGCCAAGATGGAGCCAAGCTGGATGAGGGTTACTAAGGCTTGCCAAGATGGTCCCCAAGCTTTCCAGACTTGTCCAAGGCTCGCAAAGTTGGTGCCAAGCTTAGGATGAATTGAGAACGAGAGAGACTTCGTCCAGCGATGGACTGCCTAAACCGGGACAGATTGCCAAACAGCTGATGGGGATGGGCCGATCCTGGTTTTGGCTGTAAATTTCTAACAGAAATGGATTTGATAGCCTCTTAAACTCTCTACAACTGTCTTATTACGATTTTTCTCATGGACGAAGACTTTAGGAAGGTTTTGCGTCGCGAAGTGGCAAGAAAGTTAAAATTTTGCGAAACACTGGATTTTACCCCTTTTTTGTAGCCTAATTATCTCCGTTACTGCACGGGAAACGTGTTAGAGGACATGAAATGAAACAAAATCGCAACATTTCGACGGCCTTTTCAAGATTGCGAGAATAGCGAATGGACGAGATTGGCAAAAGCTTGGATTTACAACTATAATAATACTTAATGATCCTTAAGACATATAAAAAAGAAATCAGGTCCAACAGGACTTTTGTAAGTCAATACCCTTAATGCCAAACCTGCTTCCAGAGCGTTTTCGAGTCGATGACGGAGATAGATCCCATTTTCAACGACAGCCGCCCTCCTTCGGCCCCGAACATACCCCACCACAAGACAACCACGCCGAACATGTTCCTTCGAAAGCAAATCCAGAACAAGTAGCGCACGTTTCGCCTCTACCGGTTTCTAATTTCCGTACCGAATCATTCGTAGCAGTAAAATAACACCTTAACGGCTTTTTAGGTTGCAAATCTTTCACTATGGGGTGATTTCATGACAGATCAAATATCGCGTATTTCTACGATCAGATTGTACATAAAAATTATATTAACAAAATATTTTTGAAAAAAAAAAAAAAAAAAAAAAAAAAAATTGCGGCCAAAATCACTTGAAAAACGACCCCTTATTTGACCTTATTAATAAATGGGATTTTTATAAGATTTTATTATTCTTGGAATAATACACAGGTGTATGTTTTCGCGACGAAGGTCGATGACTCCGATCGGCCTCAAAATTGGACATTATCCGTTTCAAGAAGTCTACATTCTAAATCCGAAATGTCCGTCCGCCGTCCGGGCCGTTTCGGGCAGTAGAAAATTTTTTAAAAATCTGAAATGTTGACAAAATACTCGGTTTACCATCTAGTTGTGCTCGCAAGGTTTTCAGCCCGATCGCCCTAACCTGTGGGGCGCTATGGGGCTAAAATGGGGCTACGGGAGGGGTATATTGAAGGCTTTTGGCTATGGGATCGAGTTAGGTGTCGTTTTCGAAGTACACGGCGAGGGACACAACGCCTCCCTGGGGAGACACCACGTCCCCCTATCCCCCCGGTGCAGCTACCTGGACCCCAAGGACCACGGCGACAAGAAGAGTTTATTACATGAATCATTTAAAATTGTATTGAAGTAGTATAAACCAATAAATATTTGTTAATGGACGTAGAATCCATTTTTTGGGGTCCTGGAACGATCCGATTTCACTGTTGCGATCTATAGGGGGTTTCATGAGGCTGCAAATGGGATTTGCGGAGGATCCCAGGAGGTCAAATATTTTTCAAGTAACAACAAAAAAGTTTTGAAAAAAAAAAAAAAAAAAAACTGAATAAATCCAAAAACATGTTATTACTAAACAATTTTTCATTGACACAGAATTAAATTTCTGCTCAAGTAAGTAATCCAAATCAAAGAATAATAAACCCTAGTGTAAAATTTGCAGCGTTTTTATAAATTTGTTTTAGCCCCAAAAACCCCTTCCGTAGCCCCATTTTAGGCCTATAGCGCCCCACGGGTTGGGGCGATCGGGCTGAAAAACCTTGCAGATTACAGAGATTTACAGATTAAAAATATAAAAAAATCATACTGCCCAAAACGATCGCCCAAACCCGTGAGGCGCTATGAGGCTAAGGCAGGGGTTTTTGAGAAGGTTTTCGACTACGGGTTCGAGTAAGGTGTCGTTTTCGGAGTATTTTAGGACGTAGAATCCATTTTTGGGGTCCCTGAACGCTCCGATTTCACCGTGAGGATCTACAGGGCTGTCAGGGAGCTGCAAATTGCATTTTTGAAGGATCCTCGGGCGTCAAATAAGGTTTCGTTTTCTGAGTGAGTTTTGATGCAGAATTCATTTTTTTGGGTCCCACACGGAGAAAAAAAATGGCGGTATTTTGGACGAAAATGTTCGGTAATCGGTGGTCAACCGAACAATTTTTCGAAAAATTGAGAGGTAAAAACGCAAAAAAGTAAGGTAAACCACCGATTACCGAACATTTTCATTCATGATTCTACCGAACACCAAAACTGTTTTACTGCTCAAAAATCGGAGATGTTACCGAACATTTTTACTTAAATTGTTCGGTAATCCCTCTGTCCCGCAATGTTTACCGCTCATTTCGTCCCACCAACTTACCGAACATACCAAAATGTAAGGTGAATTTTAACCTTCCAACCTCAAACCTTTTCGAGTATGAGCGGTAAATTATCACCTCTCAAAGTTAAAGTGCGCGGTGAATTTTCACCTTCCATAATTAATGTGAGGTTGTATAATTACCTCCCCTACTTCAAATGTGCAGTAAGAATCACCTCCCACAACTCGGATGTGCGGTGAATATTCACCTCTCATTTTAAATTTCGAGAAACATTGTGCGGTAAAAAATTACCTCCCACACGCAATTGTGCGGCCAGTATTCACCTCCCTAATTTCAAATATCGTTCGGTAAACGTTACCTTCCACACCTAAAATGCGCGGTAACCAATCACCGAACAAATGGCAAGAAGTACCTCTCAACGTAGTTTGAGAGGTAATCGTACCCAAAAAGTGAGGTAATCCCTTGTTGGTTTGGGCGGTAAATGAACATCAATGAGTTACCTTTCATTGATGTACACTTACCGCCCACACCAACAAGGGATTACCTCACTTTTTGGGTACGATTACCTCTCAAATTACGTTGAGAGGCACCTCTTCCCATTTGTGAAGTAATCAAACCACGAGTCGAACGGATAGGATACCTAAGGAAGAAAAATAATTCGGTTATGAATACAAACCATGTTTATTACAACGCAGAACGATACACAACATAATATAACGTATAAAATTATAATTAACTGTAAATTAAAGGATAAAGGATACAGTAAATTAAAACTTAGGCATGATCCAACATTATTAAATCATTTAAAGTACAAATAATTTAAATTTTAAGTAGGTGCACGACACCCCACTAGATTTGTCAAGAACTAAAATTATTTATCAAGTACCTATCATTATTTTATCAAGTAGGTACAATGCTATTAACCATGGGTTCGATTTTACATTAAAAAATGGGGAAAGTCGATAAGTTATCATTAGGGCTAGGATTTGTATGTGTTTACATATTTGTCAGGGTTGAAGATAATTGAATGATTCAAGTACGCAAATGCGTTTCAGGACTTACTGAGTTGTTCGAGCCATACTTGTTGTTACATATTTTCACATATTTGACCTAAATTACATATTTTTAAATAATTCATTCATTTGAACATGGTTACTTACATATTTCGAAATTTTAGAGAAAAACAACGTGAATTGGTTTACCTTTGAGGTACAGATACGCGGTGCAAAGGTATAGGCACGTGCGACGGTTTTCTTCGATACAGCCCGGCCAACTTGGCGGTCCTGGACGGTGGCTTTTTTGCATATCAGGCCGAAGTCGTAAGGCAGCAAACATAAGAGAGCTCTTCGTTTCAGATGAACATCTGCAAGTGGAAATGGAATGCTGTTAATAATTGCCGACAATTCTGTTTTGTGATTTCTGGACTTGACACACTACCAATTAAAAAACACTTTTTGAGGGACTATACCTAACTGAAGTGTGCTCTGAAGCTTACCCGATGTAGCGGTTCTTCTGATAGAAGGGTATTCCACCTCGATGATCGGACGAATTCCACAATTCTGGGACCTTATTCGTCGAGCTTGGAACTCAGGAGAGGCTCCTCCACCCCAAACCATCCGAAAAGGGTCTGCGTGAATCTGATTTAAGAAGGCATAAAAACATGAGATCAGCTTAGGGGAAAACATCAAAAATTTCATGCAATACACCAATGACGCATGGAATAATGCTTACACGTAGGTAGGTACTTTAGATGGGAACGATATAGGGACGACACTGCAGCGACATTGTGTCAACACCCTCCGATGAAATGAGTCGATCGACGCGTAGTCCGAGGCATTTTCCCAATTTTGAAAATGTATCGAGTAACTGTAATCACAATTGATTTGCATTGATGTTAGGTATCGACGCATAAGCATGCAAAATGTTCATACATGTACCTTTTCAGTAGTGTCCAGTAACTGAATTTTCTTGAATGCTTTAAACTGCTTTCAGTCTTTTACGAGAGAAACAGGAATTCCATTGTCTACGATCGAATTGGGCCTTGGGTCGAACATGCGAGAACATGAAAAAACAAAATTACAAGCACTCCATTATGTTAGCATCATACATACCTCACAAGCTGAAAATCTACGAAACTGACACAAGATAATTACCTTTTTCGGATGTTCCAAACAGTAAATTCACTAGACCGATTTATAACCGTCACCAACGACAAACACATCAATACTAATGGCCGCCACTCGGCCGAAAACCCCAGCAAAGCCCCAACGCAAGCGCTTCCAAGCGCCTATCTCAGGTACTACTGTACGGTAGACATTTACAGCACTTACTTTTGTGTACGGTGGAAATTTACTGCCCACGTCTTATGTTCGGTAATTATAAACCTTTCTGTGAAGGGGCTAAAGTTGGGCGGGAAAACGTTGGTGATGTGAGGTAGAAATTAACCATACGGCCTTTGGTAGGCAGTAGACATTAAATGTAAATTTTACTGCCCACGTGTTATGTTCGGTAATTATCAACGTTTCTATGAAGAAGGTAAAGTTGGGCGGTAAAACGTTGGTGATGTGCGGTAGAAATTAACCTTACCGCCTTTGGTAGGCGGTAGAAAGTTACCGACAAGGTGTTATGTTAGGTGAAAATCTGACCCAACATATTCGATAGCTTCATAGACCGGTAAAGTATCACCTCTCCTCAAAGGAAGGGAGCTTGGGCGGTAAACTGTTGACGATGTGAGGTTGAAATCTACCTTACAGCCTTTGGCAGGCGGTAGACATTTAATGTAAATTTGACTGCCCACGTGTTATGTTCGGTAATTATTAACCTCTCTATGTAGATGGAGAAGTTGGGCGGTACACGTTTACTTCACTTTTTCGCATGTGAGGTATGTTTGTACCGAACTGGCTTCCTTGTGCGGTTGATAATCGAGTTGTTCGGTGAATGTAGCTCTCCGTTTGTTCGGTTAGTTCTGGCTAGGTAAGATTTCTTGAATTGTTCGGTAGCAGAGAAGAAATGTTCGGTAAGATCATCGAGTTGTAAGGTAACCAAGGGTAATTGGGCGGTAAAAATGAAATTGTTCGGTAGATTTTCACCGCTCACGCGGTTTTTTATACTATAAAATGGCCGCCAAAGCGGTTTACCGAACAAAAACCGCACTTTTTTTTCTCCGTGCACATCTGTCCAAACATTGTACAGAAAATTTTTTGTTTATTTGAATTTTTCAATTTTTCTAAAAAGTGAACGTATTCCTGCAAAACCCTGTTCCACAATCAAAATTTTACAGGAGACACTAAAAACTGTTTAGAGACTGTTTGCGATGCCCAAAGCGCTTCAAATCGCCCAATGTTTATCGTAAACTTGTTCGCTCGAAAATTCAACAATAAACAGCCGTTTTTGGTCATACGAGGATTTTTCAACATCTTTTCCAAACTTACGAGGATTTACAGCGCCATAAGTTTGAACTTACACGTTTTTACAACGCAAACATGTAAAAGCGCCAGTGCTAGGGGAAAAACGTGTAAAAGCGCCACCCTCGTTTTCAGCCTCCCCTAACTAGTATAGGTATGCCACAGAAACTTTGCCTACGTTTGGCGCATTCTTCTGGAGAAAATAGAACTACTTATCTCTTATCATCGCTTATCATCAAGCAGATTCCCCTGCGTACGATAATTTTTCGGGGATTTCTTCCCTCACAAGTGGCATGATTTCCCTCCTACTGCAGCTTGAACTTGAGAGCACACGTTCACAGTGCAGCCACTACCCGAACATCGAATTTCTCACTGCTCGCATTTCCGTGTCAAGGTTTAACAATGGAAGGTTGACTCGATCGATAGTTCGCGGATCCGCCACCTAGGGGGCGCCACACGTAGGCAAAGTTTCTGTGGCATACCTATAGTTGTAGAAGCGCCACCTCCAGTCAGAATCCCCTCTAACTGTCATTTGTAAAACCGCCACCTCCAGTACCTAAAGGCTTCTACATCATTTGGCGGCAAAAAGGCTTGACCAAAGAAAAGTTTCAGGAATCTGCCAACCACATTATGCTCGTTATAGTCTGGAGCAAGGCCCAAAGATGGCACTTTCCGAAATAATGCCTGGCCAAAATGGAAAAAACAACACAAAACGACGGCATATGGGAAAATGCGTTGGAACCCCTGGTGCGCTGCCAGTTCAAAATCAAACAGACACTGAGAGGGGAGCAGTAAAAGTCCATGTTGAGCACATAATTCTACCAGAAATGTCCATTGTGCAGCGTAGCAGTCAGCAGATTTGGACGGTAGGAAGCTGAATGCTAGTGGGACATAACACTTGTTCGCGAGAGCATGTATGGTGTACAGCTGGCTAACGTGCAATGAAAGACCCCTGAGGAGGGACCTGGCGCTTCTACAACTCCCGCGAAATGACCTCCGAGAGAGGACCTGGCGCTTTTGCATGATCATTAAAAACAGGAAAAAAGGTATTGGCGCTTATCCACGGTAGCCTTTTACAACCCTCGTAGAGACATTTTACTACACTGAGAAGAAATGTCTCACGAAACATTGCACGATGGATCTAGAGCCTCAAATTTACTCAAAACCTTTATTTGGCCAAACGTTGGACTTACATGGTTTTGCACGCATACGGTCGAAAGGTTAGGGTGATATCCTTAATAGAGAGTTCCTAAAGCCACTTTTTGCCTAACGGTGATGAGTTACGGTCGACGTAACTCGAGATTTCGCGCATGCGCGGAAATAACGGTGATAACTTACGTCCTTATGCCTAACGTCGAACGTTATTGCCGTAAAGTTACGGTAATAAACTTACGGTCTTAAGGATACCGCCGTTAATTTCGAGCAATAGAACGTAAATAGCGGCACTTTAAATTTAGCGTGACTTTTGATAAGACCGTATCTCTGTTACGGTCTTATGTGAAGTTAGCTTTTCTTTGATTCTCCCTAGACAAATCCCTTACGGCGATAAAAATTAACGGTCGACGTAACTCGGATGTTTCTTTAGGAACTCTCTAATGAGTCGTAATTGCAACGTTTATGAAAAATTTTCAATATTTATTAGAGAGTTCCTAAAGAAACATCCGAGATACATCGACCGTTAATTTTTATCGCCGTAAGGGATTTGTCTAGGGAGAATCCAAGAAAAGCTAACTTCACATATCGCGGTAACAGATAATATACGGTATATTATACCGTATATCTGATACCGTAACGGTCTTATCAAAAGTCACGCTAAATTTAAAGTGCCGCTATTTACCTTATATTGTTCGAAATTAACGGCGTTAGCCTGAAGACCGTAAGCTTATCGCCGTATCTTTACGGCAATAACGTTCGACGTTAGGCATAAGGACGTAAGTTATCGCTGTTATTTCTGCGCATGCGCGAAATCTCGAATTACGTCGACCGTAACTCATCACCGTTATGCAAAAAGTGGCTTTAGGAACTCTCTAATATTACCAGCTCGAATAAAGTTACAAAATTATCTTCTAGTCAACCACCGTGTAGTAGTTTTAGTATTGTAGACTAGTTATAAAATATTTTCACTTTTCGACGACCATGGACTGGTTTTCGACTGGACTGGACTCCTTTTTTTGCTGTGTGTTGAGTGGCTGCCCCTTTAGAAGTTCGACAATTTGACGACGATGCCCCTGCATTTAGCTCCTGTGAGTTTGATGACATGTGTCCCCTGATGATGGAGGTTCTCGTACCTTTGAAACGTCGGGATACCTAATGTGAGAATAAAGAAGCAAGCAGAAGTTGTCGGCCTAGTTAAAAACACCCTGAGGACCCGCAAAAAAAAAAAGAGAAAAAAAGAAAGAAGAATACACCCTTGTGTAAAATTTCCAGCGTTGTCTACTGGAAGGACAAAGAAAGAACGACGAGGACACTTTTTGACAGTATTGGAACCTGCTGAGTGCGCAGTTCAGTTTATGTTTTTTAAAGGTGCCAAGTTCAAACAAGCAGTCCACTCAAAATACCTTTTGCCGGAGTTCCAAAGCAAATGTTTGTCCAGGTCTTAAAACCGTTCATTCCTGCGGAGCCATTTTTTTTTTTTTTTTTTTTTTTTTTTTTCAAAAGGCGTTTTCTAACCTTCCGACGGGGAGGACGTTCGCCTCCTACAAATTTTTCATTCGGGGGGCCTATTAAAACTCCCACGTATACAGCCGACATTGACATTTCAATGTCAAAAAGTGAAAACGGTGTCAAGTCCCGTTGAGTCCGAACGGGGAGTTTTAATTGTCGATAATTTCGGGGAACGCGGCCAATACGCATCGGCCGATTAAAACGAGTGACCGTCGGTTGAAAACCAGGCGGTGATACCGGAAAAGAACGACGCAGGTTTGTCGATGTTCAGATGTTCAGGTGAATTGTTTAATAACAAATTTAGAAAAAAAGTCCCGTAGGTACAATCTTTGCACAAATACGTCGAGAACGACACCTAACTCGAAACCCTTCAAAAACCCCTCCCATTGCCAATTGGGTTAACCATTTCGCGGCTGAATCTTCGTGGGTACTGAACATTTCATGGTTGATTGTAGAAGAAGAGAAGAAGAAGAAGATTTATTTGTGTTAACAAATTAGTTCTCACAAGAAATCGTAAAAGGCTAAGAAATAAAAAATAAAATAGAATTACAATGCTGAACCGTAACTTTAAAAAAACATTTGCGAGTGAAAAGAATTACAGAAAAAAAGAAAGAAAGAACGCTGACCTTGAAAGAGTGCAAACATAAAGGAGGGAAGAATACACTACCCTGCGAATCTAAAACTTGTGCTTTTTAGGAGTGGAACCCTTCGTTTATAATAAAAGCTCTCTGCCGCAATACCGTCTGGAGGAATCGCACAACTATGTTCGTCCAGTCTTCATCATCCAAACACGTCTTTGAAATGATCTCCCAGACATCCAACAGAGGAGCACCAAAAAATCTGCTGCGCTCACAGTTGAAAACGAGAGCAACTGAAGACGTGAGTCTGGTGATTGAGAATTGCAGATGGACCAAAGGGTTACTTACATCAAAGCGATTGATCGTTCTGTGCAGCACAATACGGCAGAAGGAGGGGTTGGCACATCTTACTTGAGCCAAAGGTTTCTTGCTGTACAGGAGAGCCGAACGAGTCAACTAGGGAGCACATTCACCGATCCCAAACAGTGTGCTTCTTCTACACAAAGCCAGTGAGGAAGCGGCTATCCTGTTCAGGTCAGCTTTTCGTAAACGCTTCTGGTTCGCCTCCAAGAGACGCTCTTTCTTCTCCCTAATCGCGGATCCCTACACCCTGTCCAGCAACTCCCTCAACTGCAAAGCCAGTTGAACTTGACCTCGGTAAAGTGAATGGAGAGTTCACACAGCCTTTCGAAACAGATCCTTGGGAGCCTGTCTGACGGCATGGCCATGAGCTTGAGCCACCAGCCAAACAAGAACTCCGAGTGCACGAGACCCAGCTCCGCTCTCACCAGATCCGGTGTGTTGAATGCCTAGCTCAAGAGTGCCTTAAAAGCTCTGACCTGCACTCTTTCAACAAGTTCGGCATAATTGAACGACCAAACCTCAGAAGCGTGAAAAAAATGTGCTCAGCACCGCCTCTGAAAACAGGCCATACCAGGCGCTTCAACCTGAAACCTGAAAACGACAGGCCATACATTTTTAAAGGTGGCGGTACCCTTCTTCGCAGCATTTTGAGCCTGCTGATAAAATACCCCCGACCTACATAAACAAACTTCCAAGTAGTTATATGAAGTAACCTGCTCAAGTTCCTCGCTCCGGCCGCCGGCGTTCCCCTCCGCTGAAATCAACCACTTTGGATTTTGCGGCATTAACTGTAAGAGCGTTCTGAGTGCAGTGAAGACTCAGATTCTAAAGATCGGTTCATATTACATTGCGTATCTGCGACAAGAATCTGATCATCCGCGTAAAAGAGAGACCTCAGCTGGACATGACCGCTGATATTCATCCCCTCAACACTCCGCCGAGCCAAGAACTCATCGAAATCCGCAACGAACAGCGCAAAGAAAAGAGAAGATAAAATTTCACCTTGCAGGATACCAGAAGAGATCTCGTAGGGCTTAGAAGTAAGTGAGCCGTTTTTGACTGTGAAAATGGCCCTCTGGAAGTCTTCGCACAATCTTGATGAATCTAGCGCTGATTCCCATTGAGTACAGTTTGCTCCACATCAGGGTATGGTTGATGCTATCGAACGCACGTTTGTAATCAACAAAATAGCTTTCTTCCTCTCAAGCGAGTAGCGATATGCACAAGACTAGCCTGGGAGATAATAGAATCCATCCCTGCCCTTGCGAAAACCATTCTGGTTTTCAGGCAGAAAACCGTTCTGACTCACAAACTTTAGATTGCACAGGATTTGTGAAAAGATGTTGGCTAGGCTGTTGAGGAGCGAATTCTCACGGTAATTTGCTACATCCGCTGCATCCCCCTTTTTAAAAAGAAGAAAAACCTTGCTCAAGCCTCAGGAACCATACCTGATTCGAGAATCAAGTTGAACAAATCCAACATGAATTCAAGACCCTCCCTTGGGAGATTCTTGAAAAACTCATACGGGATCAGATCCTCCCCTGGGGCTTTATTATCTTTGAACGACAGTAAAGCCTTTGAGAGTTCCTTCATAGTGATCTTCCCATCCAAAACCGGATCGAAAGTACCCAGAAAACTGGGCATCACGTTTCCCTCTCGTCCAGGGTATAGATTGTCGTAGAATTCTTCGATCTTTGGGATATGAATCTGGAAAACCGACTTACTGCGTCTTTTCAACCGTTTCACCGCTGACCAAAACGCAAGAAATATTCCTGTTTTTGACATTTTATGTCTTTGCTTTGGCACATAAACTCAAAAATTGTCACGAAAACTGTTGACGAAAATTGTCCCAAGCCGTTTCTAGGGAAATTTCGTATGTAGCCGCTATAAGACATTTACTTGACGTTGCCCAGGGTCCGGATCAGCTGAGTGGCTCTTAAAGTTAATTTCTATGCTTTACACTCAATTGTAATTCGTAGATAGAGGGGAGTACAGAAGGGGAAAGGGGAGGGTAGGAAATGTGGGGGGGGGGGAACTAAAGACATAAAATGTCCCAATGTGTTGCAGACTCGTATGCAAGCGTTTTGATTTATCATTATTTTTCTCTTTAATGAGGCGACGGTACCTTTTCTTGTTTTCCAAAACCATGGACAGAAAAGAGGGACAATAACCTCTACGGCGTACCTCCAGCCCCGTAGGGGGGGGGGGGGGGGGGGGGCACTGGACCCGTTGCCCCCGGGCCCGGCTTTCGTAGGGAGGCCCGGATTTTCTTGAGAACGTTTTTTTTTTTTTTTTTTTTTTTTTTTGGAGGCAAAATGGGAAAAGGGACAGATCAATATAGGAAAAATTTTCATACAACTTTTTTTTTTTTTTTTTTTTTTTTTTTTAGGGGCCGGAGAATTTTGCCCCCGGGCCCGGATTTTCTCTCCACGGCCCTGCGTACCTCCCTCAAGCTAACTCTCTTCTTATACTTGGCCTCCCTACAATCCACGTCAAACCAGGGGTTCACTTGACCAACAGGCCTCAAAGATTTGGGTGGCAGATACATTCCAAGAGATCTAGCTGAATCCAAAATACAATTTCTGAAGTCTTCATAAAGGCTATCCGCTGTGAACGAGCTTTTAAGAACTGAGAGGCTAGCCGAAACAAGTCCCTGATTCAGATTTACAAAATTTTCATTTTCCAAAATTAAGTTGTTCAAGCCAGCACAGTTCCAGTAGTTTATTGATATCCCGTCTCTGATCTAGGGAGCTCACTTATTCTGGGTTGGCATTTCGTCTCTGATCCAGGAAGGCCACTTCTTCTGGCTTGATATCTCGTCTCTGATCCAGGAGGGCCACTAAGAAGTCTTCTTCTCGCGAGATACCTCGTCCCTGCGGGGACGACCATGGTCGTGAAAGGGTTAAGCCTCAACTGCTGTACGCTGCAATATATTATATCTGAATTCCATTCAAATCTTCAAATATTAAATTTGTGTACGTGCTCAGTAGTATAGCATAGGTAGACCAGTGTAATCGAGGGAATAATTTCCTCAATCAGAATAATTAGGATTCTGGAAGCTGTTTCCATTCAATTCGTCTGCCTCTTTTCATTCAGCTTCCCCACAGTGTCTAATAACCTGTAATACACACAGATACTATCTAACCTGCATAGTGGCCTTTTCCGTTCATTTATTTTCGTTGGTCAACCTTCCGGTTGCGCCTCGCACCGATTAGACCCGAATGATTGACGGGGACGCTGTAAGATGAAGATGAGACAAATCGCTTTCAGTCTCTGCCTCGTCAAAACAAATGAGTTCGACTGTTCGGCGTCATTACCGAAGAAGGTTCATTACGAGGAGGGAACCGCCCATTAAAACGAAAATGGACCAGTTAGTGTAAGGTTTTCTTGGTTGAGGCACCTTTCGGAGTGTCCAGCGAGATGAACACTTGGATTGATCATTTCGGGCAACAAACCGATTGAGCGAATCCATTTTTGGTGGTCCCGGAACGATCAGATTTCACTTTAGCGATCTACCTATAAGGCTTTCATGGGGCTACAAATGGGATTTTTGAAGGATCCCAGGAGGTAAATTTTTTCGAGTAAAAAACAAAAACATTTTGAAAAAAAAAACTAAAAATATTTTTTGAAAAAAAAAAAAATCATTGACGCAGAATTAAATTTATGCACAAGTAACGTATATCAAACAATAATAAACCCTAGTGTAAAATATGCAGCGTTTTTCAAATTCGACTTGTTTCGGCCCAGAGTATAATAATTCCACGTTCCTCTCTGCCTTCAGGCTCAATACGGCCGTTTGTTTTTTATTCTTGGAAAATTATTTTCCAATGATTATTAGAAAATTGTGATCGGCCTCAAAATTTGTCATGATACGTTTCCAGTCCATTTTGGTCAGTAGGATTTTTTTTTTTTTTTTTAATCTGAAATTTGACTAAATACTCAGTTCCTCATCTAGTTGTGCCCGGAAGGTTTTCAACCCGGTAGTTTAAACCCGTGGGGCTCTATGAGGCTAAAAAGAGGCTGCGGGAGTGTTTTTTTTTAAATAGTTTTCGGCTGTACCGCCGAGTGAGGTGTCGTTTTTCGAAGTGTTTTCGAACGTAGAATTCGTTTTCGGGGGTCCCAGAGCCATTCGACGTCACCGTAGGGATCCCTGAGGCTCTCGTGAGGATACAAACGTGGGATTTGAACGATGCCGGGAAGTCGAATGAGGTGTCGTTTTGCCAGTAATTTTGGACGCTTTTTCGGGATCCCACGGTTCAAACCCTGAACCAAAGATAATTTATTTTTGTTACAATAAACTTTTTACTTTTTTCTTTCTTTTGGTTTATTATTCTTGGAATAATACACCTATGTTTTCGCGACGGGGGTCGACGACTCCGATCGGGCTCAAAATTTGACATTATCCGTTTCAAGTGGTCTTCATTCTAAATCCGAAATGTCCGTCCGCCGTACGCCGTACGCCGTACACCGTACGCCGTCCGCCGTCCAGGCCGTTTTGGGCAGTAGGAATTTTTTTAAAAATCTGAAATTTCGGCAAAATACTTGGTTTACCATCTAGTTGTGCCCGCAAGGTTTTCAGTGGGGCGCTATGGGGCTATAATGGGGCTACGGGAGGGGTTTTTTGAAGGCTTTTAGCTATGGGATCGAGTTAGGTGTCGTTTTCGAAGTATTTTTGGACGTAGAATCCATTTTTTGGGGTCCCGGAACGATCCGATTTCACTGTGCCGATCTATAGGGCTCTCATGGGGCTAAAAATGGGATTTTTGAAGGATCCCAGGGTGTTAAATATTTTTCGAGTAAAAAATACGGAATTTAAAAAAAAACACATTTTTGAACAAAAAAAATCCCAAAAAAAATTTTTTTTGAGATAAAAATCCAAAAAAAAAATTTTTTTTTTAAATTTTTTCATTGATTTAATTTACGTTTTATTGACATACAATCAATTTTTGCACATTTTATATGAAAAAATAAATGAATCCTTTTGCCAAATTTGCAGCGATTTTTAAAATTTTCTGAATAGTATTTCATTGACGTAAATTTAATTCTAAAATTGGGACCTGTGGCGCGGGACAAGCATAACCTACGGTGGGTGATTGGTTCAGTTGTTCCAGGTCTACTGAAAGATTTCTGACGAGGTCGTTACAAAATTTGTAACGAACTATTTAATAATTCCCAACAAATTGCCCAACTGACCCGTTAAAGTGAGTTCATTAATTGTCTTCGTCGTGTCTGTTTGTTCTGGCGGACGTGCGTGTGTTGTGGGCGGGGGCGGGGAGGGGGGCGTCTTTCGGAGTCCTGGAAAACCTCCCCTCCCCCGCCCCATCCCGCGCCCCACCCTCGTTGATCCGCCACCCTCCGCCGCGTTTCCCACCACCCCGTTAAAACCCTCGTTAGCTCCGTAACTGATCGCCGTCAGTCCGTCGACGGCTCTTCAAAAGTTTCCGTCCGACCGGGTTTTGCGCGGTTTTTTTTTGGTGCCCCGTTCGAAAGCGTCTTCTCCGCGAAAGAACCGCCTTCGTCACCCCCAGACGCGTTTCGGCATCAAAATACACCTTCATCAGGTTCGAAGCCAACTCATTCAACTACACGCTTTAGCTGGTACGTCTCTAATAAAATATTTATATTAAATGGGAAAAACACGTTTTTCTTGACAGCTTGAAAAAAAAAAAAAAAAAATTAATTTCATACCTTGAATCTAACAATAATTGTAGATTTAATAGTTATTATTAATTATTACCTAAAGGAATTTTTTTTTAAATTTCAATTTGAAGATTTTTTAATTATTACGCACATAAGTAAGTTTGAAGAAACAATCTGAAATGAAAATGAAGAAATTGAAAAACAAATAACTTGAAAATTAAATAATATCAATAGGTAATTTTAATATTTTTCAATTATGGGCAATCAAAAAAAAAAAAAAAAATCGTAAAAAAAATTATTATCATAACAACAATAATAATAATTATTATTATATCATTTTTTTACAGTTGTACCTATTCCTTTTAAAAACTGTACAATTATTGTTTACATTTAAAAAGAATAAAACTATAAAAAATTGTGAAGTTTCAACTATAATGTGTGGAGGTTTAGTCAAATAAGACAATGAATATACCGACGTTTCTGAAGATTTATTCGCGCCTATCATGAGGGCATGAAAGTGTAGTGACGCGAGACTGAGGTTGTCAGTTGTTGTACAAATAACTGATGTTTAACAAATTATTGATTATTATAAAAAATGAACAAAGTAACACCGGCCAAAAAAAAGAAAAAAAAAGTGTTTCGTGCCGAGGAGATAGCGGAGACTGGGGTAATACCTACCTTCACGAAATCTACTTACCAACAACAGCCAAATTAGGCGGTTTCGAGCTTCAAACTCTGAAGGAAATCAACGAAAGACATCTCCTCTAGTGAATCGTAATGGTTCGATGGTTTCTTGGCAACTTAGTAACTGTAAATAGCGATTTACAAATACCTTAAAAATGACCTCCATGGGGTGTCGGGGTAATACCGCCGTATGAATAGAACGAGAAATCAAGCGCACTAAAAGAAATGAATACCCAAACTTTTTAAAATATCCTTCCTGAATAACTTCCCAGTTCCTTGATTTGCGTGAAATTGCAAAGGATATTTTATTAAGTGACTCTAACCCTTATTATTGGCATAGCAATGCCATTGAAACAATAAAATTAAAACAAATATCGGTAACGAAGCTTTTTTTTTTTTTTTTTTTCAGGAACTCAATAATATTGAAATATATTATATTTCATTATTCCTAAATGCTTTAGGAACTTACATAAATTTTTTTATGAACTTGTTTGTAGAGTAAAATGAACATTGCACAAAAAAAGGCCACTCCTTTTAAAAGTTTTCAGCTTTCATAGCCCTCTGCAGATCCTCTTCACTCCATCCAGCTCTCCTGTTGGTCGTTCTTGGTCGTGCACGAACCATGTCTTCTTCTATTAGGTAAATAAAAAAAAGAACGTTAATTACACAGGTTTCCAAAAAAATGAAGGTCGATCTCAGGCGCCGCAGAAAAAACCATCAAACTCTATGTTTTTTGGGGTGCTGAATCCGAATCCGACCCCCGTTTTTTCCGGTCACGTCCAAAATTTTGAGATATTGGGGATTTTTCGTTTTTTCGACCTTTTTCCTTTTTGAAAATCACAGCTAAACGTGCGTATGTCCAAAAATTCCACAAAAACTCTCTTCTTACTGGAAATTTATCGCTGATTCCGAAAATATACATGAGTTGGTGTCTAAAACCACGACAAATGTGTGATTTTGCCAAAAAATGTTGAAAAAACGTGGTTTTTTCAAAACCAAAGTCACGTTTTTTGATACTTTTTACCTTCTAGCGTGAAAACTAAGGCCGTTAATAAAAGTTTTCCAACGAGGTCTTGTAGGAAGATTGTTTCTGCGTCGAATGGGACCAACGGTGATTCTTTACCTTTCATAATAAGGGAGCTATGATTTTTCAAAGTTTCTGGGCGCTTGTTTTTCAGGGCTTCAAGTGCAATTCCGTGAGTTCTTGATGAATAAAACCATCTTTGAGTCGGTCTGAATTGATGCCTCCGAGTCCAATATATTCCTTGGAACAAAGTTTTGTTGTGATCAAGTTGCATTGCCGACTCCAGGAGTTCATGTTCTACGACATGGCCAAAATGGGTAGAAACTTTGAAAAATCATAGCTCCCTTATTATGGAAGGTAAAGAATCACGGTTGGTCCCATTCGACGCAGAAACAATCTACCTACAAGACCTCGTTGGAAAAATTTTATTAACGGCCTTAGTTTTCACGCTAGAAGGTAAAAAGTATCAAAAAACGTGACTTTGGTTTTGAAAAAACCACGTTTTTTCAACATTTTTTGGCAAAATCACACATTTCTCGTGGTTTTAGACACCAACTCATATATATTTTCGGAATCAGCGATAAATTTCCAGTAAGAAGAGAGTTTTTGTGGAATTTTTGGGCATCCGCACGTTTAGCTGTGATTTTCAAAACTGAAAAAGGTCGAAAAAACGAAAAATCGCCAATATCTCGAAAATTTGGACGTGACCGGAAAAATCGGGGTCCGGATTCGGATTCAGTACCCAAAAAAACATAGAGTTTCATGGCTTTTTCTGCGGCGCCTGAGATTGACCTTTTTTTTTGTAAACCTGTGTTATCTGACAAAGTATTTGAATTACTTCAGTTACTCTATAGAGCTATAGAACTATTATAGTTTTTAAAATCCGATAAGATGAATAATTCACAATAATAATAATCATTATTTTATAATAATATCATTATTTTATAATAATAATATTATTTAACTGTAATTATGGATGGGGCAATACTGCCATGGCGGTATGGCGGTATAGCCCAAAACGCTCTTTCTACGTAATCAACCGTCAATCCAAAAATTATTGGAATAAACGAATAAATAATGGATGGAAACGAAAGTTGAACGATTTTTCTACACTGTCAAAACCAAATCATTGATAGGTGTCCTACTCAGGTGTCCGATGTTAATCTAAATCGATTCTTTCATTACAATTTTTCGAGAAATCGGTAATAAACTAGCAACGCTTGCATACGAGTCTGCTACACATTAGGATATATTATGTGTTTAGTTTAGTCGTTGCTAGGGAACCAACCGCAACGCTTTCAACGCTTTTTTCGTTTATGTGCCAAAGTAAAGACACAAAATGTCAAAATTGAGCCAATAGTAAGAAAAACTGCTCTTACCTCGCTGTTGAAAACTCGTTGATACTAGCCTAGGAGAGTCAAAAACTTTAATTTCCCTCTCACAGACACCAATGTGGCCGCCGTTCCACCTGCAGTTCTTTGTTTTATTTGATCCAGCATACCCTTGCCAATCGCAATCATGGCCTGAAAGAGATCAGTGTCCAGCCTTTTAACGTTCCAGCGAGGAGGTGGCGCTTCTCGTTTGGATATGTTTCCTCCAATGCTTAACTAGATGTTTTGATGAGCCGGGCTGTCATTTCCATGACCCTTACTATTTTGTTCTGGTTCCCCCCATTCCAGCACTGAGAGAAAAGATTTTTTTAGTGGCTAGGTTAAATCCGAAATAACCTCGAAAAGAAATTGAAACCACCTAGAATCAATTGATTCAACCTAGAAAAAAATAGATCCAGGTTAAAGTAACATAGAAAAATATTAATACAACCTAGACCCATATAGAAACAACCTAATCCGTTATAACCTGCCCTCTGACCACAACCTGGAATAAAAAAGTGTCAACCTAGATCAAATGTGAACTTCACATTTGGTCTAGGTTGACATTGTGAAGACCTAGAAAATATATTACCTCTCTTTGACTTTTAAGTGGGGTAACCTAGAATCGAATGAATTGACCTTCCATATAATTCCCCTCCATTAAAGTCTCGGTTGTACAACTGAAAACAACCGAGAGATTTAAAAGGCGAGATTGTTACTTTAGGTAACAACCCAGAAGAAAAAGTTAGACTTTCAGTCTCGGTTAAAACTACCGTAGTACCACAAATAGGTTTAGGTTTAAACAACAGTGATTGTAATTCATTCAATAAATTCCAGGTTGTTTCTACGGTACGCTAAGCGGTCGCGGAGAGCGCCACTGTAGGCGGTGGGCGTTAATTCTCGTTGACTTGGCACCCCTGCTATTTACCCGGTGGGGTTGAGGCCAAATCTCTGTCAAATTCTAATCATGTCACTATGTGCAGTCATATTATGACGTCACATTCAAATTTTTGTACTGAGTTGGAAACAGAGACAACCCAGAAAGATAGTTGAAGTTGATAGAACCAACCTGCAATGGAAGTGGAGCCAACCTAGAAAGAAAAGGGGACCACCTAGTAATTTATTAGGACCAACCTGAAAAGAATAGGAATCTACCTAGAAATTTAACTGGTACAGCAGGGATAGCAATTGAAACAACCTCGTAAATAAAGGGTCACAACCTAGAGAAAAAAAGGTTCTAGGTTAACGCGTCATGGCTGTAAATTGTTTGAGGTGGGGGGGGGGGGGGGAGAGAACGTTTTCGTTTTAGGGTAAATCAACCGTCTATGAAAGTGAAAAACATTGAATACCAGGGTGAAACAACCAAGACATTAATGTTTTTAACCTAGATTGTAAATGGATGGAGGCGGCGGCACACACCATGAACTTAACCTAGAACTAAAGTGTGGGGGTGGCGCATTTTAAATCTTGGTTGTTTGCATTTTTAGGAAGGTAACTTCACCAGTATTTTCAATCTAGGTTAAATTATATTCAACCTAGACTAAATTGTTCCACCCTAGAATGAAAACCAAAAAAAATCTAGGTTGGCAGCATTTAACCTAGAAAAAAATCGAAAAATAACCTAGAATAGGCCCTTTTTTTCTCTCAGTGAGTGCTTTGGCATTGAAGTCTCCAGCTACCAGGATGTCTCCCCTCCTATTTCGTACTTCATCGTCGACGCCTTTTAGCTTCTCTTCGTACTCTTCGATCGGGTCATTGGGTGACAGATAACAGCTAAAAAGCGTTTTGTTCCTGCTCCTGGCCCAGCAGAACCCCTGACCTGATCCACTCGCATCAATTTGTACAGCCGCCTGGTTAACGGCCCATATGGCAGCCGTGCGCGATGGGTCTTCAAACCAATTCTGCCTATCGTCGCCATGTGTATATAGTTCACTATAGTGTGATATTGTTCATTATAATGAGCACTATGTCCGCCTTCTTTTCTTGTGCTATAATATCCATGAGTTTATTTGCCGTTCGACTCCTGTGTAGGTTCACTTGAAGCACTTTCATGCTCTCCTATTTGTTCTTTTTTCTAATACCCTCCGAAATAAATAAAAGGCGGTGCATACTTTCCTTCCACTTATGTGGTTATTGGCCTCTCCAAGATCGTCGATTTGATGTCGTTCTTGCAGTCAGCTCCTTTGTGCTCTGTCCCACCACACTTGAAGCAGGAAGTAGCCCTGACTGGGCCCCTACACTCCCTGGCTAGGTGACCAAAATCCATGCGTTTAAAGCATCGGAGCCCTTCCACTCTTCTCCTGATCCTGCAGTTCACCCATCCAATCCTGATCTTCTCCTTCTCTATAAGCTTTTCAGCATCCCCTCCAGGGAGGGAGACAATAGCTAGAACCAGCTGCCTAGCGTTTGGGGTAGTTAGGTTTACCTTAACATCTTCCCTCTTGCCTCCCAGGGCCTCTTCTATTGCTGCTTTGACTTCCTCCACAGTAGTGAGGGAGTCTATGTCTCGGATCTCGATAGATGCTCTTGGCTCATGGGCGTACGCAGCTCTTCCTTCAGGGGGGGGCTCAAAAATATTGCAGGTAGACATTAAAATTTAGACATTAAAATTATTGCAGGTAGCCATTAAAATTTAAAAAGCTGCAAATTTTACACAAGGGATTATTATTCTTTGATAGATTACTTGTACGAAAATTAATTCTCTGTCTTGAAAAAAAGAGTTAACAAAAATTATTATTACTCAGCTTTTTTTCTTTTTTTTTTTTTTTTTTTTCAAAATCTTTTGTTTTTTACATTTTTTTTTTTTTTTTTTACTCGGAAAATATTAAATATTTTTTATAAAGAGATCAATTTTTGATCTCTTGGTATCCTTCAAAAATCCCATTTGTAGGCCCATGAAAGTCCTATAGATCTTCCCCACAGTGAAATCAGATCGTTCCGGGACCACCAAAACTGGATTCTACGTCCAAAAATACTTCGAAAACGACACCTAACTCGATCCCACAGCCAAAAGCCTTCAAAAACCCCTCTCGTAGCCCCATTTCAGCCCCACAGCGCCCCACGGGTTTGGGCTGAATACCTTGCGGGTACAACTAGATGGAAACCACGTATGTTGTCAAAATTTCAGATGAAAAAAAAAACGACGGACGACGCTCGGTGGTGCAAAACGGCCACATTTTGGGGGGGAAAACTCTGAAAACCCCATACTTATAGTATTCGTAAATTTGACGCTGATCACGAATATAGGTACCCCATGACCCTGTACCTAAAATGGAGTCTGAGCCTTTTTTCCCAAAATACCTTTAAAAAACACGTTTTCAGTACATTTTCCAGTGTGCGAGCCAAGTAAGGATTCTCCCGAAGTTTGTACATAAAGAAAAGTTGTAGAGCAATAATTTTTGCGTCGATTGAACACCGTAAAATTGAAAATTACTACAAAAATGAGGAGGTCGAAGATGATTTCGATCGAACACTCCTATGATTTCTGATTGAACCCCGTAACATTGGTGAATTCCATTGAACACCCTAGAATTGAAATTTTAATACTTGAAGACGGAAAATTGCTGAGCCAGATTAGTTATTTTCATGACTTTGTAAGGTAAAACAATGTGGCCTTTTAAATTAAATTTTGTTTCGAAGGTTCGAGCCAGAAATATCTCGCTGTAACTTATTATTTTTTATCCACTGCAATGACCCTAAATTACTTTCTTGTAGCTGAGTAAAAACTGAACAAATTCACGTGCAAAATAAGTCGGCTACGATTCTCCGGTCTAATACTGCTCCCGTCAACTCACAATTTTCCAAAATCGAGAAAGGTACCTATACCTACTGCCCGAGTCAGGTCTACAGTACGAGTCAAGTTGATGACTTTTTGATCCGAAAACTATTCATATCAACCCTCCAACTAATACTTAATGGAATATAATTATTTTGAAAGGATTTAAAAATATTTTTTGATTTTTTTTTTCACCTGTGGGCCACTGTGCGGCAGCGGTTCCATTTCGTTTTTGCAATCTAGACCTCTTGAAACGAATGATGTCAAATTTTGAGGCCAATCCGAATTTTCGAACCCCGTCGCGATTACATAGGTATATTATTCCAAGAATAACAAACCAAAATGATCGTAACTTTGCATGTAGGTAGGTATTTGGAGTGTGGAGTATGGTGTGATAGGTACCCTATATCGTAAATAATATTACTTACACCGCTTGAGTACCTACCTAATAATACAAAATAACATACAAATCATTTTTACAAAATCAAGTGTTGTAGTTCACTTTTTTCCCCTGTTAATATAAAACCTTTACACAAAATGTACACAACATACCTAAGTACCTACCCAGCAATGTCAAGTTGATTTTTTTTCACTTTTAATTTACAACATGAGCCGCCTCGGTTTCTCTGCGAATTTTTCAACCACTACTTCCTCTTTTTCTTTATTTTTATCTGAAAGTGTATATATATTTTTCGTTTGTCTAGGGGGGGGCCCGGGCCCCCCCTAGCCCCCCCTTGCGTACGCCTATGTCTTGGCTTGAGGTCTACAATGATGATCATGATTCGCGTTTTTTTTTTTGTTTTTTTTTTGTTTGCTCCTTACCATCCAGCGATATCAATCGCCATCTTCCAGCTAATTCGCTCCGGAGGGTATTTTAATTTGTAATAACAGGATTGGCAAACTCGACGAACAACAATGCCGTGAGACGTCGGATTCCGCCTGTTTATGGCCGGATGTTGCGCGATGGTCGTGATTTGAAGACCTTGCCGATTGACGTTTTGCTTGAGGAAATGACGACGTTTATTGGTTTTTAAAGATCGAGCGAAATTAGCGGCGGGGAAATTGATTGATTCGCTGTCTTCAACGCGCGAATGCTTCGGTTCATTGTGTCGCTGATTGTTTCGCACCGGAGTTCAACGACTTTCGGACTAAATCTATCCAAAGGTGCTTAACGATATGACGTGTACGTTCCGAATGGCGTTTTGGGCTGGACGATTTTTTTCCTTTTTTGAATTCGAACGTTTGATGTAGGAGCACCCTGTAAAACGAGTAGAGGGTGTACATACATGAGTTTGTTTTCTTAAATTTGAATTTAAAGTCATTAAATTTTATGTTGCGTGTTCAGCGGAAGGCCGTGGGTCCACAATTCCCCTGCTTTTTGTTGAGGAGGAAAGTGAACTAAAGTAAAGCGGGTGTGGGAAACCTTTTTTTTCCTGGGCATAACACGAATTGTCGTGATCCGCTGACCAGGAAGAAACTACAGCCGCAAACGACGACCCGCACTCGTCGGGTCGGATTAGAACTCCGAAGATCGGGAGGATTTCACACATTTAAAATGTTTATACCCCACCACTTGACCTATTATGTAAATGGGCGAGCGAAGCGAGGCCCCTCCTGGCCGAGAAAATGGTCAGCCGAACGAACCGAGGCCAACCTATTAGAGTGCTAGTTATCTGAATTTTGTGGAAGCAATTTTAGGCAGCTTCATATTGTTTTTCTCATTTTTTTCAGGCAGTAGATACCTGCTTTCAGAAAAATAGAAGAAAATCGCTGCAAATTTTACACAAGGGTTTATTACGTCGCCTAAGAAACAACACCACCTATCAACCATTTCCTTACTTTACAGGAGAAGGAAAAAACAATCAGGGCCGTGGAGAGAAAATCCGGGCCCGGGGGCAAAATTCATCGGGCCCCCTAAAAAAAAAAAAAGTATGAAAATTCATCAGGCCCCTAAAAAAAAAAAAAAAAGTATGAAAATTGAAAATTCATCGGGCTCCCTAAAAAAAAAAAAAAAGTATAAAAATTCATCGGGCTCCTAAAAAAAAAAAAAAAAAAAAAAGGTATGAAAATTTTTCCTATATTGATCTGTCCCTTTTCCCATTTTGCCTCTCCTACCCCTTTTTTTACAAAAAAAAAAAAAAATCTCAAGGAAATCCGGGCCCCCCTACGAAGGCCGGGCCCGGGGGCAACGGGTCCAGTGCCCCCCCCTCTCTACGGGGCTGAAAACAATACCCAAGCCAAGTTATTGAGGTCGTGAGCATTTTTAACGCAAATATCAACCTTAAACACCATTTTAGACATCCCTGATGTCTAAAATTATCTAAAAGTATTGAATTGCGGATTATATGGTTGATAGGTGGTGTTGTCCTAATACCAAGGGTTGATAGGTTGTGTTGTTGAGGTTGTTAGGTGGTGTTGCTTCGATGACATTGGTTGATAGGCTGGATACCGGGATGGATAGTGGTTGATAGGCTCTGTTGATACTACGCATGTTGATAGGTTATGTTATCATTTTTGAGTTTGTCTCATCCTGTAATCTGCGGAGAGCTATTTCATGCTAACCACCTTATGCGGCGGGATAATTCGAAGAGGAATAAGTAAAAACCCCATTTTCGCCAAACTGGTTGATAGGTGGTGTTGTTTCTTAGGCGAAGCGAACCTACATCAAAGAATAATTTATTCTTTGATGTAGATTACTACGAGTACAAAAATTGAATCTGTGTCAATGAAAACAATTTTGATTTTTTTTTTTTTTTTTTTTTCACTTGGAAAATATTTGGCCTCCTGGGATCCTTCAAAAATCCCATTTGTAGCCCCCATGAAAACCCTAAAGATCGCCCCAGTGAAATCGGATCGTTCCGGGACCCCCAAAAATGGATTCTACGTCCAAAAATACTTCGAAAACGACATCTAACTCGATCCCATAGCCAAAAGCCTTCCAAAAAAAACCTCACGTAAGCCCAATTTTAGCCCCATAGCGCCCCACGTGTTTGGGCGATCGGGCTGAAAACCTTCCGGGCACAACTAGATGGTAAACCGAGTATTTCGTCAAAATTTCAGATTTAAAAAAAAAAAAAAAAAAATTCGGTCATTTCGGTTTTGGAATGTAGACTTCTTGAAACGGATCATTTTGAGGCCGATCGGAGCCGTCGGCCTCAGCCGCGATTACAAAGGTTCCAAAGGCGAATTGCCCATTGACTATTAAAATTATTTATATCACTGTTTCAATATTTCATGAACGAGCAAACACGTTGATAGTCACTGAAGATGCACTTAGTGGATCAAATTAGTTTCGAAGTTCATTGTGACGAGACGGTACAAATTGCTCGAAGTCATTTGTATAATGCGATGGTATGCGTAGATCGTTTGAATAATGTGTTGAAGCTGTCGGTTTATGAACGTTCGAAGGACGTCGGTGAAGGAAGAAGTGAAAAGAAAATTGTATAATTTTTTACTGTCGGGAGGAAAGTTGGCGGTGGAAGGATGATAATATCGTCAATATTATTGACGCAAGTTTTAGGATATCTTGATTTTTTTTCGGGGCGAGATCGTTGGAAGAATTATGCGCGAAACATCCTGTTTGAGCAATTAGGACCGTCGAAAGCACTTCCCTAGCGGGATCCGAACGTCCCGAATTCTTACGGCAAAAAAAAATAGACGCGAAGGTGTAATTGCTCGCTCGGGGAGGCGTTTTGGTTGTGACATCCCGACTGACCGTTTCTTCGTCCTTGGGAGGGATTTTTCTGTCGAAACGGGCCGTTCGGCTTCGAAGAGAAGGTTTTCCCCGACCTTCGGAGATGTTTCGGAAGGGCTTTCGGGCCTTTTGCGGCTTCTAAACCGTAAATGAAATCGCTCCCGTGGTGGCGAAACTCGAAACAAAACGTTGTTTATCTATTTTGAAGCTCTCCAACGAGAACTTTTTACGAGTGCTAATTACCCATTATGAAATGCTCCATCTCCCACCATAAAAAAAAAACGCTGCAAATGTTACACAAGGGTTAATTATTCTTTGATATAGGTTACATGTGCAGAAATTTAATTCTTTCAATGAAAAAAATTTTAAAAATAACACATTTTTTTTTTAATTTTATTTTTCAAAATAAATTTTTTTGATTTTTTTTCTTCAAAATTTTGTTTTGTTTTTTACTTGAAAAATATTTGACCTCCTGGGATCTTTCAAAAATCGCATTTGTAGCCCCATGAAAGCCCTATAGATCGCAACAGTGAAATCGGATCGTTGCGGGACCCCCAAAAATACTTCGCAAACGACACCTAACTCGATCCCATAGCCAAAAGCCTTAAAAAACCCTCCCGTAGCCCCATTTTAGCTCCATAGCGCCCCACGGGTTTGAGCGATCGGGCTGAAAACCTGGCGGGCACAACTAGATGGTAAACCGAGTATTTTGGCAAATTTTCAGATTTTTCTTGGAACGGATAATGTCAAATTTTGGGGCAGATCCAATTTTTCGACCTCCGTCGTGAATAAAATGGTGTAATATTCAAGAAATAACACCTAAAACAAAAGTGAAATTATCAACTTTTGATATTGTGCTGCAACTAATTGACTCATTTCATTTCTACGACTCTGGCATGATTGTAGAGTAATTTACAGTTCACATAATTTGATGTAATACTCAAAAAATAACACCTAAAACAATAGTAATAACAGCAGTTTTTGATAATGTGCTGCAACTAATTGACACCTCATTTTTATTTCTTCGACTCTGGCTTGATTGTGGAGTAATTTACAGCATAACGGTCCATTAAAAAAATCACCAGATTCAGAATGAGGAGGGCAATAATTATTATTGCCGGCCTGTAATTACGACGCGAGCTATGCATAGAAAATTGTTAAATAATGACGAGGAATCAAATTGAGGTGTAAGTGGGCAGCGGATGAGTAATTTGCCAATTCCTGGGTTCTGAAAATGAGCATCGAGAAATTGATGGTTGTTTGCTGGGGGTTTTTCCCATAATTGCATCGTGAGGTTTGAAAGAAACAAAAACCTAACACCGACGAATGACCTCCTTAAACATTAGAATCGGTTCAGCCGTTTAGCCACATTCAAGCGTTAAAAATAGGCCATTTTTTTGCGGGACATATACATATACCGTCCCGAAAAAATGAGAATGGGCTTCTTGAAAAGGTCAGAATTCAGCATTTCTGACAGCATATTCGGATTCAGCACCCTTTAAATCCCATAAACCCCAATTTTTAGTTCGAAAATCCGTATAGGTACGTGCTGAGCTGTTTTCGAAATGTTAGAGATTTTGAAATGAACGCGGGGCATATTGACGTCACACCTCGCCAGGCTGGGCACTGAGCCGCCAGAGCGCTAAATAATAAATCTGAACAGAATCGGAATAAAAACACTCGGCCCAGGTCGATTTTTGAATAACCTTCTTTGATAATAACCTCGATGCTCAATTTTCGAATGACCTTCAATAATGATTAACCCGATTTTCGATTTTTGGGGTCGACTTTTCGCGTAGCAAAGTTGGCTGACTTGCGTAGATGAGAGAGAGAGGGATCTCCCGGCCAATCAAAAGACGACGAAGCAGCCCACGTCATGTACCCTCTCCAGACCTCGGAATTCAAATATCATATTTTTCCTAAGGCCCTATAAATGATTGAAACGGGTTTTCTGCAATATGGGCCCGTTTTCGTAACTTTTGAAGCACGACCTTTGCAGGAAAAACATTTTAAAAAATCATTAAAGGAGCTCATTAAGATCGGGAAAAAAAGTGCAAAAGACGTTTTTGTCAAAATGTGTCATTTTGTTTTGCCTTGCCTGCCCCTCCCTTATCAAACCTCAAATCAAAATTTCACACAGAATAGTTGCGATGGGAAATTCATTCAGCTTTCACGTGAAAAAAAAAAAAATTAGAATCGGGCAAATAGTTTCCGAGCTACAGCCAAAAACGTTCTGAAAAACGTGGTTTTCCGCTTGCCGAGCTTGTTTTGGTTTAAATTCGTTTTCTAGGTTGGACCAAGGGTAGGATCGCCAACTCCAAAATTCTGTTCGGGAGGACGCTTGGACGGGGAGGACACCGTGTAAAGAGGGAAGACATCCGCTCCAACATTTATATTTGCAATATATTAGTAGTTTTACAAATTCATTACCAAATGAAAATAGTTTTACTAACGTACGAAGGGCCGGAATAAAAAAATTAACTGATTCACAACACAAACAAGACAAAAAAGTTCAAGTTTGAAAATACAGATTTGTAGGTATTAAACCAAACTAGGTAGGTATTGGCATAGGTAGTACACTCAGGTATTAAGGACTATTTTTACAAATGCATGCCTGCATTCAAATATTCAGGTATTGTTTTTCGTACATGCACTCAGCGCCGGATTAACCTCTCGTGGGCCCCGGGGCTGAGACTTAAAAGTGGCCCCCTATATATATGTACATATAGGTACACATATATATTATATATGAAAGTGGATCCTCTGGCAGGAGTATCACGTAAAAACCACTAGAAAATCGCGTCTGTCGCTTCACAACCAAAAAATGGGTCAAAACAGTAATAAAACTTCGAATGCAGGGCAATCTATTTTTACAACTAAAGTAAGAAAAAAGTTTCTTCTTACAATAAATAAAAATGCTGCAAATTAAACCCTATAGGGTTTATTATTCTTTGATATAGGTTACTTGTGCAGAAATTTATTTCTGTCAATGAGAAAATCTCAAGAAAAACTTTCTTTTTTTTCGAAAAAATCCTTTTTTTTCGAAACTTTTTTGTTTTACTTGAAAAATATTTGACCTCCTGGGATCCTTCAAAAATCCCGTTTGTAGCCCCATGAAAGCCGCAACAATGGAATTGGATCGTTCTGGGACCCCCAATAATGGATTTTACGTCCAAAAATACTTCGAAAACGACACCTGACTCGATCCCATAGCTAAAAGCCTTCAACAACCCCTTCCCATAGCCCCATTTTAGCCCCATAGCGCCCCACGGGTTTGGGCGATCGGACTGAAAACCTTGCGGGCACAACCAGATGGTAAAATTTCAGATTAAAAAAAAATCCTTCTGCCCAAAACGGCCCGGACGGCAGCTGCCGTCATTCTAGATGGCGGACGTCATTGTATGCGTGTTCAATTTCAGTGTGTGTCATTGTATGTGTGTTCAGATTTTATTTTTGTATAGGCTGGTCGTGTTAGGGAGGGGAGGAAATCCCTAGTTTTAGGGAGGGGAGGAAATTTTGTAGAAGTACTCGCCCTCCACCAGACAAGTAAACGTGGAGAGAGCAACCACCCACGATCCGAAAACTACAAGTTACGAGAAGAGGTAGAAGAGTAGGTACGTTCTGCTGCATTCCGCAGTCACCAACCACCCGAACACCACAAGTTTCAAGAAGAGGTGAAATATTTCCCATAGAGCACAGAGCATAGAGACGTGAAATAGATATAATATACTATATTATAGTAGGTAGGTCTGCTGCGATGACTCCTGTCCCAAAGAATTTCGAGCCAATTTACATGATAAGACCTCCTTTAAAACCCGGCGCCTCCACATTGGTCCAACCCAGGCACACCAGAATGGTGTGGCTAACGCCGGAGGGGACAGGAGGGCCCACTGTACTACCCCTAGGAGAGATCTGAAGAACAAGGTAGAAGAAAGAAGATTTAAGCAATGATAAGTGCACTTCCTCAGGGGGAAGAAAGAAAGTAGAAGATATGAGAAAGGTTGTGATGGGCCAGAAATGGCCTTAGACACAACCTAAGAAGCTCTTTACAGCGGATGGCGGACGGTGAACTGCAGACGGCGGACGGACATTTCGGATTTAGAATGTAGACCTGTTGAAACGGATAATGTCAAATTTTGAGGCCAATCGGATTCGTCGACCTCCGTCGCGAAAACATAGGTGTATTATTCCAAGAATAATAAACCAAAAATTTAACAAATTATTTTTGTTTTTATGAACCAAATGCGGTACAGAGTCCAACCCGGTTAGCAAACTCTGAACCACCGCAACAGTGTGGAAAATCCGTGAGGTCTATAACTCGCGTTGGGAGTGTAGACATAGACGACTCCATGAGGTTTTCCGGTTTTCGAGTAGTAAGGAAGGTAGTGGAAGGCAGGTAACTTGAAACTTTCCGTTCACCTTCCTCTTTTTCAGGAAAACAATTTTTTGGATATCAGCATAGGAACAAGGAAAAAAAAAAAAAAAAATCAACGGTGGCGAAGTGGCCCCCTTGGGGTGTGCGCCCCGGGGCTATAGCCCCCCTAGCCCCCCGTTAATCCGGGCCTGCATGCACTTCAATCATATGACGAACGTCTTAATTAAATTCCAAATTTTGGATATCACCGATGGGTTAACTAACACGAACAAGAAAGGTAATCAAAACCTTCGAAAAATGGATTATAATCCATATATATAAATATAAATATAAATATACTTTGACTTGAAAGGGAGATAAAAACAGATAAAAAACACTCACATTGACTTGTCTGAACGTTTCGCACCAAGCGTTTTCAGCAGACCCCTAATATAATAAATAAAATTTAAATATAAATATAAATATGTGCGAAATTATTCGGAAAATATTTGACCTCCTGGGATCCTTAAAAAAATCCCATTTGTAGCCCCTTCAAAGCCATATAGATCCCTACGGTTAAACCGAATCGTTCCGGGACCCCCGAAACTGGATTTTGCGTCCAAAAATACTTCGTCACCTAACTCGATCCCATGGTCAAAAGCCTTAAAAAAACCCTCCCGTAGCCGTGACGTTTCTTATTCCAGCATATTTTATAAAGAACGTTTTCTCGCAAAAGGAGCAATACGCTTTTTTAGGATTTACCTTATCTACCCGTGCCCATAGGTATTCCTTCTCCCACAACAAGTTGAAAGAACACGCACATTTAGAAGTCCAAGCCCTCGAACACTTCGGGTCTTCCTCAACATCACTGTCGGTTTCCGTGTCCATTTTAGCCCAAACTGTACCTCAACCTCTCCACCAAAAACTAAGCAAAAATCTCACAAAGTATTCGCGATCCATGTGAAGACGATAACAATCACCGGTATTCAAACAAGAGAGGGCGTATAAAGTGACAGAAAAAGACAACGCTGATAAGAAATGTGATCACTCCTTTATCCTCTTCTCATTTCTTCTCGTTCTGTTGCTTATTATATTGCTTGTTGAAGAAACATCAATCCACTAACAGAAAAGGGAGGACATTTGAGCGTCCTCCCGAGGTCCCTACCAATACTACTACCATCCGGGTTGTTAGCAGTATTTTTTTGAATTTCAGGTGCTCCATTAACTTGTAGTTTGACACTCTACAACATACATTTTGAGCCAGTTCATTTTCATTAGCCGTTCATAAGTTACTAAACATGAGCGAATCCTATTTTTCAGCCAAGTTAGAAAAAATTGCCTTTTTTTACGCTTGATTGTGGGTGAACGGCTGAACCGATTCTAAAGTGTAAGGAGGTCATTCGACGCAGAATTGTTTGGTCTTTAACTTTGTTTCCGTAAAGCTTTCTCTGCGGTGCTTAGTTTCGGAGTTATAGTTGAAAAACTGGAAAATGTTTGACGAATCCGAGGTTTTTTGGCTGCCAAAAGTTTTCCCAGCAAAAATTTTGCTACCAACAAGTTGAAAAATAAAAGCTTCTACACCACGAGTCGAATCCTCTGGCTACTCAAACAGGCCTTGATTTGCCACTTGCACATCCTCGACGATTTCACATAGAAAGTCTCGTCCTGAGGGCCCCCATTGTGAGAAGGTTAATCGCCTCTTTTGTCTCCAATCAACCGAGAAACGCACACGTGTAAAGACGATTACAACTTCGGACAAACATGTAGACAAACCTACGTCGGGGTCCGCAGGTGACGCGACCTTCGGGCTGTTTTATCCGGCAACGACCGGCCTTTGGACTTGGCGGGCAACGGGCTTCTCGCCTTTCCGCCGGCTTCCAAAGGAATCTCCTCTCGGTGAAAAAAATTCCGCCATTTCTCGAACGATAAACCCATCAAAAACCGCCTTAACGCGAGGGCAGTTTAGCGGACACGGTCGGGAGAATTGTGGCTGATCTAACGAGCAACTGAGTCATGTTGGCAACGCCGCGGTGTTTCCGCAGTTACATCTTCCCCCCGACCCCGAAGTTTCTGTCTTCGAGTATTTTCATTTTCGGCCGCGTCAACAAACAACAACCGTTCGGTATTTTTGAAAATCGTCGACGGCCTTCGGATCGATAACATGACGACGCTCGAAGCAGATCCGGAAACGCCTGCAGATATTTTGAGACATTCTACGGATACTTTACTTATCTGTTGGGAAACTTATTTCACACACTCCATTCCCGTATCTATTAAACAATAAACAACATAACAACAAATTTTCTTTCATATAATGAACAACAATATTTTGAATAATTTCATTCGTGAATAATAATTGAATTAAAACTTAATAATAATTTAATAATGATAAAAAATGATTTTTATTATAATAAAATTTATTACAATAAAAAATTATTTAATAATTAAAAATTATTCAAATTAAATTATTAAACATTTAAACAAAGCATTTTTCAAATTTTAAGTTTCAATTTATATTTTAAGTTATAGTTTTAATTAAAACTATAACTAAACTAGCTAGTTTAACTAACTAGTTAGTTCAACAGTTGACCTGACTCGCTTCGCTCGGCCGACCATTTTATCCTGGCTCGGAAACGCCGACTCACGTTTGCGCACTGCGCGGAGAACGCGTGATGGGTGTTGAGGACGTAGAATTTAACGTAGAATCCGAATCCGCGATAAAAACGCTGCAAATTTTACCCGAGGGTTTATTATTCTTAGATAGAGGTTACTTGCGCAAAAATTAATTCTGTGTCTGTAAAAAACTGTAAAAAAATCTTTTTTTTTTCAAACTTTTCTCGAATTTTTTTTTTTTTTTTTTCGGAATTCGCAATTCACTTGGAAAATATTTGAACTCCAGGGAACCTTCAAAAATCCCATTCGTAGCCCTCTGAAAGCCCCATAGATCCCCACAGTGAAATCGGATCGTTCCGGGACCCCCAAAAATGGATTCTACGTCCGAAAATACTTCGAAAACGACATCTAACTCGATCCCATAGCCAAAAGCCTTCAAAAAAACCTTCACGTAGCCCCGTTTTAGCCCCATTGCGCCCCACGGGTTTGGGTTCACACCGCGCGAAGAGCGGAAGCACGTTTTTCAGAACGTTTTCGGTTGTAGCTCAGAAACTATTGGTCCGATTACAAATTTCTTTTTTTCTCTTGAAAGCTGATTAAATTCCCCGTCGCAGATATTCTGTGTGAAATTTCGATTTGAGCTTTGATAAGGGAGGGAAAGAAGAAGTTTTCCTGAAAAACGTGGTCAAAGATGGTCAAATTTCTTGTTTCCACACTTTTCGACGAATACTAACGGCACGTTTGTTGTTTCAATAGACATGCAATGTGCCGTTACTTATATAAAATTTAATCAGCTTTCTGATTAATCAAAGAAAAGTAAGATCGTACGAACCGTTCCCGAGTTATAGGCAGAAATGTGCAAAGAATCATGTTTTATTCACAATTTGCCACTTTTTTGTCGTGCCCGCCCCTCCCTTATCAAAGCTCAAATCGAAATTTCACACGGAATAGCTGCGATGGATAATTTAATCAGCTTTCACGAGAAAAAAAATAAATTTGCATCGATAAATTCGCGTATTTGAAGACATTAAAATGCGTACTGTAGCGCGTCAGGTGGGTGTTGAACCAGGAGGATGGTTGGCCTTGTCCCGCGAGCCCGAACGGCGGTGAAAATGCGATCGTTTGCAGTCGGGAATCGAACCCTCCAACACGCCGGGGACAAGGTCGGGAGATTCATTGTCAAACCGCGTTATGTCAGGAGGATTTTTCAAAGGAGGAAATAAATTATTACGCAGGTTTACGAAAAGAAAGGGCACATTCAGGAGCCTCGGGGAAAAAACATCGATCTCTTATGGTTTTTTGGGGTGCTGAATCCGAATCTGACCTCTGTTTTTTGGTCTGGTCCGAATGTTTTTCGTTTTTTTTTTTCCGAACTATTTCAGTTTAGAAAATCACAGATAAACGTATAGATGCACAAAAATTCCACAAAAACTCTCTTCTCACTGGAAATGTATCGCTGATTTCGAATATATAAGTGAATTTAGGTCTAAAACCAGTCAAATATGTGATTTTGCCAACAAACAAAAAAGTTTAAAAACCGTCGTTTTTTAAAAACCAAAATCACTTTTTTGGTACTTTTTACCTTCTAGCGTTAACAATTTTATTTCAACGAAGTCTTGTAGGTAGATTGTTTCCAGGGGCGAATCCTGGGCTGGCAGGCTGGGCAAGCACACAATTGGGTTCCCCCTCCCCCTTCCTCACCACATCTATGAAATTCCCACGATAAACCTCAAAATCTCCTACACTTCATAAGCAACTTTTTTTGGATTTTTTGGATTTTTGGTGTCTGGTTTTGGCGAAACACAAACAATACCAGCAAAATAAAGACGAGCTGTAACAGCAGCCACACAACCAGGTGTGAGGTAGCCGGGATTGACGGTCTTGTTTTGTCAAGATTTGCTTTTGTCAACCCGGCGCCCACGGTAAAATTTTGGCTTTCTTACTTAATACATTATCATTAAAATGTTGCAATATCTTAAAATGTTTCAATAATTACTTTTCTTTATATATATATTTCTTCTTTCCTTCTTTTCTCTACCATAGGAAAAATTTCTTGTCACTTAATTATTACTTACTGTTACAATGCTAAATAATTTCACCCTTATTGTGTATTGAATGTTCATTTGTTGAACATTATTCATCTGTGTTAAATTTCAACCTTTGTTGTGTTCAACCTAAGTTTGTTGACATGTTTGAGTATGCTTGTGTTATTGGTATTCATGTAAGTGAGTGAGTTGTGAGTGTTTGTATATTGCCATTAGAGGTTGGACGTAACTCATTAATGGTTGAATTTATTCCATGTTTTCATTGAGTCTTATCTTTTAGTTAAATATCCATATCCATCAATTTCTGTCAGGAAAAAGCTGACGTTAAAATGCCTGTTTACTTGCCTATCTTTTTGTGAGTTAGACTTACAAAAAGCACTCAACTGGGTGGGTTGTGGACCATGAGGATTCTCCGCAACAATCCGTTTTTTTCTCTTCAAAGGGAAGGAGCCTGAAGCCTGCAGCAGTGTGTGTATTCCACAGCTGCATGGAGCCATTCTGATTGCCGATTTCACACACACGATACACAAAACACAGAAAAAACGAAGAACACTAGTAATAATGGCAATACAACTAAAACAAGGTGAAATTCAAGTAAATTGATCACAGAAAGAACTAATTAGTTGTTTACTTCTCCATTAATGGAGAAGTTGGCAACTGAGGATCAATGTCCGCGATCCAATGAGTGAAAAGTCAGATGAACGCCCCAAGCGGAGGAAGCACCAACCATACTGCTTGCCTTTCAGTAGTAGACCTGCGGCTCTGCCCCCAAAGGTTTTACTCGGGACCACGTGCTTAGCGCCATGCTTTCACGGTTGGTACCGGGGGTGGGGAAGGACTACTTTTGTCTCCTTTCACTAACCCGGAGGACGAGATAGCTCTCCGTCATGCATACCACCCTTAATGTTCGGGATCCTACTCCGGTGGAAGATGCATGAGAAGTGGTAGAGAGGGATGCTAGACCTAATCTCTCTCGGGCCTCCGACTGGAGCGGCCTTAAAGTGGAGTACGTGGTGTTCCCACACTCCTAATCCAGTAATCCTCGGGAGAGGGGGAGCCCCCGCTGCCACAGGCCGTGGGTGTTGGGCACTTCGGCGTCCAGCACTCACAAAGCGCCACTGGCAGGCCCCCTCAATTGGCGTTGGATTCGACGTTGGTCGTGGTGTTAACCCACTCTCGCAAGAGACAGGGGTAGCTGAGTGGGCGGACGAGTCTGCTCACCTGGCGGCATGTGAGTTTTGTGACTTCATGTCGTAAGAGTTTACCCGAGTGGGTACCAGCCCGCTTTGCTGGTAGAGTGCGCTAGAACACTCGCTCTCAGTGGCTCAGTAGTACAAGTACTGTCATCTTTATGGTGCTGGGTCTCCCTCGTTTGGACGTCCACGGACCTTCGGCGATGGGCTTTGCTGGTCTGCTTGCGGCCGGCGGGAGAGGCACAGCTCTGGTAGTGGGCGAGCCCTCCTTTAACTTCCCTAGACTCCCAATGCCCCCAAAAGGTCTATGAAACCAGCTGTTTTCCTGGTTCAACCAAGTCGAGCCAAGGCATTCAGCTCCGCGGGTGCTTGACTAGGGGGGAGGGGAGATGTTCAACTCTCTTCTCGCGGTCAATTAGAAGATTAGCTGCGCTGGAGCTCCTTGCCATTGCTCACAAGAATGAGCACCTACTTTGCGTAAAAGTTAATAGTTAAATTTCCATTACTAATGTAAAAATAATTTGAAAAATTGTCCAAAAATTGAAACAATAAAACAAAAAATTATTTAAAAAAAAAAAATTGGCAAGCACTTGCTTTGCCAGAGAATTCGCCTCTGATTGTTACTGCGTCGAATGAGACCAACCGCGATTCGACACCGAAACAATCTACCTATGAGACTTCGTTAGAATAAAAATTTTAACGCTAAAAGGTAAAAAGTACCAAAAAACGTGACTTTGGTTGTGAAAAAACGACGTTTTTTGAACGTTAATTGGCAAAATCACATATTCCGCTGGTTTTAAACACAAATTCATTTATATATTCGGAATCACCGATACATTTCCAGTAAGAAGAGAGTTTTTATGGAATTTTTGGACGACTGTACGACTATCTGTGATTTTGTAAACTGAAAAAAGGCGGAAAAAAACGAAAAATCGCCAATATCTCGAAAATTTGGACCTGACCGGGAAAAACGGAGTTCAGATTCGAATTCATCACCCCCAAAAACATAGAGATCGATGTTTTTTTCGATTCCCCTGAATGTGACTTTTTTTTTTTGTGAGCCTGTTATGGTTTTTTTTTTTCGGAGTTGAAGACGAAAAAACGAAAATAAGAGAAGTTACGACACCTAGCGACCGTAACCGTTTCGGTTAACACCGTCACCCACGTGGTTATTTAGGAGGTCGTCGAGGTCCTGACATAATATTTAGCGCCTGCCTTAACTGGGGCGACCCCTCTGAGTGATTTTGAAAGTGAAATGCGGGATGACACTCGACACTTACCGCAATCGAATTTTTTTCTACGATTTCGCCGCCTTCAAAAATTCGCATGCCGTTCGACCAACGCAACGCCAATTGGTTGACATTTGGTTGACAATGGGCGGCGCTCCCTCAGCGATTTTACATTGTCTTTTGACGGTCTTTTGATTCATCAGTCAAAATTACAAAATCTATTTGAAAATGCCAAGTTCATCTGATACACGCGGTTCATAGTGCCCGACTTGAAGAACCGCTGAGTTGGGTGGGGTTGAGCTCAGTTGGCTCACCGGTTGAGTAACAAGTCTTAACATCGAAATGCTTTCTTCAGTTGGAGAATCCTTAGAACTCTTATGGGCTTCCGAGTCTGTTCTTTTTAACCCGCAGACGTACCGATGCTATTTATCTGCTATTAATCCTATTTGAAGCTACTTGAAAGGTTTGAGGGGTTCGAAACCAGTTTTGAGGGATTAAACCTGGCTTTTAAGGGTTACAACTGGCTTGAAATCGAATGAAACCGGTACTGGAGAGCTGCAACTTGCCAGGACCGCGCTGAAACTGATTCTGAGGCGCTTAAACTTCCTTAAAACCAGCTTGTCAGGGTTAACACAAGTGAGGTATTAAAACTGGCAGGAAGGCATTTCAAAGTTTGGGATTCACCTGCCTAGATGAGTTTATTTTGAAGGGTTTGAAAATCAACATGAAGTTGAAGACTGACTTGGAGGGCATTTCCCACAGGAAAGGGTTCACACCGGCTTTGAAAGTTTCAAGTAAGTCCGGCTTAAACCACTTTGACAGTTTTAACACTTGTAGGATCGCGATTTGATGCTCTACAACTTAAACTTCGAGCCAATTCATTTGCAGTAGCCGTTCATGAGTGACAGGAGTTAAAACGTGAGCGAATCCTATTTTTGACGGTGGATTGTGACTAAACGGCTGAACCGATTCTAATGTGTAAGAAGGTCATTCGACGCAGAATTTCATCCTCTTCAACTTTGTATCTGGAAAGTTTTCTCTGCGATGCTTAGTTTTCGAGGTATCGGTGAAAAACTGGAAAATGTTCGACAAAATCGATATTCTTTTGGCCGTCAAAAGATCTCCGCCTACATTTTGCTACCATTTTTGATATTTTGTTTTTCAGACCCATTAAAAAAACAAGGTTCCGCGCCAAAAACCTAAAGAAACCATTTCGAGTTTGTAGGACGTGGATTAGAAGATCTACAAAAATTACAATACTACGCAAGGAACAAGAAAAGTTAACATACCATTTTGGTTTATTATTCTTGGAATAAGTAATACACCTATGTTATCGCGACGGGGGTCGACGACTCGGATCGGCCTCAAAATTTGACATTATCCGTTCAAGAGGTCTACATTCTAAATCCGAAATGTCCGTCCGCCGTCCGGGCCGTTTTGGGCAGTAGGAATTTTTTTTAAAATCTGAAATTTTGACAAAATACTTGGTTTACCACCTTAGTTGTGACCGCAAGGTTTTCAGCCCGATCGCCCAAACCCGTGGGGCGCTATGGGGCTAAAATGGGGCTATGGGAGGGGGTTCTTGAAGGCTTTTAGCTATGGGATCGAGTTAGGTGTCGTTTTCGAAGTATTTTAGGACGTAGATTCCATTTTCGGGGGTTCCGGAACGATCCGATTTCACTGTGGCGATCTATAGGGCTTTCATGGGGCTAAAAATGGGATTTTTGAAGGATCCCAAGAGGTTAAATATTTTTGGAGTACAAAATAAAGAATTTTTGAAAAAACAATTTTTTTTAATACAAAATCCAAAAAAAAAATTTTTGAAAAAAAAAAAAATCCAAAAAGTTTTTTGTCCAAATTTTTTTCTTTTTACACAGAAATAATTTTTGCACAACTAACCTATATCAATGAAATTCTTATTATTTATTATTATTATTATTATTCAATAATAAACCCTTGTGTAAAATTTGCAGCGTTTTTTTTCTTAATCACAATCACATTTGTCTGTTCAATTTTTTATCGACGTAGGATATCGTAGGTATATTGTCTGTTAACGATCACAAAACCCATCTAATTTTTTTTTTTTTAATGTTTAATTTTTATTGTAATTTTAAATTTTAATTTTTAAATTTTAGATTTTTTTAAGTTTTATTTTTTGAATTCATTTTGGACGGAAAATTCCATTTTTTGAGGTCCGACATTTGTTCAAACATTTTACAGAAAAAAAAAATTGTTTTAATTTTTTCAAAAATATTTTTAGGCGCAGAATTAATTGTTGCACAATTAACCTGATCTTAATCTATATCCAAGAATATTAAACCCTCCAATTTGCTGCGTTTTTGGAATCTAGACATCTTGAAACGGATAATGTCGAATGATTTTGAGGCCTGTCAGAATTTTCGTCGCGATTACAAAGGAGTATTATTGTAAGAATTATAAACCAACAGGTATCTTGGCTGTGGGAAGACGAGACTACACCCCCCCCCCCCCCCCCTCCTCCTCATTCATTAGAACCGAGACTCCGCATCGCGTCCCTATTTCCAGCGCTCTTCCTCGGAAAGTAACTCGACCGGCGAAGAGAACCTCAGCAGAGTCAAACCCGCGTCCCAATCGTCAACAGTCGATATCATCTACGGCTAACGGGACCTCCCGCGGGACGAATTAACCTGCAAAGTTGAAAGCTGCGTTTACCGGAATTCCGTATTCACAAGACGTTTCACCATTTCTAATTTTAAACGCGCCTACGGTACCTCACGTGCAATTATTACGAGTTTCGACATCGGCCAATGAAATTGGCCGCTGTAGACGTGTAGCGGGATCACGGAATGTAAAATGTACAAAATTGATTTTGCTGACGTACAAAGTAGGTGTTGAGTGGGGGAGGATCTTAATAAGGAACACTAAAACTAAATTCAAAATTAATAAATGGGCTATGGGGTCTAGTGGGGTGTCGTTTTCGAAGTATTTTTTTGGACGTAAAATCCATTTTTGTGGGTCCCGGAACGATCCGATTTCACCGTAGAGGGCTTTCTTGGGGCTACAAATGGGATTTTGGAACGATCACAGGAGGTCAAATAAGGTGTTGTTTTCAGAGTAATTTCGGACGAAAAATTCGAGGTTTCATATCTGTCCACACATTTTACATTTTTGTTTTAATATTTTTAAATAAATATTTTCTTAAATGACAAAGAATTTTTTCAGCAATTAACCTACGTAAACATATCAATATCAAAGAATAATAAACCCTTGTGTAAAATTTGCAGTTTTTTTTTCTTTTAAATTTGTATTAAAAAAAAAAATAAATAAAAAACTAATTTGTTTTATTTAGTCCAGTCATTAAGTGAAAAATAGAAACAGTGAAGTTAGATACGGTTTCTATGGTTCTCTATGTTTTTTGGGGTGCTGAATCCGAATCTGGGTTTTGCCAACAAAATTTCGTGACGGAACATGGAGAAAAATGCAAAAAACTGAGACATTTTCGGGTTTTCCTTGGTTTTTTGAGTGTAGCTCAAAAACTATCAACTTTGTGAATAAAACGTTCATACCTTTATTAGAGACGATTAAATTTGCTATCGTTTGAGCGCAAGCGCAGCTCTGTAGGTCCTATGGATCCCGAGATACAGCACTTCAAAAGGTGGCAATTTTTCTCAAAAAGTGCAATTTTTAGGTTTTTGGGAATCTAGCGAGCCAAACTTCGGCAGGACCCCCTCCTATTTGTTTTAGCTTCTGAACATTCATTTGTACGCACGAAACGAATTTAAAACAAAAATTTTGTTTCTTATTTAATAAGAAACGTCCAATCTGACCGCGCGGAGAGCGGAAGCACGTTTTTCAGAACGTTTTCGGTTGTAGCTCAGAAACTATTGGGCCGATTCCAAATTAATTTTTTTCTCGTGAAAGCTGATTAAATTCCCCGTCGCAGCTATTCCGTGTGAAATTTCGATTTGAGCTTTGATAAGGGAGGGGCGGGCACGGCAAAAAAGTGGCACATTGTGAATAAAACATGATACTTTGCACATTTCTGCCTATAACTTGGGAACTGTTCGTCCGATCTTACTTTTCTTTTTTTTTATCAGAAAGCTTATTAAATTTGATATAAGTAACGGCACATTGCATGTCTATTGAAACAACAAAAGTGCCGTTAGTATTCGTCGAAAAGTGTGGAAACAAGAAATTTGACCATCTTTGACCACGTTTTTCAGAAAACGTTCTTCTTGCCCTCCCTTATCAAAGCTCAAATCGAAATTTCACACGGAATAGCTGCGACGGGGGATTTAATCAGCTTTCACGTGAAAAAAATTAATTTGGAATCGGCCCAATAGTTTCTGAGCTACAACCGAAAACGTTCTGAAAAACGTGCTTCCGCTCTCCGCGCGGTCAGATTGGACGTTTCTTATTTTGTTTTAAATTCGTTTCGTGCGTACAAATGAATGTTCAGAAGCTAAAACAAACAGGAGGGGGTCCTGCCGAAATTTGGCTCGCTAGATTCTCAAAACCTAAAAATTGCACTTTTTGAGAAAAATTGCCAAATGTTGAAGTGCTGTTTCTCGGGATCCATTGGACCTACAGAGCTGCGGTTGCACTCAAACGATAGCAAATTTAATCGTCTTTAATAAAGGTACGAACGTATTTGTTCACAAAGTTGATAGTTTTTGAGCTATACTCAAAAAAACCAAGGAAAACCCGAACATTCCTCAGTTTTTTGCATTTGTCTCCATGTTCCGTCACGAAATTTTGTTGGCAAACCTCAGATTCGGATTCAGCACCCCAAAAAACATAGAGAACCATAGAAGCCATTTCTAACCCAAAATATGTTTCTATTTCACCTTTTTGAGGACCTAATGACTGGACTAATTCTTAATTTTTTAAATTTTGTATTATAGGTTTTTTTTTCTATTAAATAGAAATACATTTTATTTTATTTATTCTTATTTTTTGTGATGTTTTGGTTTGTTTGTTTCGCGTGAGATTTTGTGTAGCGTTTTTTTTTTTTAAATAATAAAGTCAAGTATAACATATATTATATTGTTTTTGTATTTATTTGATAAAATGTGGTTACTCTTGATTTATCCATAAATAGGTTAAGCCCTCAAAAGGCCAAAAATTAAAATTTAATTTAATTCTCTAAGAAAATAAAATCTTTATTTTTATTTTTTGGGAATTTAATTAAATTTTAATTTAGAGAACCTCATTTTTTTCTGATGACATGACATTTACATTGTAATAGCCTAAAACCACACAGACATTTTCTAAAAAGTTCACTCATTTTGAAGCCTCATTGACCTCATCGTGATTGGTTGAGCAATTTTGACGCCACTCGCCCTCGAAATGTCCCCGAACGGCCAAAGGCGACAATTTCGCAAAGGGACGTAAAAACCCCCTAGAGGGCTTCGGAGCTAGCCAGGGTCGTTTTAACGTCTTCATAAAACGATTCGAAATGAGGGAGAAGACTCCGCTATGAGCGTCGACCTACAAAGAATCCCCGGAGGTTCGGGATTTTAATCGGCGGCAGATGTTGTGTTTCGCCGGAGGAATTTTTTTCAAGTACGAAATTTCATTTGCATCGATGAAACTTAGTGCGGAGTCATCTTTTGAAACGGGGTCTCTCGCAGGGTTTCGGGGTCACCCAGTTGGCGGTTTCGAACCAAAAGAGCGTTTCGTCGGTTAACGACGGGCTGAATGGGTCCTAATTGAGCTTTTTTCCGAAAAAGCGAAAACAAACCCTTCACGACCTTCTCCCTGGTCGGCTCGTCAAAAACAAAATGCCTCCCCCCTGACAGGCTGGAATGCCGCCCTTTCTATTCGGGATTTTCCCGCCTGTTCCGCCCGAGCGTTATTTCGGTCGAGGTCGACGATTGTTTTTCAGGCGGCGGTTTTCGGGCGGGGGAAAAGCTGAGCTCAGCGGGTTTTCTTTTTTTTCCGATCCCGCCCGAAGACGTCCTTCAAGGTTGCCGAAGGAGTTGGAGATGGAAGGACTGGACGATGGAAAACAAATCAAACAAATTATATTATGAGATACGAAGAATAAGAAAACGTGTTTATTATGATTTTTATTTTCTTGTAAAGATCGTGGACGTATATGGGACCCCGATAAATTGATTATGCTTCCAAAATTACACGAAAAACCCCCATTGTAGCCCCCATGATAGCCCGATAGATCCGCACGGTGACATCCGATAGTTCTGGGACCCTCAAAAATGGATTCTACATCCAAAAATCTTCGAAAATGACACCCCACTCGATATCATAGTAGAAAACCTGCAAAAACCCCTCCCGTGGCCCCTTTGTGGGGTCGGGCGATCGGGCTGAACCTTGCGGGCACAACCATGGAGGAAAGAAAAGGAGATTCCTCTTCATAGGAAATCGCGTCCAGCCCTTCATGCCTGCGCCCGCAACGCTATCTGCTGGATCTCATTTTGGAGGTGGCCTTTTTTTTATCAGTTCGCACTTATTTCGCTAGGGTGAGCCACTGTTTGTTTACTTACTTGGAAAACTTGATGGTGCGACTTATTTTTCCTCCTGAGGTTCTCCACAGTGGTTTCCTCCTGCGTTCTCTTCGTGAAAACAACATTGCTTATAATTTCACTGTTAATTCATCCATTATTTTCGCGGGATAACTGCTTTTGAAGGCTAGTGGTGAGTTTCCCAAATCTTCTCTTCTGCCGCTCTCTGTGATTGTTGAGGTTCAACACAATCAGACGGTTCACTTAAATGAAATCCAGCAGGTCGCAGCAGCGTCGGTTTCGCCCCACAACCGCGGACGCAAGTTAACATAGAAGAGGAATCTCCTTTTCTTTCCTCCATGGGGCACAACTAGATGGTAAGCCGAGTATTTTGTCAGCATTTCAGATTTTAAAAAAATCCTACAGTAAAGTGTCAAGTTTGTGGACGGATGTTTGTGTTCGGAGGACCCCGAAAAATACTTAATTAATAATAATAATTCTTTGATATACGTTACTTGTGCAGAAATTTAATTCTGTCAATGAAAAAATTAAAAAAACAATTTTGGGATTTTTATCTCAAAAAAATTTTTTTTTTTCAAAATGTTTCTTTTTCAGAAATTCTATATTTTTTACTCGAAAAATATTTAACATCCTGGGATCCTTCAAAAATCCCATTTTTAGCCCCATGAAAGCCCTAAAGATCGTCCTAGTGAAATCGGATCGTTCCGGGGCCCTAAAAAATGGATTCTTCGTCCAAAAATACTTCGAAAACGACACCTAACTCAATCCCATAGCTAAAAGCCTTCAAAAAACCCTTCCGAAGCCTCTTTTTAGCCCCACAGAGCTCCACGGGTTTGGGCGATCGGGCTGAAAACCTTGCGGGCACAACTAGATGGTAAACCGAGTATTTTGTCAAAATTTCATATTCAAAAACGGCTTGAACGGCGGACGGTAGGGAGGGTCAGATAAACAAATTTGTGTTTTTCCCATCGTAATCAAAAATCTTACTTGCTGTGAATCCATAAATCTTTCTCATCCGCCTTGCGGTGTGTCCTTGGAAAACGACCGCGTCCCGTCAGATCAGCGAAGTTAAGCAACGTCGGCGTGGGTGGTTAGTATCTGGATGGGTGACCGCGATGGAGCGAGTCTCCCGTCACAGAACGAGCTGCCACCTCCAAGATGAACACGTCTCACCCCACAGTGTTGAGGAAAATGGGATTCCGTGAACCGAATCCCCAGAAGGTGATCCTCATTGAGAGGACGGCTGGGGAAATTCTCGAAACCAGGGGGTGGTTGGACGAAAATTTCGTGCTGAAACGGCTGGACTGGAGGGTTACCTATGGAGGGCACCAGCAGTACGTTCGATATGAAGAAAGTGAAATCTTCGTGAGAAAACCTCAAAGCTACAACAGGACAGTCGGAACGAGTATATTTCCGAGGACCAACTGCCCCACCATGGCCTTTTCTTCCTGGCTGAAAACTGGCCGCTTCCCTGACATTTTGAGAAACGAGAGACGAGAAACGCGATCGAGCGGAACCGCAAAAATAACAAAAACATCATCACCTTCTGCTATGGTTACACTGTCAGGGCTGCCAATTTTGACTCAAGTGCGAGTCTAGTTAACTCAAGTTGAGAGGAGCCTGCATTGAGTGGAGGGTGGCTAGAATTGGACTCTGAATAAGGGTGATGGAGTTCCGGATGAGGGCGCACTTGGCTTGAGTCGAAAAAAAAAAAACCCTTGAGGGACGACTGTGATTTCCACCTTTAGTTTCAGGTAAAGGTGGGCGAATAAGAGACAACAATTTTTTTTTTTTTTTTTTCAGCCGAACCATTGACTTTTTTCCGTTGTAAATTTTTGTCTAAGTAGTTTGTGACAAATGGAAAACCCAGGTAAGAGAGAAAAATCGTGAAACTTTTGGGAGCAGTCAATGTCTCTTATTCCCGAAATTGATAAATAAGAGACACATCACGAAATCACTGTTAGAGAAGGCAGAAAAAGTCTTAGGAGACCCAAAGGGCATTAAGAGACAATTAGCAACGCGTCTCTGAAAGTTTCATCGCATTTGGTTCAAACCAAAAAAAGTGATGAATTTTCAAAGTTAGGCGAATAAAAGGTCAGTCAAAACTTTCGGCTCTCAAGTCCTGTGAATGTAGGTATAAACGTTTTATTAAAATAAATTTATTAGGAAGAACAGATTGAATCAAAATCACAATGTTTGAAGAATAAATAAACTTACAAAATTTCAACAAATGTCACTGTTTGAGTAAAAGCACTCGCTGAAGGCATGCTTTTCTCAGTCAAATCACAATCTGAATACAGAATAAATTGAATTAATATGTAGAAGATTGAATCGAGATCAAAATGTTTGAAGAATAAATAAACTTTCAAAATTGTAAGAAATATCACTGTTTGACTGAAGGCACTCGCTTAAGGCAGTCTTTTCTTATGGCAAATATCACTGTTTGTATAAAATCACGATTATAGTTGCACCGAATTCCCTTGCCAGCGTGTTTTGGACCCATGATGGAACTGAAACAAACAGGAAACTATCGAATGAATTTGGTTTAATAAGAGACAGACCGTCTACTATTGACCCAACTGCACAACAGCTGGGGTGAATAAGAGACATCGTCATAAAAAATGAAGTAATCTGACGGAAATAGAGCTCAAGGATATTCAACGTATTCATGGAATAAACGTTCTGAAAAACGTACCAGCACCGACGAACGTCTTCTGACTGGAAAATGGTTTACCGAAAAATAAGAGACACTGAGAATCTGAAGTTGATGGGAAGGTTCTTCGTAGGTTGGCCAGTGTTGCCAGGGAAAGAGGCTGTTGGAGCGAATGACCCCCTCAACTTTTAGTTCAGATCTCCAGCTACCTTTGTAGGTACTTTTTTTGAACATTTCGACCATGCGGGATTTGCCGTGTCTCTTATTCGCCCACCTTCCCCTAAATAAGCGAAAAACTGAAAAGGGTGCTAAAATTTTCATTTTTTTTTTTTTTTTTTTTTTTTCATTTTTGATGTGAAGCCACCGTCGGACGAAGCAGCAAACTTGTTTTTTTCTGAGAATTTTATTGTTCCTAGTAAATAACTCATTAACAATATTGATTTGATACTAGGTGATACAATGTATCACATGTCATGTTAAAACTTAGGTACAGGACTTAGTTTTTGTTTTCTATGATAATGTGCCGACGCTGCTTCACGAGTAAACAAGATCCAGTGGTTTGGTTCTCTCGCGTCTTCGGACGATGTCATTTGTGTCTAGGAGACGGACAACCTCGTTGACGTGAGTTCTTAGTTGGAGATGACGCACGGCCTGCCGCTTGATGGTTTTGTTGACTGTTTCGATTTGCTCGTGATGGAGACGTTCATTTCGAAAGTACCATGGTGCATTGACCTCGTTTCGTAATATCTTGTTTTGGAATCGCTGGATGAGCTCTCGATTTGATTGAGCCGTGCAGCCCCTCAGCTGGGCTCCATAAGTCCATACCGGTTTGAGGACTTGGTTGTTCAGGGTAAGTTTAGACCGTCTCCCCATCAGTACATCTTTCTGAATTTGAGCAAAAGTTCTTCTTTCTTCTTCTTGACTTGGGCTTTTCATCGGAGCCGAGCATCAAGAGCGTCATACAGAGATTCTTCGCTTCGTTTGGGATTACTTTCCCATTGAGGTAAGCTGATATGTAGTTGATTGTTTGGTTGGTAAAATCAACATGAGCCGACTTGGATTCGTTCAGTTTGATTCTCCGTTTCGCTGTCCATTGCTGAATGCTGGTGATTGATCGGTTTAGATTGGTGACTGACTCCATGTTGTTTTCCCCTATCGCCAACACCGCAGTGTCATCGGCAAAAGCTATGGCGTTCATTTCTGTTTCTGGGAGGTCTCTGGTGTACAATAAGTTAGTGGACCATTTACGCTCCCTTGAGGGACCCCTGTTTTGACAAGTTTTGGTTCAGAGAAGGCGTCTTCTTGCTTGATCCTGAAGTAGCGATTGGTAAGATTGAAATAGCTCAGCGCACTTTGATGGTAGGGTTTTACGCAGCTTGAAGTTGAGTCCCTCATGCCAGACCGTGTCGAATGCCTGAGCAACATCCAGAAATACATCCGAACAGATCTTCTTTTCTTCAAGGGCTTTTTCAATGACGTGTGTTATCCTGTGTGATCAATTGTAGAATGCTTCTGACGAAAACCGAACTGATGCGGCGGGATTAGCTTTCGCTCCTATCGGCATCAGACGTCTGTGTAACAACAAACAGCTTAGACAGTACTGGGAGTAGAGAAATTGGTCGATAAGAACTTGGTGTATCAGGTGGCTTGCCTGGTTTGGGGATCATGATGACTTCAGCAATCTTCCACAACTGAGGAACGCAGCGAAGTTTGAAAACTGCATTGACGATCAGTGTTATTTTTGCTATATACCTGGCAGATGCTTCAGTACCTGGCCAGTAATAAGGTCATAGCCAGGAGCCTTTTGGTTTATGATTCTTGGAATAATACACCTATTTTTTCGCGACGGAGGTCGACGACTCCGCTCGGCCTCAAAATTTGACATTATCCGTTTCAAGAGGTCTACATTCAAAATCCGAAATGTCCGTCCGCCGTCCGGGCCGTTTTGGGCAGTAGGAATTTTTTTTTAAATCTGAAATTTTGACAAAATACTTGGTTTACCATCTAGTTGTGCCGGCAAGGTTTTCAGGCCGATCGCTCAAACCCGTGGGGCGCTATGGGGCTATAATGGGGCTACGGGAGGGGTTTTTGAAGGCTTTTAGCTATGGGATCGAGTTAGGTGTCGTTTTCGAAGTATTTTTGGACGTAGAATCCATTTTTTGGGGTCCCGGAACGATCCGATTTCACTGGGGCGATCTTTAGGGCTTTCATGGGGCTACAAATGGGATTTTTGAAGCATCCCAGGAGGTCAACTATGTTTCGAGTAAAAAATAATTTTTGAAGAAAAAAATTTTTGAAAAAAAAATCAAAAAAAATGTTTTTTCAAAATTTTTTCATTGACACAGAATTAAATTTTTGCAAAAGTAACCTATATTAAAGAATAATAAACCCTTGTGTAAAATTGGCAGCGTTTTTTGTACATATTGATTTCGGTATTGATGATACCTATCGTCGGGTGAGAACTGTAGGGTAAGTAGAAAAAGTGTACTTTCGAGATAATTGAGTTTGAAGTTTTGTCAAAACTTTCCACTCTAATTACTTGGTTATAAATTAGCATTATAAAAAGGTTTTTTTTTTGTTTCCACTTCAAATTCCGTTCTTTATCAAGCCCCGATGATTTCAGCTCCATAAAGTGACCGGTAGAAATTGCAATTTTGATTTACGTCAGTACTGCATCAATGCGTGACTACTTTTTCAAAAATATGCTGAGGCTTAAGTAAAATGAATAACCCACATAATTAGGAAAAATTTATTTAGGGCACTGTCGAGGTTCACAAACGATTAATTGATAAATGTTTGAGTGTAGCAGGTCGTAAAGTGGAGTCAGTGCTCGATTTAGTTAAATTTCACGCCTTATTTATTGCCAGTTCCCCAGCATAAGATGTATGGTTCATGCCTATGATTCATTCGTCATAGTCAGCAGTGGGGACGAAGTATTTGCACACTAGTGGAAGGTACCTACACATTTAACTATCATTATTAACGTTTCAGCTCACAGCAGCTGCTAGGAACTTAATATCTTGAATTCGAGGAACATTTCCTATCACAACAGGTAAATCGCAAATTTTAGAAGGTGACTCAAGTTTACTAAGCTTGCTAGACTAATTCAAGTTTTTAAACTTGACTACGAACTAACAATAATGTCAGATAATAAAATACAAAATATGACATATTTGTTGACATTGTGTTGTTCTTTCTTTTCCAGAGAGAAAAAAGAAGTGCAAGTCCTTTCAGTGCAATGGTGTCTTATGCGAGAAATTGTCAGTTTTGCACTAATAAACTCGCAAAATCTTGTTCATGGCGAGATGGAAAACGGCCGATATCAAAAAGAGTCACTGCTATCCTCAGTTTACACAAACGTACCATATACCAAACTGGCGTCAGCCTGCTTCCGCCACTATTACACTTGGTCTATACCCATTTTCAACTAGTAGTGGGCGACGTAAGTGGCTCTAATTCGGTAAAGAGTTGAGTTAAAAATCCGCCAAAACTGCACGTTAAAGAGGGCTCACTTGGGGGTCTTTTGCCGGTCTTAACTCAATTTTTCAAAATTCGGAATTACGTCACTACTGTTCTCACCCGACGATATTTTGGACCTCATTAATAGTGAGTATCGGGATGTCAACTTCCGGCAGCAAACTTCATATGTATTCGGATTCAGCACCCCAAAAAACATAGACATCCGTTGAGGAAAAACTTCCCAAATTTTTTTACGGTTACAGCACTTTTGAACACAGATTGAAAATGTGGATTTTAAGTCTAAAATTGGCTCATCATAGAAATTATTATGATATGGGAAAAAATTGACTTCAGATTCGTGTTCTACGCCCTCCAAAATGTATGATAAATACAAAGTTTCAGGCGGAATTAATTATTTAAGAAAACATGGATATTTGATTGGCTTATTACCAGTGTTTCTAATTAGATATGAAAATGTGGACTCCTCTTTCGTGTTCTACTGTAACACCCTTGAAAATCTAATTGAACGAAGTTTTAGGCCAAAGCAAACCCTTTAAGGGATTCAAATTGCGATGTCTGCGGTTTTACTGATTTCGTCCCATCGTGCGAAGGACAGGGAATGTTTGCACTCCTGAAGTGTTGAGAAGTTCAAGTTCAAGTTGGAGCCAGAGTCAAGAAGTGAGTCACCTGTTCGATGGTCAAGTATCACGTTCATTCCGTATCCGAGCTTTGTCCCTCACCAGGCGACTGAATGTTTGCTGTTGTGTGGGGAATCGAAAAGTATAGACCCTATAGGTACCCAATGAGGGAACCCACTTCAAGGTTTACACTCGTTGCGGAGCTGGGCCAACTGAACGCAGAAAATGAGTTGAAATTGACGATTGGCCGACCACTACACACTACTACGCATGCCAGGTGTCATTTTTCAATGTGAACTAGATTATAGCTTGTATAAAACCTCCTCTGAATGAAGGGGAGTAGCCAAACCACATAAACAACACGTCCAGCAGGAGCAGGGATATCCCGAAGGCCGACGCCAATTATTAGGAACGTTCTCGTGTCTGTCCCCCCCGGACATTCTTGCCTGCGGGAACTTGAACTTGAAAAAAAAAGGCCAAAAAAAAACACGCGAATCTAATTCCTGACCCTCTTCCCTCCTTTCTCTCTTGATCTGGAAGATTTGAATTACTGTCAAGTTGTTCCAAACGACATGGCGTCCATTCAAGCTGAAATCTGATAAAGAAAAAAACCTTATGGGTCTACACGTGGCTTCGTCCAACCCTGAAAACCAACCTTGACTCACAAAAATCACACTGGGAAATCAACATCTTCATGTTTTGAGCATCGCGAGGCTGAGAGAAAATGTTGCAATTATCCAACTAGGTACGCCGTCAATCTCACACAAGCATTTATTTCCATACCCGTTGTTCTCGTTTCATAACGCCTAATTGCCACTACGTACAAACTGCTTCAGGTTTTGCTGCGCATCTATAAATATCTAGTAGTATAAATTTTACATTTCCTCTTCCTACTCGCTTCCAGTTGCCGACCATTCAAGGCGATCAGCTGGAAACTGGTTGTCTAGTAAAACTTTGAAATTGATTAAACTGTTTAATGAATGACTCAACTTGAAAAAAAGGAAAAAACACGCTTCACATACATATATTATATGTGAAGTGTCGTAAGAGCGTTTTTTTTTTCTTCTTTTTTTCACATACCTATATGTGAAGTGTCGTAAGAGCGTGTTTTTTTTCTTCTTTTTTTTTCAATTGGTTGAGTCATTCATCAATCGGGTTTGGCGCTAAAAGCAAGCGCTTTCGCTGTACAAATATCTTCTTTCAGTAATATTGAGACGACAATGCAAGCTAAATACGAAATACTAACACACTCCCGAAATATGAGAAAAACTACAGCGCACACTAATCTTGAAACTAAACTAACTGAAATACGACCGCTGCTAAAATGACTGAATTGGCTCTAAAAGCGAGCGCTTTTCCTGTACAAACACCATCATTCAGTTATATTGAGACAAAAATACAAGCTACATACGAAATACCTACCAACGCTGTCCCAAAAGAGAAGAAAAACTAAAAAAAATCAGCGAACTAAACTTGAAACTAAACTGACTGCAATACGACCACCGTTGAACAACTCATCAAAATGACCAAATTCAAGCAAAACTACTTCAAATTTTACGACACAATACGTATCCCAATGGACAAGTCGATAGTGGCTGAAATATGCTTACGATACTACGAAGATGTGCACATCTTCTTCTTCTTCAGTTCTTATTAAGAACTAGGTACGGAAAATATGTAGATGACATTTGTACATTGAATTACTATATACAGAAGCCATACTGAACCAACAACTTCTTACATGGACGAAGAATAGAACAAGAGGTAAAATTGTACTAATCACCTGAACAGACCTTACACAAAACTTAAAAACACCCCATACAATACAAACTCATCTTATTTAGACACACAATAAACATCTAAAAGAATACCCCACTAATGGACAAAACAGGACCGAACCCAACAACAACAGGTATGTATACTAATGGGAAAAACTGAAACAATTCACAAACAAATCAACACAAGGTTCTACCAACATTGGAAGACCACAAATAACTGACTGACCAACTCATTTCAGAGGAAGGCATCAAGGCCATTAGAGACAGGCACTACAACAAAGACTGACTCACCAGACCAAAGCCATGTTGACAAAATAGCAACCATTGGTTCTGCTGACTTGGCATCTTCAGGTGAAGTGAGGGCCGGTTCAGGTAGTAGGCAGTGAGGCTGCGTGCAGGAGAGGCGGCTTTACGATTGCGAATGCTACGATTGCGAACGCTTCGTTTTTTCTACCTGGGGGCCTGCGACGTTGCCTTTCAGTGATCAGTTGACCACCAGGGATATCGAACGACAGGTTCTCAGGGAAAATTGTAAGAGAAAATCAAGTGATTATTTGTGCACGAGGCCAGCAAAAATTATGAGACTTGAAATTATGAAAGAAAATTTGACCTCCCTCCAACATAGCGATACCAAAGCTGTCAGAAAAGCCATGTACATGTTGAACAGAACCCTGTTTCCAGTTCTTCCGCAGTCCAGGTCTGAGGCAATTGACCAACTACTTTCCTTGAAAAAAAAAAAAAATCTTATTATCTTCTTATCTTATCTTATCTTCTCTGCATCTGTGCAGTACTTACGTAGGTAGATCATGCTTACATAAAACTGATACAAATTTGTCCGGACCTTGATGATGGCTTGAAATTTGCCCAATATGTTTACGATACGTATATTGGGCCGGCCTGTTCTTTCCCAACGAATTTATGGGCCGCCTATTTTCGCGCGACTATTTCCTTCTTTTTTTCTTCTCTGCATTCTGATCCATATGTATACACCTCTGTGATTCCGTGCCACGTATTGGCAACGTCGCGTTCGCAATCCTCCACTTTTTCGGATTAAAGAGGGTCGTTTCGCAATCGTATACTTTCCTAGCGTTCGCAATCGTAACGTCTCCGCAGGTGAAGCGGTACCGCCTGATCTCGCTGTCGACTGCAGCGCTTCCCGAGGCCTCACTCAGGACCATTTGCGGCGGGATGGCGAATTTAATAGAAGAGGGGGGCCCTGAGCTCCCACAGGCGCTACCCTTCATGCCAAACATGTAGTAATAACCGGGAAGGAAACAAACTATAGGTCTGCCGCAGAAACTTTGCGTCCCTTTGGCGCATTCTTCTGGAGAACATAGAACTAGTTATCTCTTATCGTACGATAATTTTTCGGGAATTTCTTCCCTCAAAAGTGACATGATTTCCCTCCTACTGCAGCTTGAAATTCGTGCATTGAGAGCACACGAACATCAAATTTCTCACCGCTCCAATTTCCGTGTCAAGGTTTCACAATGGAAGGTAGACTCGATCGTTAGTTCGCGGATCCGCCACCTAGGGGGCGCCACACGGACGCAAAGTTTCTGTGGCAGACCTTATAGAAAGCGCGGTACAGATCTATGCGTCCGTATGTGTCTCGATTAGTGAGATTTGGAGTCCAACTGGGGGGCTATCCTAGGATAGTGGGACCCCCAAAAATGGATTGTTCGTCCTGAATTACTCGGAAAGCGGCACCTCATCATTCGACCTCCTGACATCTTTCAAAAAGCAGGATCTATGAGGCTTTCGTGGGGCTACAAATAGATAGACGCCCAAATCAGATGGTTCCGGCACCCCCAAAAATTTGGATCTACGACAAAAAAAAACTTTCAAAACGAAACCGTATTAAATTTAAAGTCACGTGAAGTAGCAGTTTGTTGATGGCGTTTCAGGTCTGCCGCACGGGTGAAATCCCCGATTTGGGGAAAAATCCCTAATTGCCAAATGTTTGCCTTCTCTGACAAAGTTTCACTGTAAAAACCCATATTCACAGCCCATAAAGAGTTTTATTGGCAAATAACATCCCACAACGCTTAATTTATGGCAATTTTTCACAATTTTGTGCTATAAATCACCGTTGGACTAAAAAAAAAACCACTGACAATTTTACACATGCGTTTATTATTCTTTATTAAAGGTTAATTTTTGCAAATTTCAAAAATTTTTTGAAAAAATAAAAAATCAAAAAATCCTACATTGTTTGGTTAGATGTGTGACCTCGAAAAATAGATAACATAATATGTTATCTATTTTTGACGCATATTATGCGTCAAAAATTACTCGGAAAACGTCACTTTATTTGAAGTCCTGGGGTCCTTCAAAAATCCCATTTGTAGTCCCGTAGATTCCCACAGTGAAACCGGATCGTTCCGGGACCCCTAAAAAATGATTATACGTCCAAAAATACCTCGAAAACGACACCTAACTCGACCCCAAAGCCAAAAGCCATTAAAAAAACCCAAAAAAGCCCCATTTTAGCCTCATAGCGCCCCACGGGTTTGGGCGATCGGGCTGAAAACCTTGCGGGCACAACTAGATGGTAAACCGAGTATTTTGTCAAAATTTCAGATTAAAAAAAAAATCCTACTGCCCGAAACAGCTCGGACGAGATCGCGCTGAGAGGACGAGAGGCGGTTGGATGGGAGCGCATTGGTAACTTAAAACATTATAATGTTATAACTGTGACCGAATAGGGACGAAAAGGGGTTTCAAACTTTTACAGCTTTGTCTTTAGGGTCAGAACTTTAAGAAAAAAATATGCCAGACTGCGGGAAGCCGCAGCTCGATTCATATGCATATCTTAATCCAAAATCGAACCTCAACTAATGTTCATTCCAAAACTCATCTTAAAATTAACTTTGGTATTTTTACAGATACTATGTGACTTCTACAAACATCACGTTTTTTTTCTTCTTTTTTTCCGAAACGTCGTAGGAAGGAGAGATTTTTCCAAATATTCACAAAAACTCGCTAACTCACTTTTCATCTTAAATTTCGCCCTAATCGAACACTTCAACCCGAAAACTATTAGTACAGAACGATTCTACTGGTATCCAACTATGGAAGTAGTGGACAAGATCAATGAAAAAGCGACTTTGGAAAATTGATTTTTTTCCGCCTCTCCCCCGCTGTCTGCCGGTGCGCTGTAGGACGGAACTCAACAGCCGGTACCTTGTTAGATAGACAATTACATATAGGTACAGGTAATTTCTTCGCTAACCGTTCGATAATCATCGTAATTACCGATCGGTTTTTGCATTTAGCTTTGAAATGGCTTCAAGTGAAGTGATCGGCTACAAAACTAAAACTCGATCCGGTGACCCCAAACGTGACGGCTTGCCGGCCAGCCGTGTCCAAGCCGGTTAACCGGTGCGTCCTGATGCAACAACTACGTTACGCACAGCGTCCTTGGGAAAGCCTTTCCGCTGAACAATAGCCGCTCTTATTAATTTTCTTCGGTACTTTTTTCACGTTCATTCCTTTCCGAAGCCTTCGAAATTGAAATTTTTTTTTCTCATCCAACTTTTGAATGCCAGAAACATTCTCCGGTGTTTACGATTTGTGAAGTTGCTCAATAAAGGTCGTTTACCTTGCGGGATAATTATAGGGCCTGCTATCTATCACTGGGGCGCTAACCGAATCAATTTTCTAGCCGGTCAAATTGTTTCACCATTCAAATGAGATTCGGCGTTTTTTTTTTTTTTTTCTTTCAAAAATGGATGGACGTATTTTAAAAACTATCCCAAAACCTCAAAAACGCGTACTATTGACCGCAGCTCGAATCCCTGCTAATTAACTTGAAAAGTTTTTAATGGGATTTGCATGATACCGCAACAACCTCAACTATTAGGAACCTACTGCGATTGGAAAGAAACAAGAATTCGAAAAATAAACAGGATGTGAAAATCTTGAAAACAAATCATAACGCGCATCTTGTTTTTAGGATGATATCTTTAATTTAGAATGAGAAAAATTTGCATTTTTCATACGATTAATAATATAATTATTAGGTATGTAAATTTTTTATTTTTTAAATTAAAACATCCGCGCAAACATTCAAATACGGCGGAATCAGAAAAGATCTTCATTTTTCCGGGTTCGCTAACGTCAAAAAAAATTAATGTGCCTATTCAATGAACATATGAATAAATGATAACATCATATTATGAATATATTCATATTATGAATCCTATTCATATCAAGGTCAGGCGCTAATTTCCACACACCGCCTGATCACGTTTTTTTCGGCTTAAGTAAGCACTTTGGCGACTAACCCAGGATAATCAAAATTAAAGTGAACAAAGTTTCTTCCGAGTTACTCTCCCGACGCATATTAGTAGGGCACTGGAGGTCATTTGTCGCCCCCAAGAAAGCCCTATAGACCGCCACAGTGAAATCGGATCGTTCCGGGACCCCCAAAAATGGGTTCTAAGTCCAAAAATACTTCGAAAACGACACCAAACTCGATCCCATAGCTAAAAGCCTTCATAAACCCCTCCCATAGCCCCATTTTAGCCTCATAGCGCCCCACGGGTTTTGGGCGTTCGGGCTGAAAACCTTACGGGCACAACTAGATGGTAAACCGAGTATTTTGTCAAAATTTCAGATAAAAAAATTCCTACTGCCCAAAACGGCCCGGACGGCGGACGGACATTTCGGTTTTTGGAATCTAAACCTCTTGAAACCGATAATGTCAAATTTTGAGGCTGATCGGAGTCGTCGACCTCCGTCGCGAAAACATTTGTATTATTCCAAGAATAACAAACCAAAAGGTTGAGAACCGCTGCCTTTGTGTATCAGCTGCGTTTGTTTCTTCGGTTCCTGTTTCCTAGTCTGCAATCCTTTGTGACGCATTCCTGCGGTCTGCTATTTGTTCAGGATTGAATTTTACCCGATAGGTATCAGATACGTTGAGTAACGTGCGGTCCGGGTCTGCAATTCCTCGAATGTCCTGTTGTCTGAATGTGGAAATCTTCTCCGCCTCCGGATAAGGCAAATGGAGTTTAAATTGCAACAAGGGCTAGCAAGGTTTCACTTATCGTTTTTTTTTTTGTTCTCTGAATTTCTATATAAAGTGATACAAAACAAAAGCGACGATTTTGAGTCACAAAGCGCTTTTGAGAAGGTGACTCAGGAGCATAAGAGGGAACTTGGCAGATTCCGTTTCAAACCCGAAAACGACGCGTAACGCGATAAATCTCACGAGGTTGAACTTTGCTCTCGAATCAATTTTTTCTGTATGGGTTCCTCCAACGTGTGTTTGATATTCCGAGCGGGATCCCGCCACCCAAACGCGCTCATTACCTCATCAGACGATCAGAATACTAACCACCTCCTGGTTCAAGAATTGATTCGTTGTGGAATTCCTCTGGATGGGAAAAGAACCGGAGAGACAAAGAAGACGGAAGAACGTGATTAGTGTCAGTTTTTATGAGGAAGGTTCAACTTTTTTGTTCAATTACTTTTAATTGCTCGGGCAATAACCGGGTTTAAACCCCAACTTAACCTCTACAAACCAGTTTTCAACCCTCGCAAACTGGTTTGAGTCATTCAAACTCGTTGTTCACTCCTCAAAACCGATATTAAATCATTTCAAACAACACCAAACCTGTTATCGTTAATGTGGACTTAATTTATTCAAACAAGTTATCTATTGAACAGGTTCTCGACCATTTTTTTTTTTTTTTTTGTTAACCTCTCGAGCGGTTGTCAATCACTAGAAGTTGGTTTTCATCCGCATCAAACTGGTTTTAACCCCATCAAAGACCTCATGGAAGTTAACCTTCTTCAAACCGGTTTAAATGTTTGACCCCCTCGAACATTCGATCGGTCTCTTCACCCCTCAAAACTGGTTCTCAAACCCATTTTGACCCCTAAAATTGTCCTTCATGATACTTGACCTCCTCGAACCTCTCAATTCATTTTGAGCCATTCAAACTCATTAGCAACACTCCTTAAAACCGACCTTCAATCATTTCTAAACACGAAACCAGTTATCGTCTAAGTGGGGCTTAACTTTCGATTTGTGTCCTATTGAACAGGTCCTCAACCTGATTTTGTTTGAACCCTTTCGGGGCGTTTTACTCCTAACTGGTTGTTAACCACTTGAAGTCAGTTTTAATTCGCTTGGTTTAACCCCACCAAACACCCCATGGAAGTCAATCTCCTCCAAACCGGTTTAAATTTTTGACCCCTGAAAACATTGGATCAGTTTCTTCACCCCCAAAACCGGTTCTCACACCCATTTTGACCATCGTCCCTCACGATACATATCCTCGCTGAACCGGTTCATAACCTCTCAACCCATTTGAGCCCTTCTCACTGTGTTTAACTCCTCAAAACCGGTTCTCAGACCAATCTTGACCCCTAACATTGTCCCTCACGATACGTATCCACCCGAACTGGTTCTTATCCTCTCAATCCGTTTGAGCCCTTCTAACTGGTTTTTCACCTTTCCAAAAACTAGTATTAGCTCTGCTGACTGATTAATCACATCAAACTGGTTTTAACTCCTCCAAAGACCCCCAGCTAATTACCTCCGTCCTCCGTTAACTTCCTCCGAACTGGGTTTGAGCCATTCAAACTGGTTCTCACCCGTCCAAAACGGTTTTACCCGTCACATTGGAAGGCTTCCACGTCAAACTGACTTTAATGCCCAAATGTCGTCTTGAAAACACCTCAAACCTGTTTGTCTTCTCCAATAGGATTTCAACCAACCCAATTGGTTAGAGCCCTTAAAACTGTTTCTTCACTTCTCCAAACCTGTGTTTAACTCCTCAAAACTGATTCTTAAACCGATTTTGACCCCTAACATCGTCCCTCATGACACTTAACCTCCTCGAACCGGTTCAACTTCTCAATCCATTACGAGCCCTTCAAACTGATTCTTAACTTCTTCATACCAACGTTTAACTCCTCGAAACCGTTTCTCAACTCCATTTTGACCTCCAACATCACCCTACATGATAATAATTATCATGTAGGGTGATTATTGGGAGGTTAATTATTAACCTCCTCGAACCGGTTCTTAACCTTTCAATCCATTTTGATCCCTTCTATCTGGTTTTTCACCTCTCCAAAACCCAGTTTTTCCCATGCTCACAGATTAATGAAGCAAAAGTATGCGTCCCCTGATCCTAACTCATGTTTTGGTTTATTATTAGGAACCTATGTATTCGTGATGGGGATCAAAAAGTTGGATCAGCATCAAAATTTGACATTAGGGTCAGGTGGGGTAAATGCAAACATGGGGTAAAAGGAAACAAGAGTCATTAGCGCCCCTGTGGTAGACTGTGGAACTAAATTTACAGTAAACCTTATCAATGTAACCTCGATAAGAGATGCAAGGGGTTTTTCGCTGTTTCTGGACAGCTGATCATCACTTATCAGGCTAGTATTCATAGCCTTGTGATAAAATTGAAATCGAAGTGAATTGCAAGCTTGTTGAAAGAATACAATAATTATTATTGTATTCTTTCAATTATGATGTCAGTTAAATGTTGATCGAAGCTGTCATTACTAATCAAGCAAATCGATGTTTATATTCACCCCATACATTTTGCCCTATGGGGTAAATGTAATCAAGTGATTTTTGTGCATTTTCATTGGTTTTGAGCTATCAACGTATAACTTTTTCGTTAATGGTCACTTCGTATTGAACGTACTACCTACATTTATTTGTTTCCAGATGCTTCGCAAATGTAAATAGGTTGAGAAAAAGTCAGTCGTTGGAGTAAAAACATGCTTTTATCCCGAGAATAATTGAAAGGGATTCTCGGACGTTCAGATAAACGCGACTGATAAACCGACTGCGACTGATGCCTGTTCACAATTACCCCATAGTCGGAGTAAAATGAGCAGACTTTTTCTTTCGGCCGCAAACCTCAAAAGGGGTTTTGAACCCGAGTCACCCTCAGCTCGGTTTCCTCTTTGCGACACCACGGCCAAGGCTGATAGAGTAGGTGACGCTAATATAATGCATTATTTTCCCGCCGACCAGGAGGAAGGCTCGCGGGAGAACACGTAACTACGCAATCGCTGTTCCCCGATGCGTGCCCGTCACCTAACCGGCGAATTAAGTCATTACAGTTGACAGTTGTACTTCAGGTTTTTTTTTTAAACTCCTGACTGTTTTGACATTGACGTCCCGCGAAATCGTTACCCCCGTTAAGTAGGCTTTTGAGATGTTATCAGACGAGAGGTTGTTAGGAGTCAACGAAGAGGAAACAAAAAATCATTTTAATCGATCCCGGAAGAAGGACAAATGAAATGAACGACTGAATATTGAAAACCAAATCCATTGAAAAGCACTGCTAATTTTACTTTAGCGTAATTAATCTAAAAATAACTGCCAATAAAAAATGATTTTAAAAAAAACTGCAAATTTTACACAAGGGTGTATTATTCTTTGATATACCTAACAGATACTAGCACTCAGACATAAGGCCTCGCTTCGCTCGGCCGACCACTGTATCGGGCATCACCACCACGCGACAGTCGCTCAATGCGCTAAATTTAACGGGCATAAAATTGGCCAGGGAATAGAGAGAAATCGTCTTCCCACACACCAGAATATATCCTTCAGGGTGTTGTGCCGTTATAGGAGGTGTATGAAATGACTAGTCGTTCTTTGGTGGCCAAGCTTTCGGGTTATAATTAACCATCTTCAGGGCTCTACAAAAAAAGAACAAACCTGTCGTTAGGGTCCAGATTAGGGTTGAACATCGATGTTCGATGTTATCGAAACATCGATGTTTTGGCTCCGATGTTCGATGTTTTTACCATCGATGTTTAGCTAGTCGATATTATCGGACATCGATGTTTTGGAGCCAACATCGATGTTTTAGTTCGTGGTTAGGTTTTCTGGCTTCAAATTTAGTTTTCATTGAAAGACAAAAACTACAAGGAAAAATGCTATACATAGCACAATGTGTGAGCCCATAGAGGCGCTTGGAATTTTCAAAATGAGAACATCACACGATGGAATTCTGGTCGCACTTCATGCGGCAAACACCAGACCAGATCCAGGACAAGTAAAACGGAAAAAGAACAAGAAAGAAGGATCGATGACGCATTACTGTCTTTGTTGTTGATTTGTATTAAGTTGTTTAGTTGCGTCCTGCTTTCTGCTGTCAATGTTTTTTTGTTATTTTTAGTGTGCAATTGCTTTGAGTCATGGGAAGGAAAAGTGTGTAGTGGAAATATTTTATTCCGATTGTTAAAGGATCTGCAAAGTGCAATTTGTGTAACGCCTCAGTAAAAACTTCGGGAAATACGAGCAATTTAAAATGCCACCAAAATAATGAAATAAAATGCCGCAATAGTAATGAAAAGATCTCGTTAACGAGCTTGGTGCGTCTAAGATCAATAATTTTATTTTTATTTTAATAAGAATCGAGACTAAAAAATAATTCCGGCTATTAAAATAATTATACTTAGGAGATCGAAAAAAAATTCATTTATTGAACATCGATGTTATATCGATGTTTTATCGATGTTTTTGGGCCGATGTTTTTCTCACATCGATGTTGAACGTCCGATGTTGACATCGATGTTTTGCTCTCGATGTAATAACCCTAGTCCAGATATCATTAAGCTGCACAGTGATTCTTAGAGTATAAATGTTACAAACCTTAAGTTACAGTGCGTTGTTACATTTCAGTTCCTCCGTCCCAGACCTAGACCATATGCCAGAGCGCCAGGGTAAATTTGCAATAACTCCCTGGGTGGGTGGATGTCATGTTTTAATCTGTCGCTGTCATTGTACTAAAAATAGATCGCGTGTTAAATGGGGGGTTTACTGAAATGTAACAACGCACTGTAACTTAAGGTTTGTAACATTTATACTCTAAGAATCACTGTGCAGCTTAATGATTTCTGGACCCTAATAACGGCAGGTTTGTTCCTTTTTGTAGAGCCCTGAAGATGGTCAATTATAACCCGAAAGCTTGGCCACCAAAGAACGACTAGTCATTTCATACACCTCCTATTACCCCACAACACCCTGAAGGCCAGATAAGCCAAGGAGGAAAGAACATGTCAACCAATCAGAATATATCCGAAATTAGCGCAGAATGGAGCTTTCATGGGGCTATACCTAAATGGGATTTTTGAGGATCCCAGGAGTTTTCTAATTGGGGAGGTTGGACGAAGACACATCACTGAATGCTTATTAGGAAATGAATACCCTCTGGTGGGACCGCCGAGCCGTTGGAGGGATGGCGAAGTGAAGCCCGTCCCGTCGAGTTTGATACGCGCGATTTGAACAAATCGTTGAAAATAAACTCATCGTCGGAAGTCGGTTTTTTGGGATTACTCATTAAAATTCGGATCTATAGGTAGGATAAGGTAAAAACGCCATTTCAATCCGTCCATTAATTCGACCGAATAATTCGAAAAAAATGAGTTTCGCGAATTCGCGCGTGCCAAAAAATTGGCGCAACCCGCTTTTCGGACGTAAAATTGGTCGAGGAATCGGAATTCGCGGAAAAAATTAGGGTTTCCCATTTAAAATAAGAAAGTTGGGCGCCAAATCGCCTACTTGCGCGCATTTTTGGGGGTTCTCAACCCCCCTACCAAATTTTAAACGGAATCCCGAACCAACAGAAAAAATTGGCGTATTTTTATCGCTTACTGTTTAGGAGGAGAAGGCCTGTGACACACTCAGCCAGTCCAAGACACGATGAGAATTGAAACAAACCCCACTAGGTTCACAAAACGGCTCGGACGGCGGACATTTCATTTTTGGAATCGATATTCATTTCTGGAATCGATACATCAAAATTTTTGAAACGTATGGCAAATTTTGAGGCCGATCAAAATTGCCGACCCTCCGTCGCAACTACGTGTATTATGTATTCCGAAAAAAATCAACCAAAAGAAGATGCTCATCGCAGTCATTGACGTTCACCAATCACGACCTTAGTAGGAAGGATTGTCCCTTATTTGCTGGTGTTGAACAGAATGGGAAATAATATTTTGACTTGGAGTCTTCTTCCAAGGCCAAACTCGGCCTTGACCTCCCCTCCTTGTCCATCTCCTCCTTAAGGTAGTTCGTACTTGGTGTATGTTAAAGAGGTGCTACTTGAATGGCGTCTTTGTTGAGGTGCTTCCTCGTCGATAAGAGAGGATAATCGTAAAATATCTCATGTCTAAAATGAATGTGAAATTTGAAACATTTAAAGCAAAGTTTTGGAGTGTACGGAGTAACCAACTACAAACGTTCCGAGGCAGGTAGTTTTGGGAGTACATCACGACTGTTTGAAAATCATTTTAAAGAATGCCATCGTCCTTGTACGGTGGCTGGTTCTTTTCGACTCGGCGGATTATCTTAACCAGGAAGCACTTCGAACTTCCATCACGCGAGTGGCTCCCCGAGACAGCTTTGGAAAAACCTTCGGAAGAAAAACTAGACGTTCGCCCGTTTCGCAATCCAATCAGCTCACAGAAACTAGAAACCATTGCGTCAAAACCGCCCTGGGCCGTCCGGTTTCTTTCACCTTAAACAGTGCAAATTGGCTAATGGAACCTGCAATACTGAGTGGTCATCTCCTGGGCTCTAGTTCACAATACTCATCGCCGAACATCAACAATCACTTTCGAGAATTGGCTAAGATAAGCTTAGAATTTGAACTAGGAATGGACGTGTTTCTGGATTATTTGTTTTATCGATAAAAGGTTTCCACATAACACCGAAAATTGGGTTCAAACACAAATTGCAAGTTCGTTCGAATTTATAAAATTCATGAAAAACGCTGCAAATTTTACACAATGGTTTATTATTCTTTGATAAAGGTTACTTGTGCGAAAATAGAATTAGTATTCGTGTCAATGAAAACAATTTTGGGAAAAATGTTTTTTTACTCGAAAAACATTTGACCTGAGATCCTTCAAAAATCCCATTTTTAGCCCCATGAAAGCCCTACAGATCCCCACAGTGGAGTCGGATCGTGTTGGGACCCCCCAAAAATGGATTCTACGTAAAAAAATACTTCGAAAACGACACCTAACTCGATCCCATAGCCAAAAGCCTTAAAAAAAACCTCCAGTAGCCCAATTTTAGCCCCATAGCGCCCCACGGGTTTGGGCGATCGGGCTGAAAACCTTGCGGGCACAACTAGATGGTAAACCAAGTATTTTCTCAAAATTTCAGATTAAAAAAATAAAATTCCTACTGCCCAAAACGGCCCGGACGGCGGACGGACATTTCGGTTTTGGAATCTAGACCTCTTGAAACGGAAAATGTCAAATTTTGAGCCCGATCGGAGTCGTCGGCCTCCGTCGCGAAAACATAGGTGTATTATTCAAGAAGAATAAAACCATACATATTTACAAGAATTACATATTATACAAGAATAATAAAACCGAATTGTCCGTCTGCCGTCCGGGCTGTTTTGGGCAGTAGGAATTTTTTTTGAAACCTGAAAGTTTGATGAAATACTCGGTTTACAATCTAGTTGTGCCCGCAAGGTTTTCAGTCCGATCGGCCAAACCCGTGGGGCGCTATGGGGCTAAAATGGGTGTACGGGAGGGTTTTTTTAATGCTTCTGGCTATGGGATCGAGTTAGGTGTCATTTTCGAAGTATTTTTGGGCGTAGAATCCGTTTTTGGGGGTCCCGGAACGATCTATGCCGATTACTCTGCTGAGATCACGTAGTTGCTAATAAATTCTGGTTATTTTGGCGCGTTTCCTTATAATGTATTCAAAACAAACATATGGTCATTTCAAGACTCGCGAACAAGCAGTTTCAAGATAATGAAGTGACTAGTGAAAATAGATGTTAATTTTCCATTCTTTCCTCGAAGGATGTTCATGGTCATCTTCCGGGGATATTGCAATAGGTACTGCATATTAAACCGCATGGTTATTCATAACGACGCAATAGCGAAAGTTGCATTATATATCTAGTATTGTTAATATTGCGGTCGGTCAGTTTGGCCAATGAATTATAGTTTTGTTTTGTTCTATTTCAGAGTCGAATACGTCATCGTTTCACGAAGCCGGTGAGTCTGAAAAAACGCTGCAAATTTTACACAAGGGTTTATTATTCTTTGTTAAAGGCTACTTCTGCAGAAATTTAATTCTGTCAATGAAAAAAAAAAAAATTTTTTTAATTTTCTAATTTTATTTTTATATTTCAAAGTTGTTGGAAACTTGTTGAGGGTCAGTCAACAAGTTTCCAACAACATTAATTGAAACGGTCAACATCACCATCAACTATTATATTTCAAAAAATTTCGATGTCGACCTCCGTCGCGAAAACATAGGTGTATTATTCCACGAATAATAAACCAAAAACGGCGCATGTTTGAGGGGAAATCTTCAATCTGTAAACCGTCCCGTCCGTTAGGCCGCTTGTCAGGCGTACAGCTTTGCTCGTCAATGACCGTCATGAGTGCTATGTGGCCATTTGATCCAGCGAAAATCCCGGGAGAAATGAAGGGGTTCCGAAGGCCTGTTATAACGACCTCGATCTCCTTTTTTCGGTGTCCGCTACGAGGATTCCCCGGAACCGGATGAAAATTGAGGGGAAAAAAACTATGCAAATTTTACGCTGATGGGTTAATTTTCTTCAGTAGGTATAAATGAGGAGTTAATAATGACATGAGACCTTGTACACAGATAATGAACTTCATTCATCTCGTATGTGTTTATCAATAATTGATTATTGATTATTAAGGGAAGGGGGGGTCCTCGGAGAGCACGGGTCAGTCTGTATTGGTTGGTCAAGTTATCGTCCTCAGTCCGTCTCTCATTAATTGCTATCCTTGTTCGATACTACAATTAAGGTGTGATTTATTTTGCAAACTAATTTAACGTAATCAAACCTCAGAAAACATAGAGCTCACTATTGTTATCCCATTACAATGGGCTTGAGCAGCCTAAATAAATATTTATAAATGGTTGGTCTGAGCTTGCATTGATTCCAAAAGCATATACAGACAGGATGAGCTGAGTTGAACTCGGTTTCGTCGAGGGTCGTGGTTTGTTTTTGTCTGACATAATGAATCGCACCTCCGTTATTTTCAGGCCTAAAAATGCGCGGCTGGTCTCATTCGATGCCTTTTGTGAAAACGGGGGGGTTTGAAGCGGTGCAATGGAAAAATTATGGTGATATTCGGTATCATAAATTTGACATAAGTTAGGCACCTTTGGAAGCCATTTAATTTAGAAGTGTGTTCAATGAAAAATCCTGAAAGGTTTGTGCACAAAAAAAAAGTGAAAACAAGCTATATCATAAAAAAACAAGCTAAACAAAAAAAAAACGGACCTCGGATTCGGATTCAGCACACCAAATAACGTAAGAAACCGACACCGGACCGACCACCCCAAAATTTTGTAAAGTCAAATACGGTGTCGTTTTCAGATTAATTTTGGCCGCAGGATTCAAATTCTGGGATCCCACATCCGCGTAAACACTGGACAGGAAATTCTGATTTTTATTTTTTTTTTAAATTTATTTCTTAATTTTGGTTTATTATTCTTGGAATGGTACCTACTCGACAATTTAGATTCAGGCCCCAAAGTCTGACATTATCCGTTTCAAGAGGTCTAGATTCCTAAAACGAAATTTCCGTCCGCCGACCGGCCATTTTGGGCAGTAGGTTGTAATTTTTTTTTTAATCTGAAATTTTGACAAACTGCTCGGTTTATCATCTAGTTGTGCCTGAGGGCTTTTTTGAAGTTTTCCTGCTATGGGGCCGAGTTAGGTGTCGTTTCCGAAGTGTGTTTGGACGTAGAATCCATTTTGGGGGGTCCCAGAATGATCCGATTTCACCGTGGGGATCTATTGTGCTCTCACGGGGCTTCAAATGGGATTTTTGAAGGATCCCAGGGGGTCAAGTATTTTCCGAGTAATTTTGGACGCATAATCCATTTTTCGAAGTCCCATATCTGTCCAAACAAAGATCAGAATTAAAAAAAAAAAAAAATTTATTGGCACAATTAATTTTCGCATTAGTAACACACAGCACATAATATGTAAATATTATTTACTTCTGATAAGCGCGCGCAAATTCGTGCAAATATTCGTATCTTGGTTGTTAATGGTTCGATTGAGTCGGCGTTTCCTCTTTATTAAGCCTACCTAGAAATCCAAATTTTAATACGAAATCCCGAAAAAAAAACGAATTCCGCCGAATTTTGACAGCGAGTTTAATTTGAACGATTTGAAGAGATCCTGAGCGCGTTAGCCGTGTCTTGGGACGGTGCCAGAGACCTTGGAAAGGTGGTGAGGCGGGGAAGTTTTGGGAAACGGTTCATTCTACAATAATTTCGGATATATTCTGGTGTGTTAAGACGATTTATCTCTCTATTCCCCGTCCAATTTTACGCCCGTTAAATTTAATGGGGAGAGGAATAGTGAGGGCTATCGCGAGCGCTCTCTCGACCCGCGGCGTTTAAGCGAACTAACGTTTTCAAAGAGTTTTTACTCTGTGCTTTCCACCCATCTTATCAGCCCATACTGTTGCTTTTAGCGTGCTTGATTCCAAGATTTTGATTTCGCCAATTTTACTGATACAATTGTGTTCAACGTGCGGCAACCCGATCGAATCAGATACCTACATTCATGGGAAGATATGTTCGAGCATTAGGCTCGAAGGCATTAGGGACTCGAAGACGCATGTCGTGCGCATCCAACCATCTACGCTGGAATTCTCCAATGGGCCAAAATTAAGGAATGGGAGAGGGGAATCGAGCCAGCAAACGATTGCAAACGATTGCTAAAACCCTTCAAAGCCCTTCAAGTTAGCATGCTAGATGCTAACGAAAAAGGTCTAGTTATGTGCTACGTGACTGGGTGGTTTTATTACAATGTAATGAATGTCATTAGGTATGTAGGTCCCAAAAATGAAATGTCCGCCCGCCGTCCATTTTTTTTTTTTTTTTTTTTTTTTAATTTGAAAGTTTGACAAAATACCTACTCGGTTCCTCATTTAGTTGTAACCACAACGTTTTCAGTCCGATCGCTCTAAGGTGTGGGGATAAAAAGAGGCTACGGGAGGAATTTTTTTGACGGGTTTTGGCCATGGGGTTGGGTTAGTTGCCGCTTTGTTAGAATTTTTGGGAGTATAATCCGTTTTTTGGGTCTCAGACCCATCCTCACCGTAGGTACCTATCAATGGGGCTTCAAATGTTTGAAGGAAGTCAGGAGGTCGTAAAAAGTGTCTTATTCAGAGTACATACTTCAAGACATAGAATTCATCTATAGAGGTCAAGTATTTTACGAAATTGTAGTTTGAAAAAAAAAAAAAAAAGTCATAGATTTACATCTGATGTAATTTGTTCTCAATTAATACAAAAGAATAATAAACCCTTGGGGGCAATTCAAGGGGGGTGTCTGCCCAGAATCTATCAAGACTAAGAGAAGAGATTTTAAAAATATTATATACCTACTTATTATTCGCAGCGTTTAAAAAAAATATAAATCTACCCCCATGTCTGTGAGGCTAGAGGCTAGAGAGAAGATATTTGTAAAAAAAAAAAAAAAAAAAATACACTTGTTAATAAATTGTTTAACACTTATTCATATTCAACAGGTTTTGAGTGTTGGGTTACCCATTTAGTTGCCTAACATTACGTAGAGAGCAAAATATGTACGACAGATACATTCTTAATGATCTATGCAGACCCCAAAAATCTTTATAAATACGGATAAAAATCCGTGGATGGCAACACTGCTGTAGACTCCTTGATAATGTTAGTTCGCTTAAACGCCGCGGGTCAAGTGGGCGCTCGCGGTCGCCCTCACTATTCCTCTCCCCAAACGCTCCCCTGATAAAGTGGTCGGCCGAGCGAAGCGAGACGTTATGTCTTAGTGCTAGTAATAATAAACCCTTATGTAAAATTCACATTCGCGTTTTCTTTTTTTTTTCTTTTTTGATCAGGTTTAAGACATTCGTGCAAGACCTCGGCACCAGCTTGGTGGTGTCTCTGCTTGGGGTCAGAAGGAGCACGTGAAATTTGGGGTGTCAAGTTTCAGTCAATCAATAATTGATTGGCTGACACAATTATTGGTTGACACATCTTTGACATCAAGGCTTTTGATGCTCGGCAATTTCTGAACCCTCTGGCGGTTTTGTTTTGGGGGTCTTCCGTGACATTCATACGAGCGTGGTTAATCTTCAATTTTCATCCTTTTCGCTTACTTCCTATTTAATAATTATATTTCAACCCTCCCGGCTGTTGAAATGTCAGCAACGAATTCCAAGCAACCGCGTCAACTTTCGTGAATTACGAATTCGTCGTAAGGTGCGAACTTTTCCTCGAGGTTTTTTTTTTTTCTTTCTTTTCGTTTCTTTCACTGGTGGGTCTATGCCGTGCGTGCGATGCACAAGCTGTTGGGAACTGTCGTGATCGTCTTGACGGTAGCGTACGTCAAAGGAGTGAACACCATATTGAACCGATTGGAAGACCAAGACATAAAGCTCATCGTCAAAAGCAAAGAATTTGACAATTGACTCGGTACGTTGTCGCCACATAGGCTCCTCCCCCAAACCCTCTTGTTGTTTTTCACCATTTTCTTCATATTGTTCTCCAAATTTTCTTAAGTCTTCCTCCTTTTTTTCCTCAAAATTTCTGGAATTTCAAGTTTTTTATTTAATTTAAAATTTTCTCAATTATCAAATTTATTAATTGTTTAGTTTTCTCAAATTTTTCGCTTTTTTTCTTCAGATTTTGAAGAATTTGACAATAGTAATTGCAGCGTACCACCTGTAGAATGTACAGGGTGTGTACCTACATGTCTAACGCGTCCGTGGTTACGCCGCCAGTGTTTGTGGAGGAGGCCAGAGGGAGTACGAAAGGACAATCCTCAGAGGCTTGACTGAGGGGTCCCTATCCGCACGGATTTTCAGTCCTGCAGGATCCGCACCTCCAACTTGCCAACAGCGCAAATTAATTATTTATTTAATTAATTAATTAGTAATTTATAGTGAGATAACGGCCTCCAGACTGGTGCGTTGGGCCCGTTTCTTCTTCGGGGGACCCTGAATGCTCCACTTGGTGCGTTGCTTGGCGTATTTTGGTTTATTATTCTTGGAATAATACACCTATGTTTTCGCGACGGGGGTCGACGACTCCGATCGGCCTCAAAATTTGACATTATCCGTTTCAAGAGGTCTACATTCTAAATCCGAAATGTCCCTCCGCCGTCCGGGCCGTTTTGGGCAGTAGGATTTTTTTTTTTTTAATCTGAAATTTTGAAAAAATACTTGGTTTGCCATTTAGTTGTGCCCGCAAGGTTTTCAGTCCGATCGCCCAAACCCGTGGGGCGCTATGGGGCTATAATGGGGCTACGGGAGGGGTTTTTGAAGGCTTTTAGCTATGGGATCGAGTTAGGTGTCGTTTTCGAAGTATTTTTGGACGTAGAATCCATTTTTTGGGGTCCCGGAAAGATCCGATTTCACTGTTGCGATCTATAGGGCTTTCATGGGTCTAAAATTGGATTTTTGAAGGATCCCAGGAGGTTAAATATTTAATTTAATATTTTTCGAGTAAAAAAATTTTTTACTTATTCTTTATTTAATAAAGAATTTTTGAAAATTTTTTTTGGAAAAACAAGTAACCTATATCAAAGAATAATAAACCCTTGTGTAAAATTTGCAGCGTTTTTTCTAACGTGACGCGCGCAACCCTGCGTATTTGCGCGCAACGTGTATTTCGCTCCACTATAACCCCTTTTTTTTTCGCGGATTCGGATTCTAAGTTGAATTCTACGTCCGATGAGCGCGTTGCGCGAAATTTTTGGCGCGCAGAGTTCGTGAAACTAATTTTTTCCGAATTCTTCGGTCGTTAATCGTCCCAAAACTCGCCCAAATCGCCCAATCGCATGGAATATAGAACACATCGGTCGTTAATCGCCAAAAAATTCCACAAAAACTCTCTTCCTACTGGAAATTTATTGATTCCGAATATATATTTGACTTGGGGTTTAATACCAGAGGAACATGTAGGATTAATTTTGCAAAAACAAAACCCCTGAAAAACGTGATTTTTTAAGTCACGTTTTTTGGTACCTTTTGCTTTTCAGCGTAAAAACTTTGGCCGTTAAGAGCGGGCTCCCGTGTCGGCCATGTTTCCTGCTCCCATAAGGAATCAACGTTATTCTCCCGCCATCATAAATCCTCGAATTATGCACCGATTTTCATGATTTTTTTTTTAATCTCCAAGTGAGACTAGTGTCTAGCGATCCGTCGAGGCATTTTTGAAGCGAAATGTCACTGGAAGCTGCAATTCATCAACAAAGTCACGTCTAAGGGTGATGCTCTCTTCAAGTGACCATTGCTTGGTTGGAAGATCAGTTATCGAAAATCCGCCTCGACCGTTGTCTTCCTTACATTTCAAGCTTTAATTCAAGTGTTCAAACGATAAAATCCGTTGATTTTTCGCGAAGTTCTGTGAGCGGGATGATGCATGCGCAATTTGATGGGTTTTCGAATGTCCGAAGAGTAGCGGGCGTCGAGGAAGTTCTGGGGGTTCTACGCTAGAGGCCACCAACCTCGACCACCCTCGGCAACCTTACCATTAAGGGTTGACTGTTGTCAATGATGTTTTATTTTTCCTTGACAACGGAGAACTGTCCTTTTCATTGTTTCTAGCCTAAGCCCAAAATTTCAGTTACCTATCTGCAACCAGGTAGGTATCAGGAAATTTTTAGAGCTAAATGATTTTACCGGCACACAGTGGGGTAAAACGGGTGTTTTTCGGAAAAAAGCTGCAAATTTTACACAAGAGTTCATTATTTTTTTATATAAATTATTTAAAAAAGTAATAAACAGGTAATATAATATATTATTTAATAGGTATAATCGTATAATAGGTAATATAATACGTTGTTATATTACTATATTTATTTAATAATTGAATTATTTTTTTAATTGATATTATCAATTTAAAAATTGATATCAATTAAAAAAATCAATTATTCGAATTTTTTTCGTGTAAAGTTTGTGGAGGCATGTGGGACCCCGATGAATGGATTATGTGCCAAAATTACTCGGAAAACGACATCGCATTCGGCTTCCCAAACCAAAAACCTTTAAAAACTCTACTGATACATTTAAAAATCTGAAAAAAGCACACTTGGTCAAGCTAAGCATGCGATGCAGTCTATGGGGTCACTCTGGCTCAATTCAAATGGGTCAATTGACCCACCAACTCATTCTTTCTCACTATAATTCAACTCCAATATGAGACATAATAATATTATGCAAAAAGATAAAAGACATAATAATATTATGACAGAAGACATATTATGTCTTCATAATATAGCTTCATATTATGAAGCTGGCAATTTCAAGCGATTGTACCTACAAAATTTCATAGGATATCATAGTGCCTGTGGTCCATAATTGACTGTACCTACAGGCCAATGTTTGACCTGTTGTGGCCAATCGAATTATGCTCAAAAAGTGGAAAGTAGCAAGTATTAAAATTCTGGTTCTGAGCTTATGAGTAGAAGAGAGAACTCCTTCAAGGTCCAAATTGTGCACAGGTACATTGTGTAGATCGGTGGTTTTTTTCGTGTCTCGGTGTAGGTAGTTTGTGATCGGTGTAATTCGTGTCGGAGGTGGAGACTTTTGATCGGCCGCAAAATGTCATTATACGTTTCAAGATGTGTAGATTCTAAAAGCGAAAATAAAGCGCAAAAACAATTGAAAATTTGCATTTTTTTCCTAGCAATACCCCCAATTATCATAATATATGAGTGACCAATCATCTACGCCCATCTATGAGTGCCCATGCTATTGCTAGGTAAAAACGCTGCAAATATTACACAAGGGTTTATTATTCTTTGATATGGTTAATTAGGAATCACTGGGGCTTTCATGGGGCTACAAATGGGGTTTTTGAAGGATCCCAGAAGGTCAAATAAGGTTTCTTTTCCACGAGTTTTGGACGCATAATGCATTTTTTGCGGTCCCACATTTGTCCAAACGTTATACAGGAGGAAATTTTATTTTAATTTTATTTTATTTATTTATTTATTTATTTTATTAATTTTATTTTATTTTATTTTAAAATATTTTCTTATTGACACAAAATTAATTGTTATCACAAATAACATTTAATAATAAATCCTTTAGCAAAATTTGCAGCCATTCTTTCTAGCTGTGCACGCAAGGTTTTCAGCAAGACGGCACATAGGTTTTTGGCTTTCGAGCGGTGGTGCATACCGAATCTCTCTTTGTAGTCCCGTTTATTGCACAATGACGAGGGTCGCTTACAGGTACCAGGTAGGTAGTCAAAGACGGTCTGATGAGACGGTTTTGCAATGGGAGCTCAATCCCCCCAACATACAGGACAACGTTACCAAATTTTTTTTTCAGTTGCCCACCTAGTCAAACTTGGCTAGTTGAAGCTTTTCACGCCGCAGGACATGGCGCTGTTTTGGCAGCCCCCTCTTAACAATTCTTTCTCAACGAGGTCTTGTAGGTAGATTGTTTCTGCGTCGAATGAGACCAACCGCGATTCTGTACCTTTCATAATAAGGGAGCTATGATTTTTCAACTCTTTTCCGAGGAATATTTTGGATTCAAAGATGGTTTTATTGATGGTTCTGTCGATCCAAAGACGCTTCTATTTTTTTCAAAATGTTAATTTCTTCAAAAATTGTCTTCTTATTTTACTTAATATTATTTCTTAAAATAAGTTTATACCTAAAATTATTTCAGGTGCAATAATTGCAATTTTTTAAACCTGAAATAATTTTAAACCTGAAAATATTAAACCTGAAAATATTAAAAAAATATTAAAAATTATTTTTAATATTTTTTTAATATTTTTAATATTTTTAAACCTGAAAATATTTTTAATATTTTTAAACCTGAAAATATTTTTAATATTTTTAATATTTTTAAACCTGAAAATATTAAAAAAATATTAAACCTGAAAATATTAAAAAAGTATTAAAAATTATTTTTAATATTTTTTAATATTTTATTATTACTCTAATTTTTAGGTATAATTAATATTTTATTTTACTGCAATTTAATTACCCTTCAAATGTTTCCTTCAAATTTCAATTTTTTTTTTTTCTTCGAGTTTTGGTCATAAGTTTCTTCTTTGTTTCAGGTGGGCCAGAAAGGAGACATGGCGGGGGTTCTCCAGAGGATTGCCGACGGCTACCACGACATACTGGAAAATTACAGCGGTCAGTTCCCGGAGTCAAAACCAAAACTCGACACGTCCCGTGAAACTTTAAATCAATAAAATAATTTGTGCCGTTTGTTTAACTTTTGTAAATGACGAAAAAAAAATTTTACGTTTATGTTTTTCAAGTAGCTCTTGAAGTGAAAAATTGACGATAAAATTGTAATAATTGCGTTTTGTCGTAGATCCTAGGGTGAAGGATTGGCCTCTGATGAGCTCTCCGCTCCCTACGCTCGCCATTTGCCTCACGTACGCTTTCGTCGTCAAGGTCGCGGGGCCGAAATTCATGGAGAAGAGGAAACCGCTCGAGCTGAAGAAGACGCTGATTGTTTATAATGCGCTGCAAGTCGTCTTCAGTGCTTGGCTGTTCAGGGAGGTGAGTTCGAGAGGCTGAAAAAGCTGTAAAAAAAACCAGTGCAAAAACCATCGTGTCATCCAACGATTTCGATCTGTTGACGAGTCGCAGACGTCGGATGAAGGCAGACGAGTCAGCATCGGACGCCTCACGTTGACATGCTGTGGCAGATGCTTCGGATGTTCAAGATAGGCGACAAGCGAGACATCTTCTAATTGTTTACAGAACTTGAACTCGTCGATGCACTCGCTGTCGAACTCGCGTCGCAGCTCTGTCGATTGACGAACCACAGACGATCGCACCCCGAACTAGTGATCGTTAAACCTCTGACGAAATTGTAGATTAAGCGTATCGTTAATGCATCCTCCACGACAACACTTGGTAACGGAGAATTAACGATGCCGATAATGTCAATGGAACACCATTGTCAACGTGAAGCGATCTTTCGTTGTGAAGTTTCATTTATTCCTTTGTCCATTTAGTTCCAAATCTTCTGGAGCAGTTTCAGCATTTTTTCGAAGTTGCATCTCAAGCTGGCGAAAACGTTCATTTTTGGTTTATTATTCTAGGTCTATGTTTTTGCGACGGAGGTCGACGACTCTGATCGACCTCAAAATTTGGCGTTATCCGTTTCAAGAGGTCTAGATTCCAAAACCGAAATGTCCGTCCGCCGTCTGGGCCGTGTTGGGCAGTTGTGTACATAAGGAAACTGCATTGGAGACCAGAGGGCCTATTAGCAGGCTCCCCGAAGGGAGCTCCACCAGGAGGAGAATTAACCCGCATCCTGGCCCACCTCCCAGCAGGCCCCACGACCCCCTCGAGTCCAACACCAGTTCGAGGGAGGCGGCCAAGGACCGACGGGATGACCCCACCGATCAGAGACCGCGGGCTCCCCCTCGCCCAAGGTACCGGAGAAGAGGAGATGCTCCGAGCGGGTTGTTAGTGCGTAAATGGGAGCAACTCCTCCCAATTAAGGCCCCTCCAGTCAGAGGCCTGAAGGGACTAGCCCCTCTACTGCTTTACATGCCCCCAACACCTCAGCGTTACCCGAGTTATCCTCAACATTACAGGGGTGGACATGCGGGACTGGAGCCGAGTCCCCCAGTGAGCCGTAGCACACTGGCATCAACCTACGGCCCCCGGGAACGGTACCCAGGCCGTTTTGGGCAGCAGGAATTTCCTTTTAAATCTGAAATTTAGGCAATATACTCGGTTTACCATTTAGTTGTGCCCACAAGATTTTCAGCCCGATCACCCATACCCGTGGGGCACTATGGGGCTAAAATGGGGCTACGGGAGGTTTTTTTTAAAGGCTTTTGGCTATGGGATCGAGTCCCCATACCCGTGGGGCACTATGGGGCTAAAATGGGGCTACGGGAGGTTTTTTTTAAAGGCTTTTGGCTATGGGATCGAGTCAGGTGTCGTTTTCGAAGTATTTTTGGGTTGCCACGGGTTTCGGTAACGCTTTTTTCGGTTGTGTGCCAAAGTAAAGACATGAAAATGTCAAAAATGGAAAGGTGCGCTCACCTCTTCGACATGTATGTTTGATTGTTTGTTCTTCACAGAATCACGCCCGAGCGGCTCAACAGATTTTCATGAGGGTGGTCTCATTGTGATCAGCGAGTTCGGGGGGTGGTTATCGGCTCCCTTGATTTTTCCTCCCTCATCCCCTTCATCGGTTTTCGGGAGGTCCTTCACGACGAAAGTTGTTTATCTCTGATGTGTAACTAAGGAGGCCTCAAAAGGGGGACGAAAGTTTTTGTCCGATTTCGTTGGTACAAGGGTCTATGGAATGAGCTTTTCAGGCTGATTCCAACGACTCCAAAACGATTTTTGCAGCCTGAGCCGTTCGTTACCTCTGATCGGCATAAGGTTTTCTTAAGCATCGGTCGTTAGGGTGCAGTTGTTTACGTAATGAGCATCACGTGGATATTTTTGATGTGTTGTGTGGCATAGTTTGGTCGCTAGATACCTACTGTTTCTTAGTTTCTCTCGCTCAATAAATATATCGTAATAACAGAAAGGTTGCGCTCATCTATTCAATTCAATTGATGGCTTGTTTTACTTTCATTAGTTTACTATTGTTTGAAAGTTTCAAATTAAATTAAAAGAATTTCTATCATATAAACATGGAGCATAATATGCACCATATTATGGTGTGTTTTTCTCAATTTCCTGGAAACTACGATTTTGGCACTTGGACTGTTATGAATTTCAACTCTTCAGTTGTTAGTGTTTTGGAGGTCGACTTTCCTTTCTGTTGATGTATTTGCTTTTGTTGTCTGTTGTAGCTTCTGTCGTGGTGGTAGTCGCTTCGATTTTTAGCGCAACCGTTTTCCAAAAAAAATTGAAAGGTGCGCTCACCTCTTCGACTTTTTTTTTTTTTTTTTTTTTTCACAGCATCACGCCCGAGCGGCTCAATAGATTTTCATGAGGGTGGTCTCATTGTGATCCGCGAGTTCGGGATCCTATTTATCAGCCGCGCAGTGTTGCTCCAATAAAATGAGACAATTAATTGAGGTTTTTGACGGCACCCTGTTTTGATGGGGAGATTGATGAACCCGAAAACATGCAAAATCGTCGGTTAAATCTACATTTTGGGAAAACGTGACGTCTGATGCCGGTCGACGTAAAAAAACTTCCCACGTGACTCGCGATCGTGATGACACTTTTATGCTAACAACCACCAGAACCTCAAGATTTTTGTTATTCCTGTTTTCACGTCAAGTTTTTTTTCTTCATTTTCCAGGCAGTTCACGCCGGATGGTTCACCACGTACAGCTTCACATGCCAACCAGTCGACTACGGCTGGGATGAACATCCTATGAGAGTAAGAACACAGTCAATATTCACTTATGTGCTTTATTCATTTATGTTCCCTATTCGATTATTTCAACGAGTGGCAATATCGATATTTTCGTCATTTCTGAAATGATTTTTACTTTCAATTGAAATTAAACTAAACAGTTTCAATCTATTAAAATATTATTTAATAATGATAGTAATTTAACAATTTTGGTTAATAATAACCTACAGATATATCGACAGTGAAGGAGTAAAACCGTCTAAGTTGAATTTTTGCCGAAAATAAGGTTTTGAGCTATACTGGTAAATTGTGTCCTTGCCCATCGTCTTGATCCTTCAAAACGATTCCACAAGCTCTCATTACTTCTGTATGACCGTCTAAGTTGGTTACCTCGCTAACGTGAATCTAAGACCGTCTATGTTGTTTATTTGGAGAACTTGGGAATGAACTGATCGCGTTGCCAGGATAAAAGGTGTTTCCCCTAGATTTTCAAGTTCTATCGATGACATTTTTTAAGGATATCGAGGTTTATAATAGTTCTATCGGTTCTTATCATAAATATCGTTAGGGTGTTTTCGAGTTGTAAACTAGGGAATAAAAACCTGAGTTACGCGAATATTTTCAAATTTTTGGCTTAGATAGATTTCTAAGGTTTTCATATTGAACTGTAACCAGCCTGGAGTCATTTGAGGTAGCGACTAACGTTATATACGATTTTTTTCGTCCCCTGAAAAATTTGGAATTTTCAACTTAGACGGTTTTACTTCTTCACTGTCATACATATTATGTATGTGTGTCACAAGCCTACTCCTCCTAAACAGTACTAACCTACTCCAATTTTTCCTGCCGTGATGAGAGCAAACCGGCGCATTTGCGTCCAACTTTCTCATTTTAAATGGCAATCCCTTTAATTTTTACGTCGGATTTGGATTACAAAACGAAACTATCTGCCGTTTTCCACAATTTGCTCGTTTAACATTGAACCGATTTGGATGAAATTGAGCTGTTCGGAAAGATGTCCCCAAGGAGGTATATTGCCAATATTTGACGTGTTACGTGGCCCGCTCTCAAAAACAACGTAAAACCATGGTTCGTCGTCGTGATTTTATTATTTTTGATTGATTTCATACTCTTCTGAAAAATGAACAGAACTAGCTAGATCAGGGATTCCCAACCTGGGGGGCGCGCCCCCCTTGGGGGGGCGTGAAGGGTCTCCAGGGGAGGCGCGATCGGGGCCCATAAACTGACAACAATTGAAGCCTTTTGAGACCAAAGGGCCAAAATAAATTTTAATCTATGAATGAATTTTAATGAATACTTATAAATAGTAATAAGTTAATTTAATTAATTTTTAAGGTTTTTTGGGAAAGATCCGTTTGTGGAAACAACGCCTGCAAGGCTCCACGCCCAATTTCTCGTCATTCCGTCGTCTGAATGAACTTTTGGATGGTAAACCACCCAACAAATTATTCCTGGAATGTAAAGAAACCATAATAATATAATATTAATGATATTATGGTTTCTTTGCATGAAGTTCATCTTGCAGCCCATCGAGATGTTCACATATTATGGTTTCTTTGCATGAAGTTCATCTTGCAGCCCATCGAGATGTTCACATAATAAATAAAATAAAAATAAAATAAAATTAGTCACCGAAAAACAAAGTCAAATGTCACATTAAGCTTAAAAAAAAAAAAAAATGAATGAGCCATGAAATTCAATATTTTAATTAGGTACCTACCTACCTACTGTTAATAAAACGTTCCGTTTGAATTTGAATTTACTCATTAAATTATAACATAATTATACTTATACTTAGCATTTTGAGGAGGGGGAGAGTACCTATACATACTTACATAGAAAAAAAGGGGGAGGGGGGGCGCAATGGTGTTCACACCAACCTGGGGGGGGCGAGGTAAAAAAAGGTTGGGAACCCCTGAGCTAGATAAATGAACATTCGAGTAAAAACAAAACATTTTTGAAAAAAAAAAAAGCTGCAAATTTCACAAAAGGGTTTATTAATCGATTCGATTGTGCGAAAATTACTTCTAATCTATACTATTAAAGTTGTTCGTGTCTCGGACTGACTGACTGGCTGTCCACGCTAACCCGCCTCAACGGTAGAGCCTAGAGAGACGGGGTTTTTTCGAGTCGGTTCCGCGTAGGCCCGGATGTGTCGTAGGCCGTATTAGATTTCGCCAACTCTCTTCCTTCGTCGCGAACGGAGCTTTCCTTCGCGACGAGAGCCCCGGTCAAATAGCGTCGTTACTAGGGATTGCTAGGAAAATTTTCGAAACGCCGAAACCCGATACAACTTTTGGCGTCGGTTTTGAACGAAACTACGTCTGTTAAAACGAGCTTTTCACGCTGATTTCAACGAGTACAAAACGATTTCTGTCCGATAACCCGTTCGCAAGTTATTCGAACATCGTCGGTAGGTGGGTACGAGTATTTTTTGCGAGCCTTCGATTAGTTTGATAGGTACTAGGTAATTTCATTTGGAGTTGATGGGTTGCTATGGGCTGCATATAATTGTAACCAAAACGGGAATTTGATACTTCGCAACGAGAAACGGGCCAACAAGCGTTTTTACTAAGAAAAATTACGAGTCGACGGGTTGCTAAGGGTGTTTGCATGGGGGATGGACGGGAATGTGATAGTACGTGCGAAGCACGGGTGTCCCAACTATCTATACTACTAAAGTTGTTCGTCTCTGTGGCTGGCTGTGTCTAATCCACGCTACCCCGCCTCAACGGTATAGCCTAAATTTAGCGCATTGAGCGACTGTCATTTGGTGGTGACGCCGATAAAGGTGATGGACGGAGTGCAGTTTCTGCGAGCCTTCGATTAGTTTGATAGGTACCTATTCCTTCGCAACGAGAGACGGGTCAAAAACCGTCCTTTCCACGGGTGCATCGTTGATAGGTGATGGACGGAGTGCAGCGAAGCGCACCGGGCCCACTAGTTAATTAATATTATTAAAAGTTTGGGATTTTTTTTTTTTTTCAAAACATTTGTTTTTTACTTGGAAAATATTTGACCTCCTGAGATCCTTCAAAAGTCCCATGTGTAGTCCCAAGAAAGCCCCATAGATCCCCACAGTGAAATCGGATCGTTTCGGGACCCCAAAAAATGGATTCTACATCCGAAAATACTTCGAAAACGACACCTAACTCGATCGCGTCGCCAAAAGCCTTCAAAAAACCCCTCCCGTTACCCCATTTTAGCCCCATAGCGCCCCACGGGTTTGGGCGAGCGGGCTGAAAACCTTGCGGACACAACTAGATGGTAAACCGAGTATTAAATACTATTTTTCTAAAAGTTTCAGATTTAAAAAAAAAATTCCTAACGCCCAAAACGACCCGAAAGGCGGAAGGACATTTCGGATCTTTGAAACGGATAATGTCAAATTTTGAAGCCGATCGGAGTCGTCGACCTCCATCGCGATTACAAAGTTGTATTATTCCAAGAATAATAAGATTTTTTGATAAAATTAAAACTAAAAAAAAAAATTTCTACAATAATTGTAGAAAATTATTTTTTTTCATTGATACAGAATTATATTTCTGCACAAGTAACCTATATCATATCAAATAATAATAAACCCTAGTGTAAAATTTGCAGTTTTTTTTTTTTTTTTTTTGAAGAGTCGGTGTTGGAACGACTTCATGTTCTTACCGAGTGACTTGAATCATAGCTATAATAAAACCGTACTCACTTTGGACCATTTGTTTCAAATTTGCTTAACGAATTTTTCCAAAATTTCACACTAACAAAAAAAAAAAACTATAATTTCAGGTGGCTTCGGGATGCTGGTGGTACTACTTTTCCAAGTTCACCGAGTTCCTGGACACAGTGAGTCCCACACCGTATAAACTGGAACCTTGTTTTGGAATTTTGTTAATTGATTTTTTTTTTTTTTTTTTTTTTTAAAGATATTTTTCGTCTTGAGAAAGAAGAATGACCACGTGAACAAACTTCACGTCATCCACCACGGCATCATGCCCCTCAGCACTTGGTTTGGAGTCAAATTCACCCCAGGTACATAAATACATAAACAAACAAATATAGTAAAAGGTATTAAATGACATGACGTTGGGCAATGTCAACTGTGCATCAGCAGTGAAGAATTGAGACCACTTATGAGTTGTCAGGCCTACTTATGACTTGTCAGGCAGTGAAGTTTTCCTTGAGGTGGTAATGTGGTAATGAAAGGATTCGCTGGCGTTCGTGGTTAGGGTCTCTCGTGGTTCCTAATTTCGGAACTGACGGAGAGTCTCAAGGCGTTTTGAGCCCTACACGAACCAGACCTAATGCAAGCTTTCTGCAAATTTTGCAGAAAGCTTGCATTAGGTCTGGCGATTGTGGGTTTCACCTGCAATATTTCTTGGCAACCCGCAGACTCCACAGGGTTTCAGGAAAAGCCGTTTCCCCCATCACCGTGTTGAATACTTTTCCACCATGCCTGGCCTGAGTGGAAACGTGATATTAGAGTTGCAGAGTTACAAATCATGAATTTCTTATCATTTCCAAAGCAGTAGGTAACCACATGCTTCGGACGAGAATTAAGGTCGCGAAGAATCATCATTACGTGTTATTCTCTCATTAGCGATCCTGGTAATAAAAAAATGGAAAAAAGGGAGAAAAAATTATTTGAGTGTATACGGAGAATTGGGCTCGAAGATTACCTGATCTCAATTTTTTACTTTTTTTTTCACCTCTGAAGCCGAATGGGTCAGAGGCGTGTTGCGTGATTTGGCGATCCTCCCACATACAATGTAGAGATCGACATGTCATGTTCGTCTCATTCTGGACAGTTTCATCATTCAAATCTCCTCCTCAAAAGCTTCATCGTTCAAGTCTCATCACTCATGCTTCCATTCAGTCTTAGATGGGTAGATGGATTCATTCATTTTTATTCGCCATGACCATGTACATAGTAGGACAATGGTCAAAATGTATTTCTTAAAACTGGAACAATAATTATTTTACTGGTAACTATGAGAGAGATTATTATTTTACTGGTAACTAACTGAGAAAACGACTCTGTTAAAGTTTGACGGAAAATACTGTTAACGAGTAAATACTGTTAAACATCGTCGATTCCTGGTATTGCAATAACAGAATAAGAAGGTTATAGAGTAAAATGCCGCCCCGTGCCATGTTTTGCCCACCTTTAACAGTGTTTTGCCCAACATTAACAGTGTTTTGGTGACAATAACAGAGTTAGTCGGTTGCAGTAACCGTATAATACTGTTGATGAGCACACACATTAACAGTATACTCAGGGGGCGGCATTTCAATAACAGTATTCACTCATTAACAGTATCAATACTGTTGGCAGAGCATTACAGGATTACACTGTTAAACTTTAACAGTATTTTAGGCCGTTTTTTCTCTCAGTTTATTCTACATAAACCGAACACGGCCGTTTACATTCGGTAAATGTTGAACAATGCAATATTACGGGCTGAAAGGATTTTTTAAAGCCGAGCAGCAATTAGGGTTCCGTAGAGGACTTTCGACGCAAGACGCCATCCTATCATTTTCGGATGCTGTAATCGACGCTTTTGAGTCCGGGAATTATGCAACGACTATACTCATGTGGCGTTCGATTGTTTGCCTCGTGACCTTCTCGTTAAAAAGCTCGCAAAGTACAATTTTTCCTACGAAGCCTTCTTGTTGATTGAACGCAGGTAGTTCGGCATAATGGGAAACTTTCCGGCTTCTTGCCCATGCCGGGTTGTGCAGGGTTTGGTTATGGGTCCAATACTGTTAACGAGAATTCTTGATATTTATAAACGATTTTCCCCGATATTTGATGAATCAGGTCTTTCTCTATGCCGACGATTCAACCCTGCTGAGTGCCCTCTTCAATAGCAAGAGTGGTTCAATCAGAACGGTCTTGGGGTCAATGAATCAAAGACAGTGGAGATGGTCTTTGGTTTGAGATCACTGAGCGCCCTGGATTCCAACCCTTATAAGATTTCTGGCGCGATCGTGGGCACCAAACTTAATTGGATGCCCCATTGTGAGCAGCTGACAACCGCTCTGAATATACGTTCCTGCTTAGACGACTGACAGAGCAGCTCAATCAGAGGGCAGTCTTCGCAGGTTTCTACGGCACAATTCAGAGTCGGGTAACTTACTCGATCCTCGCCTGGGGACATGCTCCTTCAGCAAAAAAAAAGTGTAAGAGTCGTCGTCGGCCTTTCCTACAGAGAGGGCTGTCGGTCAGCATTCAGGGCACAAGGTATACTTACCTTACCAGCGGCCTACATCCTTGAATGCCTCATCTATGCACGGATGCACGTCGACGAGTTTTCGAAGACCCGAGTGGGTAGTACTCGTCAGGCTAATCACCTGAAAGTTCCGTTCCTCCGGCTGAGTACGTCTCGCAACTCTTCTCACTGGTGGTGTACGAAATTTTGGAACGCTATCCCGCTAGGCGATGGAGTTCAGAGGAAAAGTGCGATCCCATCTCGTAAACATTGCTCCGTACGACCATGATTCTTTTATAAGCTCACTTGCCCAATCAGCTGTCATGTAATGCCATTTTTTTCTTCTTCTTCTTTATCGTTCTCTCTCTCTTTTTTTTAAATTAAATATTCCTTTCTTATTGCAGGTGGTCATTCGACTTTCTTCGGTATGCTCAACACTTTCGTCCACATAGTCATGTATTCGTACTACTTGCTGGCGGCGTTGGGCCCCAAAGTGCAGCCCTACTTGTGGTGGAAAAAGTACCTCACAGTTCTTCAGATGGTAAAAAAACAAACTTTTGTTGAGCCGGCAGTACGTTGGTGTAATGCGGGATAAAGCGAACGCTTGAGTTGAAGGCGCTGAGATGTCAGCAGTGGGTCTCAAAATTGGTTGTTTGTTTTAGGTTCAGTTCGTGTTGATTCTTGTTCACGCTTTTCAACTGCTGTTTGTCGAGTGCAACTACCCGAGAGCTTTCGTTTGGTTCATTGGGCTTCACGCCGTCATGTTCTACTTCCTGTTCAAAGATTTCTACAACCAGGCGTACAAGGGGAAGAAGAGCGTAAGTGACAGTTGGTAAACCTGGGGTTTTTAAAACAACGAGGCGATTCACTTTTGTGTCTTGTGTTTCCGTAGAAGAGGGCCGTTCTCGCCAACACGGTCAACTTCTGCCAGCCCGAGCCTCCAGTCCAGGCGTACCAGGAGCCCGAAGACAAGAAGCTGTCCAACGGTTACGTGACGTCGGACTCACTCAGGAACCGGGTGTTCGTCAATCCAAGCCCGAACGGGGAGGCCAACGGTCACGCGAACGGCCTCGCCAACGGTCACGCCAACGGATACGCCAACGGCAAAACCCAATGAGGTAAAGGATCTTAATGGCGTGCAGGCTGTTGATGCAGCAGCTGTCCCCACATCAGTTGTCAGCTGGCTGCACAGTGGGACGAAACCAGAATCTAGCGGATCAAAAGTCTGAATGTAATTAAAAATTAAAGGTCGAGCTACATGGCCCTGGAATGTTTTTTGAATGGTGTGTAAATCGGTTTTGATGTATTTCATGAAGACGGAAAAAGAAGTCTTACTCCTGTGTTAAACGGTGTTCCCAAAACGCCAGCCTGGTGGAGGGATTGCGACAGCAGTGCGACCCCCACGAGATGTAGTGAACTTTGTGGTGTCAAGCAGGGGAGAATCCTCGGCCCTCTTCCTCATGTATATTAATGACCTATTTAGGGCTGCTCTACAACTGGGCCAAGGGTTTCTACCTGCGACCCAAACAGTGTTCAACTCGGCCAACGCCTCGAAATGTAAGGTATCAAAGTCGGCCAACGCCGGAAAAACTGGGGTACCCAACTCGGCCAATGTGGGATTGAAAGGGATAACAAAAACTCATAGATCTCCAAAGGAGAACTTCACTAATCTTCACTGAAACAGTCATGTATGATGCGTAATACAATGCGACGCGACGGACGAACTCAAGTTCAGAACTTGAAGCAGAATCTGCTACGGCACCAGATGATGTCAACTTCGTGAAGCTTGAATTCAAAAATCTCAATTTGCCCTCTTCAGCTTGACTTTTGGTTTATTATTCTTGGAATAATACACCTATGTTTTCGCGGCGGAGGTGGACGACTCCGACCGGCCTGAAAATTTGACATTATCCGTTTCAAGTGGTCTAGATTCCAAAACCGGACAATTTCCTCAAAACATGGTTTCACTCGTTGTGGGTTCAAAAATGGAAGACCGAAGAAAAGCTTCAACCATAGTCCCATTTCCATGTCGGGTTTGTAATCTGTCGACAAACCGAACTTTGTATGGCGCGCCACCAAGCCTGAGTTAGGTTTGCCGGGCCTATGGCCAAGCCCTAATGCAAGTATTTTGAAGGCCAACCTCAAAGTCAGTGACCACTGTACTTGGTAGTAGATGTCGACATTGGCCCGGCTTGACACCTAGGAATCGGAGGCGTTGGCCGACTTTGATACCTCTGTCACCCATCCATTGGCCGAGTTGTTGACATCATTCGGCGTCTTAATCTCTCAGGCAGTGGGGGTTGGCCGAGTTGGTGAACTCCCCCTATTTAGCCAGTTCGAGGATTCAAACAACATTTTCCTGTTTGCTGACGACTTCACATGCCTAGCATCAGGCTGTTCCCGTGAAGAAATGCAACACAATCTGCAACTTAAGTCTGAGATAGTGGAAAAATGGTGCCAGGCCAATGCTTTGAATGTATTCAAAGTACTTGTCGTCCGGTGTAGAGTTGGGTAAACTACCGTTTCCCTCGATCAGCGAAGTTAAGCAACGTCGGGCGTGGTTAGTACTTGGATGGGTGACCGCGTGAGGAGCGGGGCCACCGATACAAGTATTTTCTGCGTTCAATCGGGCGGCGAACTCCTCCCAACCCAGGGGGACGAGGCAATGGGGAGCCATGAGCGCAATCCTCAGACAAGTTCCGATCCTCCTTGAGAGGACGGCTGACGACGTCCGCGACGGCAGCAGCCAGTCGGACGAAAATTCAGGGTGAAATTCCCTTGTTTCGTTTCGTTTTCGTTTTTTCGTATTCAAAGTAGGTATTCAATGTATTGAACATAACTAAAACTCAGACCCTTTAAGTGGGTCTCGACAGATGCTTGGACCAGGCAGTTAATTTCCTGGGTTTGACGGTGGATAACCGACTTTCCTGGAAGGCCTATGTTGAGGCGTTGTCCCCCCCAATTTATCATCTTCTATTTTTATGCTTAGAAGGTTGAAGAGCGTCGTTTCTGATGAGGTCCTGCGTTCTGTTTACCATGCTAGCTTTTCCAGCAGAGCAACTTATTGCATCGTAGCATGGGGAAACAGTAGTCATGCAATTGACATATTTAAACAACAAAAACGTGCCCTCAGAATCTTGGCCAAACTCTCATGGAATGAGAGTTGTAGGGGTTCGTTTGCTCGCCTTGGTCTCCTTACATTACCTAGTGCATATGCCTTTGCAGTTTTGAATCTGATTAAAGTAAACATATCGCTCATTGCCGTGGTTTCCGATGTTCATCGGCACGACACCCGATCCCGTAGAAACCTAGCGATTCCTTTTACTCGCCTAAGTATAGCTCAGAAAAATGACCCAATCCATGTAGGCTCTCGTCTGTATAATGCCCTACCCCAAAATATTCAAGAGCTGTCTATTAAGTTTTTCACTAAGGTCATAAAAGTCCATCTCATTAGGGCAGAGCTGTAGGTACTCGAAGTTAAAATGACTGGGTATTGTAATCACGAATGTTGCGTAATGTCATCAACGGAGATAGTCGAGAGATGTTTTTTTGTTTCGCTTATTTTACCCAAGTTCTGTTTACAAATCTTCTTTCGGTCAACGTACACAAATTTGTGTGCCGTTGCATTAATGCCGTACAAAGCAAACGTGTGGGAAAAGCTGGTGACGTGCAAGATGCTCTCCTCAGATGGTTCAAGCAGGCAAAATGACTGAACGTAGGTACCTATCGACAATGCAACGCTAATGGACAAGGCTACGAAATTCGCTGGGTGTTACCAACTTCACGCCATTCCCCAAATTTTCCCCTTGACAACACCGCAAACTCCAACGCCTGGATGAGCTCCATTTTCACGGATTTCATAAAAAAGTGGGACAGGAAACTTAAACGAAAACGCTTCAAATTTTACACAAGGCTTTATTATTCTTTGATATAGGTTACATGTGCGGAAATTTATTTATGTCAATAAAATTTTTTTTTTTTTGATTTTTATATGTATTTTTAAAAAAGTGTTTTTTTTTGTTTTTTTTTCAAATTTTTGTTTTGTTTTTTACTTGAAAAATAATTGACCTCCTGGAATCCACCAAAAATCTCATTTGTAGCCCCATGAAAGCCCTATAGATCGCCACAGTGAAATCTGATCGTTGCGGGACCCCAACAAATGGATTCTACGTCCAAAAATACTTCGAAAACGACACCTGACTCGATCCCATAGCCAAAAGCCTTCAAAAAAACCCATTCCGTAGCCCCATTTTAGCCCCATAGCGCCCCACGGGTTTGGGCGATCAGACTGAAAACCTTGCGGGCACAACTAGATGGTAAACCAAGTATTTTGTCAAAATTTCAGATTTAAAAAAAAAAAAAATCCTACTGCCCAAAACGGCCAGGACGGCGGACGGACATTTCGGTTTTGGAATCGGAGTCGTCGACCTCTGTCGCGAAAACAGGTGTATTATTCCAAGAATAATAAACCAAAATCGCCGTACCTAGTGATGGACAACTGCACTGCTCACCCGCCCCTCGAATTAAAAAACATAAGTAGGTACCTAGTAAGGTCTTTTTGCCTGCCAACATCACGAGTATCGACCTCAGGGCATCATTGGGGCTGTTAAAGCCCACTATATAACGAAAATGCGCTTTTTAGTGTCTGAGGGAGTGGACAACGGAATTAAGGCCGGCGATATCGCGAAAAAAGTTAACGTTCTGGAAGCCAAATTTTTGTTTTGTGTATTGTGATCAAAACTGGAATCCCCAACTTGATCACATTAAGCGGTACCCACTTGAAATATAATAGAATGTATCGAGGGTCTCACGGCAACGCCCCACATCGACATTTTTGGCGAAAATGAGTTATGCATACTGTTCGACGCGTCTTCTCGAGGCGAATCGATCAAACATGATGGTGTAAAAGAAAATCGATAGGGAGCATCGTAATCGTTGCTAAGTGAATACCCCCATGTCTTGTCATTAGTAACACCCCACCTTGTCATCTCAAGTCCTTTGTTTACTGCTCGCTCAGCGAGTCTCGGAGTTAGCTGTGGGGTGTTGCTTTTGTGGTGTACGGGCTCTCCTGAAAAACTTCAAAAATGGGGCGGATGTAAGCTGCGCGAAAGTAATGACCCTCGGCTCGGGGTCGAGGATTAAAAGATTATCTGTGGATGTGAACTGGGCGAACGACTCTCGACAAGTAAACAAGTCAAAGGTGTAAACTGAGCGAAGGCGAGCATTGAATCCTCTCCGACGACCAGTTGTGAGATCTGCGTTGTGCTGATAGTAGAGGCCAGTTGTTTTGTTGTGCAATGTCGTCCGTCAGAGAAATTATTAGTCAGCGGGGTGCAATTCTACTAGAAAACCCTACCGACGCTGCCTAAGGATCGGCAGGAAGTTCACGAAGCTCTTCGCTCGCTGACACTGAAGACCGTCAAGAACGAGGAATTCCTCCTTATTAATGTCTCCGAAAGTGAGCTCGTGGTGTTTTCGTGCCTGACGAACCTGCAAACTCTAGTTACCTCGACCACCCTGTACATTGATGGTTACTTTGGTGGTCATTACATTGCGCTGGTGTACTTTTTGTTGAAAAATAAGACGAATGAGACATATTCAGAAGCTTTTCACGTACTTCGCGACATATGTAGTCACCATTCTCTGGTTCTTCAACCACAAGTCGTCGTCACCGACTTAGAGGCTGGATTGCGACGGATTGCCTTGCTGCATGGCCTTCAACCTCTCTGTTAGCATGCCGTTTCCATTGGAGCCAAGCATGGTGGAGGAAAATCCAAGCACTAGGCCAATGATTATAAGAAAAACACTGACGTAGGGAAGTGGCTGAAAACCTTTCATGTTCCTGGAGCCTGTTCACGTTGAATGCTGCTACAATGAAATAAAATCAATGAAACCTCATGGTACTTGCTAAATTCCTTAGCTACATGAGAGATACGTACGTTTCCGTAAAATCCAGATTTCCTCCACACATGTGGGCTTCACCTAGTTCCGACCTTACTTTCACAACGAACGCCTCTGATCTCTGTTTCGTACTTTCAATGATCTTCGCTCAGTTTACTACTAAGTAGGGGTGAGAACCTACTTCGCCCAGTTTACATGAGAGGGTTACTCTGCCTCCAAACCGCTTCGCTCAGTTTACTATGAGGGGCTGTCGCTAGTTCCCTAGCGATTGTGGTTTAAATCATGATTGGATAAATCGTCGGGTGAGAACAGTAGTGACGTAAGTCCGAATTTTGAAAAATTGAGTTAAGACCGGCAAAAGACCCCCAAGTGAGCCCTCTTTAACGTGCAGTTTTGGCGGATTTTTAACTCAACTCTTTACCGAATTAGCGCCACTTACGTCGCCCACTACTAGTTGAAAATGGGTATAGACCAAGTGTAATAGTGGCGGAAGCAGGCTGACGCCAGTTTGGTATATGGAACGTTTGTGTAAACTGAGGATAGCAGTGACTCTTTTTGATATCGGCCGTTTTCCATCTCGCCATGAACAAGATTTTGCGAGTTTATTAGTGCAAAACTGACAATTTCTCGCATAAGACACCATTGCACTGAAAGGACTTGCACTTCTTTTTTCTCTCTGGAAAAGAAAGAACAACACATATTTTGTATTTTATTATGTGACATTATTGTTAGTTCGAAGTCAAGGTTAAAAACTTGAATTAGTCTAGCAAGCTTAGTAAACTTGAGTCACCTTCTAAAATTTGCGATTTACCTGTTGTGATAGGAAATGTTCCTCGAATTCAAGATATTTAGTTCCTAGCAGCTGCTGTGAGCTGAAACGTTAATATTGATAGTTAAATGTGTAGGTACCTTCCACTAGTGTGCAAATATTTCGTCCCCACTGCTGACTAAGGTGAATGAATCATAGGCATGAACCATACATCTTATGCTGGGGAACTGTCAATAAATAAGGCGTGAAATTTAACTAAATCGAGCCCTGACTCCACTTTACGACCTGCTACACTCAAACATTTATCAATTAATCGTTTGTGAACCTCGACAGTGCCCTAAATAAATTTTTCCTAATTATGTGGGTTATTCATTTTACTTAAGCCTCAGCATATTTTTGAAAAATTAGTCACGCATTGATGCAGTACTGACGTAAATCAAAATTGCAATTTCTACCGGTCACTTTATGGAGCTGAAATCATCGGGGCTTGATAAAGAACGGAATTTGAAGTGGAAACAAAAAAAAGCTTTTTATAATGATAATTTATAACCAAGTAATTAGAGTGGAAAGTTTTGACAAAACTTCAAACTCAATTATCTCGTAAGTACACTTTTTCTACTTACGTCACTGCAGTTCTCACCCGACGAAATAATGGTAGGCTATTGGCTATATTTGGTAAACTCCCTGGGATCCTTCAGCTGTCTCACACAGTGGAATATCCCTACGCTCTTGGGAGGAGGGCGAGGCGCTGAAGGGAGGGGGCGCCCGCACCTGGCCCAGGAGGGTCGGGGCAGTATTGCGCATTATGGTAGTGTCTTATGTGCGAGGAGGTCGGTGAGTTCATATCGTGTGTGGTGCATGCTATATAAGGATATTTCATAGTGGTGGAATATCTTGACACGCACCTCTCCCAAGGGGAGAATGACAGTATGACAGTGTATTGTGCCCAAGGAGGTTGGTGAGTTCATATCGTGTGTGGTACATGCTATACAAGGATATTTCATAGTGATGACAGATCCTGACACTAACACAATACACACATGATACACTGAGTATATAAGGTTGTGCATAGATATTTCATTGTGGTGAAATGTCTGCCCCTACAGCTAGTCATGGATATTCCATAGTGGTAATACATCCGGACACTAACACGATATATACATGGATATTTCATGGTGGTGAAATATCCTGACACTTACATGATAGGGGAAGGGCGGCTACCTTCAACCACTTTTTGCTTATTCTGATATTTCTGTTCTGCATTAGCGAAATTTGAATTGGTTTTCCCTTCTACAATCGGTTTAACTATTGCCCTGAACGATTAAATAGTAAAATCCTTACAAAAACAGAGTCAAATACCCGTATTCTATGTCCATAAAAAAATTGTGTTTTGGTTGAAGCTACCCCACCAGTGGGGTAGCTTCAACCATGATGTGGGGTACCTTCAACCACTTTCATAGGGTAGGTAGGTGAACGAGTACACCCAATAAAACGCATGAATATCTTTACATTAAATATATTATATTTAATATTTCACCAAATTTTGATAAAATATTAAATCAGCCTTGGTAAAATGAGGTCATTACTTCTCTAGTAGGTATTAATAAAGGTGATTTTTTGCATCACAATAATGAAACAAAATACTTCAGCTTCAAAAATAAACTCAATGAGCTCCTTGAAAATGTCATAAAAGGTTCATAATTTCCAACAACATATTCAGATTCAGCACCCTTTAAAACCCCCCTACATAAATTTTTAGTTCGAAAATCTGTATAATTACGTGCAGAACTGTTTTAGAAATGTCGGAGATTTTGAAATGAAAGCGGAGGGCACGTGACGTCACAAAGTAGTGGGGCTCAGAGCAACCAGAGCGCTGAATAATAAATCTGAACGGAATTTGAATAAAAACACTCGTCACTAAAAACCTGGGTCGATTTTGAATGACCTTCTTTGATGATAACTCGATGCTCGATTTTTGAATGACCTTCTCTGATGATTGCCCTGATTTTTGAATTTCGGGGTCGTCTTTTCGCATAGCAAAGTTGGGTAACTTGCATAGATGCGAGAGAGAGGGAGATCAAAAAATGATCCAGCAGCCGACATCATGACATGAGACATTGTACCCCCTCCAGGCCTCGGAATTCAAATACTATATTTTTCCAAAGGCCCTATAAATAATAGAGACGCGTTTTCTGCAATGTTGACTCATTTTCGAAACTATTGAAGCATGAGCTTTCCAGGAATTTAAAAAAAATCATTCAAGGAGCTCATTGTATAATTTATTTCTCTCTTTTTTCTAAAACTAAATATCCCACTCTTTTGAAAACATTCTTCATTACTTCTGTGCATTATCTCTTCTATTGCATGACAGCTTTGACTAATAACTAGTTTCATCACAAAGAACAATAGGAATTCAGAATAACTAAGCAATTTTGAAAGGTACCCAATAGATGGGATAGATTCAACCACTCAAAAAAGTGGTTGAAGGTACCCCACTTCGTTCTGGTTGAATCTACCCCACCCTCACTTTTTGAACTAAGTGTGACTTGACCTTCAAAGAGAGCATGCAATCAGAAAAACTCAAGTTGTTCCTAAAACTAGAGTAAATTATGAATCTAATGATGCAGAGTTCATTCCAAAATGCATATCCTGACATGTACAACAGAGCAACAAAAATTATGATTTTACAAACCTTGCATCGCTAGAAAACACGTTTTAAACTGCAGCAAGCCACACAAATAAGCGGAAACCTCAAAAATACGGCTACAATGTCTTCTTCACTTCTTCTTCCTTTCGTAATTTTCTCAGCCCTAAAAACGTTCATCATGGCGGACAAATCGCCAGTGGTTGAAGGTACCCCATGGTTGAAGGTAGCCGCCCTTCCCCTACATATATAAACTGTGTTGTATATAAGGTTGTGGTTTTCTGAGTAAGCCAACAGTCTGGAGCTACATGGCATAGTTTGTGTTGGTTACAAAGATAATCACAGTCAAGCAGCTATGCAAGATAGCTATGTTGGTTACGAAGATAACCATTGTTTGTACAGCTACGTGAGAATGCTGTGTTGGTTACATAGATAACCACAGTTATGTGAGGTTGGGAGTGCCTATAGGGGTTGGAGGAGGTTCCTAGAGAAAACCCGGGTCGACATTTCCGATGTCCTTTGAAAGGGGCTATGTGCGCCACATAACCCCTTTCAAATGACAACTTGCTGCCTCTCTATGTCGTCAGGTTAATTCGTAATCCATGAAGGATTTACGACAGGGGCTGGAATTTTTAATCCGATTTGCTCAGTTAACATTTCCCCCAAAAAATGACCATGTGGAGTATTACTGAGAGACCCTCGATATATTTTATACATTTAATATGTAATATTATATTATTAGGGTTTATATTTTATTTGACTTCCTCCTCGCCGGTTTTGGCTCTTCCCGCGCTCCCTCTCCCATCAGGTTCCATCCCTGTCGACACTCCGTGATTCACTCGTGACGATTCATTCCAAATTCAACGGCGACTCGCCGTAATTTATGCCATCCACCACAATGAGGAAGCGCCCGTCGTTCCCACAATCACCACTCTTCTACCGATACGTCAATACGGCTGTTCAACTGGTTTCTTAGTGAGCTCTACGGACCAAACTTGTAATATTATATTGAAATACCGATCCAAACCACTCAAGACCTCTCAGTCGTCCCCGTCATCCCCAAAACAACAAATCGTACTCGCACATTCTAATTTTTTTTTCTCTCGTTTCTTTTTCAGGCAACTGACGACGCAGCCGCCCAAAACGCTCAAGAATGTGTACATAGTCACTTTTTTTTAATTTTTCAAATTGCGACTGTACAAACGTGTTCCCTTTTTTCTCCTTTCACGATCCCGAATACAAACAAGTTGAACTTGGCGCGTTTTATGTAATTGGAGGACTTTGCGATCAAGCGAATTTGTCACCCTTATCATTGTGATTTACTTTCATAACGCTCTATGAGTGTGTTTTTTATTTTTGTTATGGAAAATTGCCCGTCGAGGACGTATGTAAAAGTGTCCATGCCATCGAAAATCATGTAATATTAGAAAGTAGATCGTGATGTATTATGTGTGTAGATTTTTTTACTTATAAAGAACTAGTGTGTAGGCTCGTATTTATACGCAAATCGTGTATGGAGGTTGAAAAGCCCGACTGGACCTCTTCTGATGTGAGGTTTTTTTTTTCGTGAGTACGTGAGATTGTCTGATGTGATGCCACGCGGAATTTGTAAATAAAATGTTAACGTAATGTAATTCGGTCGTCGTCCTCAACCTTTCCTGGGATAAGAGGGGGGGGGGGGGGGGGGGCTGAGAACGTCGGGAGGAACAGAATAGTTGAAGACAGTTCGAAATTGACGAAGAACTAAAGATGAGTTGAGGAGGTGTCTTTCAAAACTGAACAATGTTCAGTTGCTAACCCGGCCAACTCCTCAATTTTTCGAAATGCAGTTTTTCTGTTTTCCGAGTCCCAACATACATGATCCATCCATAGGAACTAAGAAACGACGTCAAAACCGGCCAAATCCCTGTTGAACAAGCGTTTGAAAATCATGATGCGCTGCAAAAACGACCAAATCCTCTTTTTCGCGAGTTTCATAGCCGGCCATCTCCACATCCGCGAGACCGCTGACGAGGGGTGTGCTGAGGCGAGTTGCAGAATTAGTTTCAGAATCCTCCGATAGAGCTGTTTTCACTTCTGGGTAGCCTGACCGCGTATCAGGCAGGGCCTTAATAATAAAATTATTATTATTTAAAAAAGAATTGAATGCATCTTGAACCAAGATTTTGAGTTTTTTGTTTCACTTTATTGCAAATAAATATTATAATATAACACAAAATAAAGTTTTAGTTCATTTTCAATCCCAACAACCCTACATTAACCCTTACATCAAATTCAGCGAAATTTCTGTTCTATTTTGCTGCAAAACCGGCCAACTCCAAAATAAAATTACGAATAACTCTCCCCCCCCCCCCCCCTCCACGTGCCAAAGCCATTCAAGAATATGATTTCAAACACTCAGCCTAATGAGACCTTAAAGGCAAAAAGAATGGTTTTCCAGCGTCATCTGGTTCATCGTGACAGAAAATCAGCTTTCCTGAAAAATTTTGCATTTTGGAGATTTGGAGGTTTGCAACTATAGGTCTACCACAGAAAGTTTGCGTCCGTGTGGCGCCCCCTAGGTGGCGGATCGGCGTACTAACGATCGAGTCAACCTTCCATTGTGAAACCTTGACACGGAAATTGGAGCGGTGAGAAATTTGATGTTCGTGTAGTGGCTGCGCTGTGAACGTGTGCTCTCAAGTACTTCCTCCCGAGGAGGGAAATCATGTCACTTTTGAGGGAAGAAATTCCCAAAAAATTATCGTACGCAGGGGAATCTGCTTGATGATAAGCGATGATAAGAGATAACTAGTTCTATTTTCTCCAGAAGAATGCGCCAAAGGGACGCAAACTTTCTGTGGTAGACCTATAGACGACACACTTGTCCACCTCTGCCTGAAAATGAGTTTTTGTCGAATTTCAGTCAAGATACATGAGCTTCACCTTCCCATCAAAAGTTAATTTTTGCCATTGTAATAGCACCTCCATCATGGGTGTTTCCTTCAAAATTGAACAAGTCCTCCCTGTGATTTGGGAGTTCAGTTTTCAATCGAAAGTGAACATGTCCTCGAACTTTCACTGAACGCTGATAATCTGTTTTTTCCCAAAACTGCACATTGTGCACAAGTCCACAAGATGTGAGAAAGCTTGTCATTTCTTCTCTGTTACTTATTTCCCTCGAGTGATGGCAGCACTTTTTTGAGGTATGATGAAGATTAGTTCCTTGAGCGCCCACAGGATGGCGCAGCTTCAAGCTGTGAAAAGGCCGGATGCAGCCCAAGGTGGAGAGCAAGCCCAAGGAAACAACGCCGACAGATGGTGGAGGAACGTCGGTTACAGTATCTGGCGCATAAACTGAGGCAAATATGTCCGCAAACAAGTCTTAGATGGATTCAGGGGTGTCACCCCGGATGGGCCAGCAGAACCGTCACGATAGTTGATATGGTTCCAGAAATGTTTGATATTATGGTGTATGGACTGTTGTGCTGAAGAAAGATTATCCTTATAGGCTGTCCTGGATGCAGCAACGTGCTCTGAGTGCCGAGAAGATGACTCTTTGACATACATAATTTTGTAGAAAATGGGCGCGTACCGCTGTAATATCGTTATTTTTACCATTAAACACAATGTCATGGAAACTACTAGTTTACTTCTTCAAACATCAGTTGAATGAGGGGAGGTTTTTTGCCAACCACAGACCACTGTGCAGACCAACGGGCAACAATCCCTATTGAAAATCCCAGCGAAAGTGGCCCTTTTATCTCATTACGACCTCGTCCATTTCTCATTATCTACCGTCGTAAAATACCTTCGGCTAATTTACCGGCGAAAGTCAAAACCGGTAGGTAGTCGATAGTGTTGAGTTCCCCGAAGTATGACAGTCCGGCGTGAGGCTCGTGCGCTCGGACAACTAATTACAAATTGATGTCGCGTAATTAATGTGGAAGGAAGAGGCCGCATTACACCCCGAATCGGTGAGACTTTCATGTTCCTTTTTCGACTATTCGAGCACAACCGAAATTTGACCCTTCCGTAGTCAAACACGTAAACTCAGACGTCCAACTTCTTCTTTTTTTTTAATTATATATTTTTGCATTGATACTTGCATGATAAATTTATTTATAAAGTGATATGTGTGATGTCAGTGGCGGTTATAATGCAATATAGAACAAAAATTCAATGTCTCACGTGAAAACCAAAGAATGAGAGGAGAAGGATAGATTAAATCTCTTGTTTTCATTCCTAAATTCAAAATTTAAATTTTCAAAGCCTGCTGTAAAAATGTTACAGTGCTCAGAGTTTAAAAGAATTGTAACTAACTAGTTCTGTGTGAGGGGACAGTTTGTGGATAACCAAACCTGACCATTAGTCCATAACTCAATAATGCCCCATGAGATATAACCATTGCAAGGCATCTTATTGGAAGATCAGAGGCGTTTCTAATCACTCCTACGTTGTTTTAACGCCTATTTGTGACTCTTATGGCATTAAATGTCCTTATCTTAAGAAGAAGTTCCAGAATAGCTAAAATACTTATAAGAAGATGACTAGGGGGCCAGCCAACCCCCGTCGTTCCGCCCTGGCGGAGGCGGTCGTTGCGGCCCAAAGTGGTCTGAAATGACAGAAAAGCGGCAAAAACCTCTTTTCTTTGAAATATTTCAATAAAACTTGGTACACCTACGTTATTTGGGACGTAGAATCCAAATCTGAAGTCAGAACGACGTTTACCGAGGGTAAAAAATTTTGGAGCTCTGACAGGAGAGACCGGAGAGAAACGAGCGAAGCCGCAAGTTCCCGCATCCGATCTTTGCATTTTTGTTTCTGCAGGTCCTACCGAGTGTTCCTAGACTAATCGCACTTTGGCGCGCGGTGTTTCCTTGTCTGAATTTTCCAAAGATGGAATTTTTCAATATTTTATTCAAAAACACAAGCTAAAACCGACTGGAAAAATTAGGAAAAATAATTTTACACTTCCCATGATATATATTGACTTGATATAAATATAATTAATTTTCGTTTTAACATAAAGCGCTCCATTTTGACACGTTTCCTTTGACATAAATTTTCGGGAAATTGTCGTTTTTTCATCTTCTCAAGCTTGTGTAACGCTGTAAAATCTTTATTTTTACCTATAAACCTATGGAATACACTAGTTAACTTCTTCAAACATCAGTTGTTAATTCAAATTGCATCAACAACCAAGTTGAAAAATGGGGGTTTTTGCCACCCACAGACCACTGTGCGGCCTGGCGGGCCGCTCATTCCACCCTGAGTGGGCGGTCGTTGCGGGTGGGGGGGGGGGGGGGTAAGGGGAGTTGGAGTCAGCTGCATAGCCGTCAGGCACCCCTCGACCCAGAGCAACCTCATCATCCAGTCAACTGCTCCAAACCCAGTTTTTATGCTCCGCTTTTGGTGCATAGACGCGCCCCGTGGAGCAACTTTTTGGTGGTTTCATATTTATCTCGCACTAAGCTCGCCAAACTGGATTTTTAAAGACCAATTTCAGATTTCTCCGACCGCTAGAAGTGCCCTAGAATAAAGATGACCAAAATCGTGACACCCTCCTCCTCACAAGTAAGATGTTGTTTCCCCGCCCTTCGTGTGGGACTCCTGCTTACATCAGTATACCCACTAAAAAAAACACCTCGATTTCTTTCAGGAAGCTGCCCCAGAACTACGTCGTTAGTATTACTTCAGGGCAGTTTCTTTGGTTAGCCGAAGGAACTTCCGAAGTCGTTCTGTGTGGCCTCTTCTTGTAGTCCGTGTCATGCGTTTTTTGAGGGAGAAGAGAGATAAGTGTGGGAGGACGGGTTCTTCAGCCCTCCCTTTCCCTGTCTCACTCCACCTGTCCTCACCTCCTGTTTTGGCCGGCTCCTTCAACCGGTGTTCATTCATTACAAGAAAGAGGGGTTGGTGGGTGGGATGGTCCATGACCAGTCCCCTCCCACTCCCGGTATCTCTCTTTTGTCTTCTGTACCGCCATGATGAATGCCCCCCACGCCTCGCCATTATTTGGCAAATCTGCCATCTTTTGGCGGGCCGCCCATTATAGTTTAGTGTTCTTGCTCCAAGTTGGATCCTCGTCTCCGATGTCGTTTCTCACGTCTCTCAAAGAGCGACAGGTCGGCAAATGCGTTCCATCCATTTTGCCTTTGTTACACAGTGGGCATCTCGGGGAGAGTTAGACTCTGATACGATGCAAGTGTTTGGCCAGGTAGTCATGTCGTGTGGTCAGGCGGAAGTTAGCTACGCATTCTCGACGGTTCAGCGTGGTATCGATCCACAGGGAAGTCCCATTTCTTTCCCCAGGCCATTTCCCGATAGCGACCAGGCAGGGATTTCCTGCCATGATGAATGAGTGCACGGCGTCCCAATTGTCTCTCACCAGCATCTTTGCTACAATTTCTGTCTCAAAGTCGTCGATCTCCTTCATCAAGCCACCTTTGTCAGCAGGGGCACAGGAAGAAGATGTGATGGGCGTTGTCGTCTTCGTTGTGTTAGTACCTACGTGCTCTCCACTTCTGTAGTCTTTCTTATCTTTTTCTGGTATGTTTGGGGAGACCATCTTGTATGATGCTGAGTTCTCGGGTGTGTTTTCCTGGGTTCGAGAAAGCACAGATTGCTGCCTGGAGATGCTCAACCAGGAAATAAGTGTGCAGTCCTTGGTGACTTGTAGCATTTGACTTGACTTGATCGGAAAAAGCACGTACTGACAAGCAAGTACGATCCTCTGGATGTTAACCCACAGCATGCCAGGGTTCGCCTCGAGGATGGACGGGAGACGACGGTGTCGTTGAAACACCGGGTGGTACGAGGGTTGAGCCAGAATCAGTGGAAGCTGAGGCAACTGAGCAACCCTTCATCGAACCTCCAGCATACCTGACACCTGAGCAACCAGAAGAACACCAGAAAGACCCCAAGGGCACCCCAGAAATCCCGACAAAAATTTCTTCGCAACCTCGTGAAAATTCCCCTCGTCGTGCTATTAGAGCGCCGTACGCCTGCCCGCTTAAAAGACTATGAACTGAAGTTTTAAAAGGCAGGAAGATAGTTATGATCATCCAGTTTTATAATAACCGTTCCAGTTGTTAGTCCAACTTCACTCCAAATTTCTTGATGTTACAATTCACGTTTATTGTGACTAATAAAGCCTAATTTGCAAAGGTTTTTACTACAGCTGAGTTCTCGGGTGTGTTTTCCTGGGTTCGAGAAAGCACAGATTGCTGCCTGGAGATGCTCAACCAGGAAATAAGTGGGCAGTCGTTTGTGACTTGTAGCATGTCGGTAGCTGTCAGATCGTTATCGAGTATCTACCTCAACTCCATCTGCCCCTGGGCCACTTGCGCGATGTAGCGCCTTATAGTACAGTTTCTATGTAGGTACATCGGTGCCGGAAGAAGGTGGGGTACAGCCACGTAGAGAGGGGGGGGGGGGGGGGCACTGGACCCGTTGCCACCGGGCCCGGCCTTCGTAGGGGGGCCCGGATTTTCTTGAGATTTTTTTTTTTTTTTCTTGTTCGTTTGTAAAAAAAGGGGGTAGGAGAGGCAAAATGGGAAAAGGGACAGATCAATATAGGAAAAATTTTCATACCTTTTTTTTTAGGGGGCCCAATGAAATTTCATACAACCTTTTTTTTTTTAGGGGGCCCGATGAATTTTCTTTTTTCTTTTTTTTTTTTTTAGGGGCCCGATGAATTTTGCCCCCGGGCCCGGATTTTCTCTCCACGGCCCTGGTGGGGTAGTTTTGATTTGTTGGTATGTTGTTAGGACCCATGAGAGTAGTCTTTGACCGAGTTATCAATTAAAAAAACCTTGTGCCGGCTTGGGGGGTTAGCGAAAAACCACGATTTTTTCGGTCATTTTTCACATTTTGCTGAAAAAGTCAGTGAAGGCAGCATTTTACGACCAAAGGCACTATATTCATTCTTAAACTAAACAATATTTGCTACGATTTGAGACCAACCGCAGCTCTTTACAGTAAACAGTTTCTGAGATATAGGTTGTTGAAAAATGGCAATTTTTTTCAAAATGTGCAAATTTTACGAAAACGTTTTTGTTTGTTAAATATCGCCTGAAATATGCATCCTACCAAAACGTCATACGAGATGAAGTTTTAGTACATTTAATTACCTTTAATTTGGGACCAACCGGAGGTCTGTACCTTCATTAGCTTCTGAGATAATGACGAATAACCGAAAACTGTCGTAAGTGGGTTTTGGGAGAAGTGAAGCTATTAGGCCAGTCATATAAAACATCCGAACCTACCTCAATTGTGGTAAACCTAATTTTTTTATATGTTGTTGCGGCTCACCTAGATATTATAAATCTAGATTTGCAACCCTCGTAAAGTTTATCATCAGGAGATACTGCCGAAAAACCACGAAAGTTTTGCATTATTTTCAGTTTTTCGCCCAAAAAGCACCGAAGAAAGCTTCTGACGAAGATCTGTACCCTGATCACTTTTAAAGTACATACAATTACCTACAATTTGAGTGGTACCGGAGCTCTGTAGCTTTAGTAGTGTCACCATCACCGTTTTATAATTTGCATAATTATTACGCAAATTAATAAAAGGTTAACGACTGCCAGTCACGTGCCAACTTTTGCTAGTAGAAGAAAGTCAATTGTGAGGTAGATTTTCTCCGGGACGTAAAAAAAAAAAAGTTGATGGAACGCGGAAGAGAACGCCACGTCCAAATCCGAGCTTACTCGACATAAAATCAGGATTGACCGACTATAGTCGGCCTATAGGCACCGTCAAAATTAATGCACACATTTAATAGGATGTCGTTGACTTTACAGTCATCTACAATTATAATGTTCAATCCCTCCCTCCACCAGGTCGTCTTCGGTGCAGGAAATCCGCGATAACCGCCGACAATTATCGCTGGTTCATCGTCGGGGCCCGTCAACGTTTTGTCGAGTGATTTGGATCCGTGAACTTTTTGGGGATTCTTCGGCTTTTTTTTTTTTTTGCTTTTTTTTTGGCGTTGGATCTTTTCTCAAGATGGCGGGCAACTTCATCGACGCGGTGCAAGAATTCGTCGATAAATACAAAGGTGAGTGCGATGAGCGGGTGAGCCAAGTCAGAGGTTCGAAGAGGTTTACATTTGAAGTTGAAGAAGATGAAGCTGATGATATGAACTTTACAGCCGTACAAACCCAGTTTCCTAGCTTTAAAAACCGGGTTGTTAGGCTCCGAAACCGGTTTTGTAGCTTTAATATCCCGTTTTCAGCCTCTAGAACCGGTTTTGGTTTATTATTCTTGGAATAATGCACCTTTGTAATCGCGACGGAGGTCGACGACTCCGATCGGCCTCAAAATTGACCGCCGTCCGGGCCGTTTTGGGCAGAAGGAATTTTTTTTTTTAAATCTGAAATTTTGACAAAATACTCGGTTTACCATCTAGTTGTGCCCACAAGGTTTTTAGTCCGATCGCCCAAACCCGTGGGGCGCTAAGGGGCTAAAATGGGGCTACGGGAGGGTTTTTTGGCTATGGGATCGAGTTAGGTGTCGTTTTCGAAGTATTTTTGTGACGTAGAATCCATTTTTAGGGGTCCTGGAACGATCCGATTTCACTGTGGCGATCTATAGAGCTTTCATGGGGCTACAAATGGGATTTTTGAATGATCCCAGGATGTCAAATATTTTTCGAGTAAAAAAAATTTTTCCAAAATTAAACACAGAATTAAATTTTTGCACATAACCTATATCGAAGAATAATAAACCGTTTTGTAAAATTTTCAGCCTTTTTTTTTTTCTTCACTTTTTTCCCTTCTTGTTTCAGACCCAATCACCGACGGCTACCCCATGATGAGCTCGCCATGGCCGATGGTGGCAATCATTTCCGTATACCTCTTCAGCGTCAAAGTAATCGGCCCAAGGTACATGGCTGACAAAAAACCCTACGAATTAAAAACTGCCATGTTTTACTACAACTTGTTTCAAATCATCATAAGTATCTATTCGCTGTACGAAGTAAGATTTTTACCTTACCGCTTTTTGATTGCATGCGACCTTTTTTAGCATGGAACATCCTTCAGCCTTGAGCCGAACGGCAACGCGACCCGAAAGTAGCGGAAAAAGGTTGACTCCGTCAACTTGACGGCCAACTTTCATGTTTTCATAATATTATGGTCTCTTGACGCTTGGCGTTTGGATATAGTTTGGATATAGTTACCTATTAAAATCAAAATTTCATTTAATGAATCATGTTCCATGTTCGTCCAATGTTTAGCCGTTAGGCTCAAAGTGGCAGCAGATTTTTTCCATTAAACATTTTCTTGTAAAATTAGGCAGTTAATTGTTTAATTTATTTTGACTTTATTTATTTTAACCAATTTTGAATTAATAAATTTTAATTTAATTTTTATTGTGTAGTTAATGGAAAATTAGCTAAACAAAACTATATATTTATTTGAGTAATTTTCCCATTTTTTCATAATTTTTGAAATGGTATTCAATTATGACTTTCATCAACTTAGTTTTTAATTTTATAATTTCCTGTATAAATCAAACTGTTTTAATAAGAGAGCTTCAATTTTGACGAAGGGAAATTAATGTGAGGTTTTCTTGAAGGCTTACGTTGCGGGATGGTTCACGGATTACAGCTGGACGTGCCAGCCCTACGATGGAAAACATACTTACAGCGCTCTAAGGGTAAGTTTGCAAGATTAAGGTCAGTAGTCGACAGGGTGGTTTCTCATCGTTACAAGCCACATAATTTCAATATTACTAAGTAGTTACCATTCGAATATCAACTAGGTGATTTGTGACCGTTGGAGCGTTAAAAGTGGCTCAAAATTCTTTTTTTCCCCCTTTTGGAAAACATTGCACATCTTTGAAGTTCGGTTTTAGCCAGACGGCTTAACCGGATTGGATCGATAGGGTGCTCATTCGACGCAGAATTTTGTCCTCTTTAAAAAAAGCATGGAATGCATTTTTCGTCCAGACGCTTCTTGCTGGGTGAAAATGACCGAAAACCAAAAACAAAATTAAAAATATATGGTAGTTTTTGGTCCACCACCTCTCGACTACTGAAACAGTCTTTTTTTCCCTATGTCGACTTACTGGTGCAAAAACGCTCTTTCGAAAAACTAATTTTTCTCCAATTTAAGCTCAAATTTTGATCAAATTCACTATTGCATCGTATAGAGAAGGGATTTGTATGAACCTTGAAAAAGTGAAAAAAGTGGGAAAACTCGATTTTGAGGGTGGGAGAGACAAAAACCTGTCGAAATTTCCTTAAGGTGTCGACTACTAGTGTGTTTTCCTTATGTGCTGTGGGGGGGGGGGGGGGGGGATCAAATAGTTAAATTTAAATATGATATTCGACTAACAAATAACCGATTAATGTAATCGACAACTCTATTTCATCTGTCATACCGATTGATTGGGGCCTTAAAATTCGAATAATCGGTTATTTTTTAAAGGGGAGGGAAACCATTGTATACGATGTAAATACGAATGTAAAACACCAATTCAAAGCGAATAATTAATTTTTTAAAAATTCACGAAACAGATACATCTGTTAGGGATTAGTATATATACTGGTAGGGAAATTAATATCAGAATTTCTCATCAATATCCTTTAGGAATATACTCTTATTGCTCATGTCGGTGGTCAGCTGGCTTCTCAGCTTCCTCAGGGCAGCTTCAAAAAGACGTTCTGGGGGAACTGAGGTAAAGGAACCTCTCGCAAAATATAAACCGAACTTCAACTCCGAAATCTCTATGAAGAGAAATGTTTGATAATCGTTGCAAATAAGTCGATTATCCAATTAATTGAACCCTACATCTATGTCGATTAATCTATACTCGTCCCTAAAATTTACGTCGTGTTTCAGTTGGCGAGAGGGGTCTGGCTGTATCACATGTTGAAGTACATCGAATTTCTCGATACGGTAAGTTTTAGCAGAACTGGTTTGTGTCTTTATCCAATTTTCAGTCTCAAGCTTTACCTCCAGTCAAAAGACTGATGGCTAACAAGCCTCAAGATCCAGTGTTGAAGGTTTAAACCAGTTTATAAGCGCTAATACCGGCTGCTACCCTAAGAACCAGTTTAGAAGCTTCAGCTTCTTTCAGCCTCAAATTCCAGTTTTGAAGGTTAAACCAGTTTTACCCTTAATACCAGTTTTGTAGCTTCAACATACAGTTTTCAGCATCAGGAACCAGTTTTGAAGAGTTAAACCGGTTTTAACCTCAAGAATAGTACAGAAACGTTAACATCAGCTTTTACCCTCAAGCTTTCAGCTCCAGTTTTCAGCCTCAAGAACCGTTTTTGAAGGTTTAAACCAGTGTTACCCTCGAAAACCTGTTCCAAAGCTTCAAAATCCAGTCAAGTACCAGTTTAGAAGAATTACAACAATTTTAGCCTCTAAAACTTGTTTAAAAGAGGTAACGCCCAGTATTAACTCTCAAGAACTGGTTTTGAAGCTGTAGCGTTCAGTTTTTTTAAGCGACAAGAACCTGTTTTGAAGGGTTGAACCAGTTTTGCCCTCAAAACCCGGTTGTCAAGCTTCAACATCTAGTTTTTCTGGTGTCACAAACCAGTTTTGAAGGATTTCAATTGGTGTAGCCTCAAAAACCGGTTTTGAAGCTTTAAGCTCCAGTTTTCAGCCTCAAGAACCGGTTTTGAAGGTTTAAACCAGTGTTACCCTCGAAAACCCGTTCCAAAGCTTCAAAACCCAGTCAAGTACCAGTTTAGAAGAATTACAACAATTGTAGCCTCTAAAACTCGTTTAAAAGAGGTAACGCCCGGTTTTAACTCTCATGAACTGGTCTTGATAATTTAACTTTCAGTTTCTAAGCATCAAGAACCTGTTTTGAAGGTTTAAACTATTTTTAACCTCAAGAACCAGGTTTGACAATTTAAACCAGTTTTTACTTCTAAACCTGTTTAAATAGTTGACACCAGGTTTAACACTAAAGAACTGGTTTAAACCAGTTTTACCCTCAAAACCTGTTTTCAAGCTTCAAAATGTAGTTTTCTGTCATCAAGAACCAGTTTTGACGATTTAACCCAGGTTTAACGTCTAAACCTGTTTAAATAGTTAATACCAGGTTTAACACTAAAGAACAGGTTTTGAAGGTTTAAACCAGTTTTACTCTCAAAAACCTGTTTTCAAGCTTCAACATGTAGTTTTTCTGGCGTCAAGAACCAGTTTTGATGGATTTCAATTATTGTAGCCTCAAAAACCCGTCCAAAAGCATTAACACCAGTTTTTCGGTGTCAAGAACCGGTTTTGTTTGTAAGAACCTCTGACAGTTGATGTGGGATTTCAGATATTTTTCGTCCTCCGGAAAAAGAACAACCAAGTGAGCAAATTGCACCTGTACCACCACAGCATAATGCCCATCAATTCGTGGGTGATCGCTAGATTCTTACCAGGTATCGTCAATTTACAATTTGAAAAGCGCCAGTTGGGTTCTTTGGTTTTGAAATTACACGATAGAGCGTGCTGAGATGGCTTTATTAGGTAAACTTACTCATCTTTCTGGTACGTTTTCAGGGGGGCACGGCACGTTCGGCGGGGTGGTGAACAGTTTCGTCCACCTGGTCATGTACACGTACTACCTGTTGGCCGCTCTCGGGCCCGGCGTTCAAAAATACCTTTGGTGGAAAAAGTACATCACGATGCTCCAAATGGTTCGTCCTCAAGCGTTAAGGAAATTGAAATAAAGTTTGAGGAATTAATTCCACATTCGTTGTCGACAGGGTCAATTCGTGATGGTATTCTTCCACGAGTTGCAACTCCTTTTCAACGGTTGCGACTTCCCAAAATGGTTCGCCTATGTCACGGTCCCCCAAGCGGCGATATTTTTGATTTTGTTCAAAAATTTCTACGACAACGCGTACAGGAAAGACCAACAAGTAAGGGTTTGTTTAGAAATGCGTTTTTTTTTTGTTTTTTTTTTTTTCCAAGTCGGATTCGAAATTGAAGAGTCGGCGAGAGTTCGCAGGGCGTTTCTGGCAATTCGGGACTTGGGCCAGTCAAAATCGACAACAAATTCGCAAAACGAGATGTATCTCTGCTTTTTTAATATGTTGTTCGGACCCATTAGGGTAGTGTATACCCAATTTTGCAATTTCACGCGTAGCACACGGAAAATCTGCGATTTTTTCGGCCTTATTTCAGTTTTTGCTCTATATCTAATAAACTATGCATTGTCCGTCGAAAACTACTATATGAGTTTTTAAATAGCATTAAATGTGTGACAATTTAAGCCCAACCGGAGCTGTGTAGGTCAATTAGTTTCAGAGTTATGGCACTTTGAAAATAGGCCATTTTTTCCAAAATGCGAGTATTTTAGTTGAAGACCTGAAGACAGTGGAAGCACGTTTTTCAGAACGTTTTCGACTGTAGCTCAAGAACTATTCTTTTTTTCTCTTGAAAGCTTATGAAATTCCCAATCGCAGCTATTTCGTGTGAAATTTTGATTTGAGCGTTGATAAGGGAGGGGCAGGCGCGGCAAAGAAGTGGCAAATTTCGAAAAAACCGTGTTTCTTTGCACATTTTTGCCTATAACGCAGGAACGGTTGGCCCGATCTTACTTTTCTTTTTTTTAGGTGAAAGCTGATTAAATTTTATACAGGGGAGGGCACATTGCATGTCTATTGAAACAATAAAAGAGCCATTCGTATTCTTCGGAAAGGGTGGAAACAAGATATTTGACCACGTTTTTCGGAAGATTTTCTTCTCTCCCTCCATGACTATTTCTCTGATCGCAATTTCAAAAATCCCACGCGGCTTAAAATTTAATCAGCTTTCACCTAAAAAAAAAAAAAAAAAAAAAAAGAGAAAAGTAAGATCGGACCAACCGTTCCCGCGTTATAGGCCAAAATGTGTAAAGAAACACGGTTTTTCGAAATTTGCCACTTCTTTCCCGCGCCTGCTCCTCCCTTATCAACGCTCAAATCAAAATTTCACGTAGAATAGCTGCGATGGGGAATTTATTCAGCTTTCAAGAGAAAAAAAGAAATTTGGAATCGGACCAATAGTTCTTGAGCTACAGTCGAAAACGCTCTGAAAAACGTGCTTCCTCTGTCTTCAGGTCTTCAACAAAAGTGTTCGCATTTTGGAAAAAATGGCCTATTTTCAAAGTGCCATAACTCTGAAACTAATTGACCTACACAGCTCCGGTTGGGCTTAAATTCTCACACATTTAATGCTATTTAAAAACTCATATAGTAGTTTTCGACGGACAATGCATAGTTTATTAGATATAGAGCAAAAACTGAAATAAGGCCGAAAAAATCGCAGATTTTCCGTGTGCTACGCGTGAAATTGCAAAATTGGGTATACACTACCCTAATGGGTCCGAACAACATATTAAAAAAGCAGAGATACATCTCGTTTTGCGAATTTGTTGTCGATTTTGACTGGCCCACATTTATTGCTATTTTAAAACTCATATAGTAGTTTTCGTCGGACAATGCATAGTTTATTAGATATAAAGCAAAAACTGAAATAAGGCCGAAAAAATCGCGGTTTTTCGTGAAGCACAGCCTTTGGGACGTTGCAAAATTTGGTAAACACTACCCTAATGGGTCCGAACAACATACTAGAAAATCAGAGATGCATCTCGTTTTGCGAATTTAGCGATTTATAGAGTCGATTTTGACTGGTCTAACTGGCGCATGCGCAGTAGGGCCTTTTGCAAGGGTGGGGAGTGGACGTACCCCTTCCAGGAATCAAACCGCCAAGCAGAGACGCTAGCTCTGTAGTGCAGCGAAAAATCGATTATTTAAATTTTTCGATTATAACATTTTAACCGAATAATTATTTTGGACCCAAAAAAAAAACCTTTGACAACTCACCTTCTGAAACCCCTCCAACTCGTTGCAGAAATCCGCTGTGAAACCCCGCCCAGGAACGTCACTGAAAAACGACGTTGGGATCAAGAAAAACGTCAAAATCCGACAACGAAAGCCGGCAGGCAAAATCGAAGCCTCCCGGTAACAATTTCAACACGATTTTTATCAAAAGTAAGTAAACCGGAGCAGGGCCGTGGAGAGAAAATCCGGGCCCGGGGGCAAAATTCATCGGGCCCCCTTAAAAAAAAAAGGTTGTATGAAAATTCATCGGGCCCCCTAAAAAAAAAAGTATGAAAATTCATCATCGGGCCCCCTTAAAAAAAAAAAAAAAAAAAAAAAAAAAAAAAAAAGGTATGAAAGTTTTTCCTATATTGATCTGTCCCTTTAGCCATTTTGCCTCTCCTCCCCCCTTTAAAAAAAAAAAAAAAAATGCTCAAGAAAATCCGGGCCCCCCTACGAAGGCCGGGCCCGGGGGCAACGGGTCCAGTGCCCCCCCCCCCCCCCTCTCTACGGGGCTGAACCGGAGTTATACAATTTTTCGATGTTTTTTTTAACCCACTTATAATAATATTATAAGCTATATTATAGCTTTTTGTCGCTGTAGAAGCAAGACCGCCTAACCCACATCTTCACAACTTCACAGGTAACACAAAAAACCTTTTCATTTAAAACAAAAACTGTTATGTTTTTTAAAAGGTTATTTTATGTACCTGTTTCATGTAAGACTTACATTACTGTTACTGAACGTACGACGTACATTACTGTTTAAATGAATGTGGTGATCCTCTTCAGTGTGTTTTTTGTTGCATATGTGATTCCAAGACTGAGCGTTCCCCGAATTTCTTAATTTCATTCAGTTAGGTTTTGGCTAATAAAACCTTAACTCAAAAGGTTTCATCATTTCAATGAATTAGTTGAAAGAAACACATTTAGGATCCTAACCCGTTTCTTGTAAAAGCTGTTTCATTTTCCGATCAAAGTGGGTAAGGCGGTGTTGCTTCTACAGCGACGTTTTATATTATATAAGTCTGTGTTATTTTATTTATTTATTTTTCATTTTTTATTATCATTTTCTTTTTATTGTCATCAAATTAAAATTTTTACTCATTTTAAGGAGCAATTTGCGAGCCTTGTAGTTTCTCAACCGGAGCCTCGTGGAAGTCAACTTTCTTCACGAACACTCAAAGTCAGAAAAACTCCGTTGGCGGAAATTTTGTACGACGTCGTTTTACTCAATAAAATACGGATTTACGAAGTTGCCGGATTTATTTCCTGCCCAATTTTCGAGAAATGTAAAGGAGAGGGTAATGAAAAACTGGTCGATAAACAAAATTAAATTTTCTCATTTATTAATATTTACGTCACAATTTGAAGTTATTAGCGTTCAAGTCGACTAAACCGTTTGTCGCAGTCTACGTCTTGCTCTCTGAAAAAAAAGAAGAGGGAAATGGTGATTTTAGGAAGCACAGGTTTTGGACAGTGTTGGTAAGAAGGTAGGTGGAACTTTTCAGTGGTAGATAAGAACCGGGTTTTCGACTGCTGATAGTCAAGTTCTGATGCCGGATTCGGGTTCAGAGCTCAAGAAAGAATATTTTACAGGCCCCTTGTAATCTATTTTAGTCCATTTTTTTCTCAAGCGTGTGAATGAGGTATGACAGTCTGCCAATCGATTCAAAATTTGGAGAATAGGCCCGACTCTTTTCGTCAGTTCGTTGAGAAAAATCATTTGATAACAATCGCAACCACAATGGAAAAGGATGACGTGAAAATACCTCAAGAATCAACATCACATGTATAAAAGACCAAACAATGTGAAACTACCACCTCAACCTGTCGTGATGGAACCTACCATTCGTATTTTTGTATTCGTCATTTTTATCTTGCTTCGAATACAATTAGGGGGCGTTTTAATTATTCGCTTATGTAATTCCTGACGACATTCAATTGACCCCATTTTTACATAATCGACGGAGGGTTAATGAAGAAACGCTGCAAATTTTACACAAGGGTTTATTATTCTTTGATATAGGTTACTTGTGCAAAAATTATTTCTGTGTCAAAAGAAGAAATTTTGCAGAAAATGTTTTTGGGATTTTTTTTTTTTCAAAAATTATTTTTTACTCGAAAAATATTTAACCTCCTGGGATCCTTCAAAAATCCCATTTTTAGCCCCATGAAAGCCCTATAGATCGTAACAGTGAAATCGGATCGTTCCAGGACTCCCAAAAATGGATTCTGCGTCCAAAAATACCTCGAAAACGACACCTAACTCGATCCCACAGCCAAAAGCCTTCAAAACCCACCTCCATTAGCCCCATTTTAGCCCCATAGCGCCCCACGGGTTTGGGCGATCGGACTGAAAACCTTGCGGGCACAACTAGATGTTAAACCAAGTATTTTGTCAAAATTTCAGATTAAAAAAAAAAACTCCTGCCCAAGACGGCGGACGGACATTTCGGATTTAGAATGTAGACCTTTTGAAACGGATATTGTCAAATTTTGAGGACAATCGGAGTCGTCGACCTCCGTCGCGAAAAAATAGGTGTATCATTCCAAGAATAATGATCAAAAACGCTGCAAATTTTACACAAGGGTTTATTATTCTTTGATATAGGTTACTTGTACAAAAATTTAATTCTGTCAATGAAAAAAAAATTAAAAAAATTTTTTGGATTTTGGTTTATTATTCTTGGAATAATACACCTGTTTTCGCGACGCGGGCCGACGACTCCGATCGGCCTCAAAATTTGACATTATCCGTTTCAAGAGGTCGACATTCAAAATCCGAAATGTCCGTCCGCCGTCCAGGCCGTTTTGGGCAGTAGGAATTTTTTAAAAAATCTGAAATTTTGGCAAAATACTTGGTTTACCATCTAGTTGTGCCCGCAAGGTTTTCAGTCCGATCGCCCAAACCCGTGGGGCGCTATGGGGCTAAAATGGGGCTACAGGAGGGGTGTTTTGAAGGCTTTTAGCTATGGGATCGAGTTAGGTGTCGTTTTCGAAGTATTTTTGGACGTAGAATCCATTTTTGGGGGTCCCGGAACGATCCGATTTCACTGTGGCGTTCTATTGGGCTTTCATGTGGCTAAAAATGGGATTTTTGAAGGATCCCAAGAAGTTAAATATTTTTCGAGTAAAAATTAAAGAATTTTTGAAAAAACACATTTTTGAAAAAAAAATTCCCCCCAAAAAATTTTTTTTGAAATATAAAAATCCAAAAAATTTTTTTTTAATTTTTTTTTATTGACAGAATTAAATGTCTGTACAAGTAACCTATATCACAGAATAATAAACCCTTGTGTAAAATTTGCAGCGTTTTATATTTCAAACTAAAATTTTTTTTGAGGGGATTTTTTTTCAAAAATGTTTTTTTTTTTCAAAAATTATGTATTTTTTACTCGAAAAACATTTAACCTCCTGGGATTATTCAAAAATCCCATTTTTAGCCCCATGAAAGCCCTATAGATCGCGACAGTGAAATCGGATCGTTCCGGGACCCCAAAAAATGGATTCTACGTCCAAAAATACTTCGAAAACGACACCTCACTCGATCCCATACCCCAAAGCCTTCAAAAAACCCCACCCGTAGCCTCATTATAGCCCCATAGCGCCCCACGGGTTTTGGCGATCGGACTGAAAACCTTGCGGGCACAACTAGATGGTAAACCAAGTATTTTGTCAAAATTTCAGATTTTTAAAAAAATTCCTACTGCCCAAAACGGCCTGGACGGCGGACGGCGGACGGACATTTCGGATTTTGAATGTAGACCACTTGAAACGGATAATGTCAAATTTTGAGCCCGATCGGAGTCGTCGACCCCCGTCGCGAAAACATAGGTGTATTATTCCAAGAATAATAAACCAAAATCAGAGACATCGTTTTGCGAATTCAGCGATTTTTAGAGCCGATTTTGACTGGCCTATCAGATAAAGATTCTGTTTGTTTACTGCCGTGTAGTACACGGCGGCGTGTACGTTATTAGTGAAAACTGCAGAAATCTTTTAGGTACGTGTTTAGTTTATTGTTTACATGATTATTAAGATGAAGGGTTTTCGTCGCCAAGACCACGAAATTGTGTTCAACACTTATCAGTACCTATTTGAAAGACCAAAAAACAAAACCAGCCAGCTTCAGAAACCGCCAATTTACGAGAAGGACTTTTTCTTCTTCTGAACGCATTCGTTTTTTTTTTTTTTTTTTTTTTTTTTGTTTCAAAAAACCGTCACCAGAGTTCAGGACGATCGCAAACGTAAATCAACAGCTATTTGATTGAAATTACCCCCCACAATTGTGGTAGGTACTCGTACAATTGTGGTACTCGTTCTTTACTTCAACAGTCCTTGAATACTCTTACGGAACAGGCTTCAATCGTACCGAATCCTCGGAACAATTTTTCCAATATGCGTCCTTTCAACATAATAGAATAGCTAAATTATTCAAGACTGGGAAAAAAAGCAATTGAAAAAATCGTCCCAAGGTACAAGACTTTCCCCTACTTAGCGCGAGAAAATGTGGTCTTTCCTGTGCTAAATGCTGAGCCCTCCCGCATTTCCAGTCAGTTTTTCAGCATCAACAACCGGTTTCATAGCTTAAGCTTTTAAGAAGGCTCTAAGAAAAGAAACATCGTCTACAAATCACTCCAATCAAACTTCTGTTCATCTCATTACATCCCCCCCACCTGAAGAAATTTCAAATTTACTCGTTTCCTTCTGCGCCGAATAGTGCACGAAAACACCAATCTAAATGCAAATCCGTCCGTAATGAGTTGAGTTCCGAGCATTAAATAACTTTTCGTCGTCGTCGATTGGAACTTACCGAGTTTATTTTTGAGGAGTGAACGTCACTTAGAGGTAGAAAGGCCCCGTCGACTCGAAAAGACCCCTTTTTCCCAAAAACTCCGTCCCGACAATTCGTCTCGGTTTGGGATCCTGCAACAATAAACGAAACTCGTAAAAAAAAAAAAAAAAAAATCTTTGATATAAATTGTGCAAAAATTAATTCTAAATCAATAAAAAAAATTAATTTAATTATTTACATACAACATTAAAAAAATTGTCAACTTTGTGGATGTGGGGCCCGAAGAATGGATTATGCGATCAAATTACACGGAAAACGAATACTCTTTTGACCTTATGACGTAAGAATCAGAAAGCGTTTTATTTGCCATATCGAGGGTCTCGCAGCAACACCCCCAAATCGTCATTTTTGAAGTTTTTCAAGAGAGCCCGCAAACCACAAAAGCAACACCCCACAACTAACTCCGATACTCGCTGAGCGAGCAGTATACCTACAAAGGACTTGAGATGACAAGGTGGGTTGTTACCAGAGACCCTCAAAATGTGGCACATATGTGCAAAATATATATTTTTACGAAATGTGGCACGAGAAAAATGTTGCAACATGGCACTTATTTTGGCCAAATGTGGCATCCTCCTTAGCCAATGTGGCATTTATTTTTTCAACTTTTCACCCCCTTCTAACCGTCAAACGGGATGTTAAACCATTAAATCATGCAATCTAAAACTTATAAATGACTGCATTAATATTGGTTAACTAAGTACAATTGATTTACATTTAATATTTAAAAGTAAGCTTAAAGCTTCTTTATCTATAATTGAATTAAAACTTTATAATTATTACAAAGTCTAAATTCAATTATAGATTTAAAAAAAAACTTCAAGTGCGCGCTTAAGTCTTTCATGTTGAAATTCATCCGACGATCGCTCAATACCTATGTATTTTAATTTTGAGAAAGACCTCTCAGCATCGTGGTGGCGTACTTCATTGAGAGGACGTCTTCGGTGTTCCACTCTTCCTTGAGAGGTGAAGATGAGCTCATTCGAGTCTTTCCCTTCTAGGCTCGCGGCTATACTCGTGATGTCTTTCCAGCCGCAATTCCTTTCCAGAACGGCCTGTATCTTCGACTTGATCTTTTCTCCGACGGCTCCTGGATAGTTCGTGTTGGCAATCTCCTTAATTTTGTTGAAGGATGTCGTCAGGAGTATTTCCTGAGACTGCAGTTCCTCAATTACGGTGGAAATATTCTTAAAATAGGCTTTGAAAAATATAAGCTGCGGGAAGATGTCCGGGTCGTCATTTCGGGCTTTTGCCTTCTTCACTGCAGCATCATCGTCATCCAACTCTTGAATCACATTCTTGAAGCCTTCGACGGTCCAGGACACTGCCTTCAACCAGGTGTTCCATCTGATTATAGCTGGTTCAGGGGAAAGTGGTACGCCAGGCAAGTGTTTTCTGAATATCTCAACCATCTTTGGTGCTTTCAGAAATACCTTTTTACCAGCGGAGTTGTGTTTATTGACTTTCGGGTAACTACTCCTCTCGTATCGTTTTTGCAACACAGTGAAGTCCATGCGCTTGACACGTCTCGTGAATGAGTTTTGGGTATAAATCCTTGAGGGTCTTCCCTGGACTCAGCATGTATGCACACTATTCTTGACAAATTGTAGTAAGCGTTCAGTGGTGTTCGGAGCATATTTTTCTTGGCATTCTTGGGCGTAGAAAAAAATCAAAATTCCTTGAAACTTGGCTCAAAAGAGGCAAAATGTGGCATTTTCCCTAAAATTTACGAAATTTGGCGTTTTTCCGAAAAATGTCCCAAATGTGGCATTTGAAGGTCTCTGGTTATTAAGATAACTTACTGATGAACGGAAATGGAAGTGGAAGGACACTGACGTCAAACGAGTGATAGTTCTCCGGGTCTCCGCTAGGGCGATGGTTACACAGAAGTCGGTAAGGTGTTGAATCCCCTCGACGCCCCCCCACCCATCCCTCAAGTGAATCTCAGGCCACAGAGAACAGTGTTAGGCCGCTGAACAGGTGTTGAATTCCCAAATTATGAGTTTATTGGCCGGCTGATCCAGGGGCCAACATTTAAATAAAACAATTAGTGTGGGTCTGCTGACCAGGTGTCGCAATCTCAAATTATGCGACGACCCCATAGCCGAAACCCTTCAAAAACGCCCTCCTGGAGCTCCGTTTTAACCCCACAGAGCTCCATTGGTTTGGCCTATCGGGCTGAAAACCTTCCGGGCACTACTGGATAGTAAAACAGAGTATTTTGCCAAAATTTCAGTTTAAAAAAAGTTCCTTCTGCCCAAAACGGGGACCATTCCCAGGGGCCGTAGGTTGATGCCAGTGTGCTACGGCTCACTGTGCGGACTCGGCTCTTCGACCCTCATGTCCACCCCTGTAATGTTCAGGCTGACATCTCGGGTAACGCCGGGGTGTTGGGGGCATGTAAAGCGGTAGAGAGCCTTCGGGCTCTCGGGCCTCTGACCGGAGTGGCCTTAATGGGGAGGAGTTGCTCCCACTAACGCAAATAACATCCGGCTTAGAGCAACTCCTTCTCTCCGGTACCTCGGGCGGGGCGGGGGGGGGGGGGAGCCCGCGGTCTTGGATCGGTGGGGTCATCCCCCCCCCCCGGACCAGGTGTTGGACTCGAGGGGGTCGTGGGGCCCGGGGGAAGGTCAGACCCCACTCGGGTGGAGCTCCCTTCGGAGGGCCTGCTAGATAGCCTACCGCTCATCTGCAGTTTCCATTGTACACAACTGCCCAAAACGGCTTGTACAAGCGTATGAACGCATAATTTGAGAATGCGACACCGTCAGCGAATTCACCTATTTGTTGTCTTTAAATGTTAGCCCCTGGGTCAGCGGGCCCATAAACGTATAATTGGAGAATGCGACATCTGGTCAGCAGCTTGGAGACGCCACACACTATTTTTGCAGTTTGAAGAGGCAGGCTCAGGTGGCAGCATTCAAAATGCTGGCTACATGTTCTCCAAGGGCCACAGCTCGATGTGAATACATTGCTCAAAGACTGGCAATCGATTACATCCGCAAGTAGCAAATAGATATTATCGCACTTGTGGGCATTTTTATTTATTCTTAAGATGCAGCAAAAACCAAATGTTCAACAGCCTGACTCATTACAGACTTTCGTCCATTTTGAGGTTTCCTTCGACTCCCCAAACTCATCACCTTTTCCGTTGAGCCTTCCCCCAAAACCGTTGCGATTTCCCCCCAAAACCCATTTAGATTCAATCCCCAAAATTCAAGCGCCCCTTTTGACAATGGTCGAATTTAAATTTAGGCCAGACGTTAACAAAGTACTAGGAGCAATCCACGTGAAAGGTTGAACTCAAAAAATGAAAGTTCTTTCAAGCTGACAAATTTTTTGTCGTACCCTTAGGTGAGAAAACATTTCCCGCGAATTTTCAGACCGATTAGTCGCATTGTTGCCGCTCCACTGGCAGTCGGCGAAATAGGGTTTTGGGTTTCACGTCGCCGGCTGCTACCGCACTTATTCCTCCATCAAAAAAACACCGCCAGTGTTTCGGAAAGAGAAAAACTTCCTCTTTACTGTGGTGTGACCTTTTTTTTTTTCAATCGAAATTATATTTCAACTCAAAAATCGATTTTGAAAACATGAAAATGAGATATCACCCGGGCTGTTTCAAATCTTAACAAATCTCTACCAGTTACCTTCTCAACAACGTAGACTGTTTTGACCGGCCCGGGCGATTCAATTAACCCCCCCCCCCCCCCCCCCCAAACACACATTAACCTATCCAAAAACCTTACTTTTAATACTTGGGGCAAGAGAAAAATAACTGCGCCTTTATTTAGAAAAAAATAAATTAGGCGCCAAGTATTAGTTTGGGGAAGGGAGGAGTTATTAAATTAAATTAAATTCATACTGAATTTGAAATTGAAATTCTAATTATGAATTCATTTAAGTTATTTCAAGAAAATCAGAAGGGGAAGGCCGAAAAATTTATTGGGCCCGAGGTGGGACTCGAACCCACAACCTCTGCATTACTAGTGCAACGCTCTAACCAACTAAGCCACCAGGACCAACAGCTGTGAAAGAACATTGGAGATCGAAGGCTCAACTGTCCCTTGCCCCCAACACTTGATTCGGCCTTCTCATATTGTTGCTTATAGCCGTTGGTCCTGGTGGCTTAGTTGGTTAGAGCGTTGCACTAGTAATGCAGAGGTTGTGGGTTCGAGTCCCACCTGGGGCCCAATAAATTTTTCGGCCTTCCCCTTCTGATTTTCTTGAAATAACTTGAATGAATTCATAATTAGAATTTCAATTTCAGTATGAATTTAATTTAATTTAATAACTCCTCCCTTCCCCAAAAATAAAACACTGTATGAGGAAGCAGATCAAATTTCCTCAAGTCATTCCTGTAATGCAAAAATTAGTTTATACTGTCTACACACAAAATAGCGCTTCAAGCTAGGATGCATTTTGCCCATTTCTTCAGTTAAGTAGCTACATTATCATAGCTAATCAAAGATAAAAAAAAAGATGAAGACTCGCAAAAGGAGCATCTGGAGCACTGAGCTGAGGGACTTTGGGCGTTTCCAGCCCTCCTCGCCATCACCCCTCCATCCCCTCTCGCGTATGCCCCCCACTTGTTCATTTCTTTCGATTTCTAGGCTCAACCTCAGGCCCATGGTAAATTTATATCTGTTTAAATTTACCTTTTATAACTGCATAAATTGAATTATTTCTTTTATTGAAGTGTTTGGACGGATAAAGGAACCCGAAAAATGAATTATCAAGATTACGAGTCCTCATTCGACTTCTGGCATCCTTCAAAAGCCCCTTGCATTCCCACGGTGAAATCAGATGCTTTTGGGACTTCCCAAAAATGGATTTTTACGTCCAAAAATACTTCCAAAACGACACCTAACTCTTCAAAACCCCTCCTGTAGCCCCTTTTAAGAATCAGCTGAGCCCCACGGGTGTGTGCGATGGGCAGAACACCTTGTGGGATCAACTAAAAGGTCAATTGAAGCTGAAAAGAGAGGTCCACCCTATAAAGCAGGTATAGGTAGCATCTTTATTTATTTTTTGGTGTTGTTTATGCTCATAAGGTAGTTATGAATCCCAGTTTTCGTCATCCCCCCACTCCATTGCGTAACCATTTTGGAAAAACCGTCAAAAATCGGCACTTTTTTCAGTTTTTGGCTTCTAGCTCCATCCCTGTGCATTTTTGGAGATTTAAGTCTATGAATAATAATGTAGACAACAAAATTTTCAACAAATTTGATGTAGTAAGTTTTTTTGTGTGGGATCAACGGTATTCGAGCAACGAGAGGGCGAAAAAGGAGGAAAATCGGCGATTCGGCTAACTTTTCACTTCCCACTTCGAAAACAGGAAGAAGAATGTATCTCAGCGAAACGTTTATTGAATGAAAGTTGTAGAAAATTTAATTTACTTTAAAATCCACGTCTTAGAAAAAAATTTATGAGCGATGGTTAGGAGTGGGGACAACTTTAAGAAAAACCGAAAATATGCGTATAAAAAGGTTTTAGATTTAATATGCATATTAAAAAATGTTTCAGATTTTTAAATAAATTCCTACTGCCCAAAACGTCGGGGACGGTGGACGGACACATTGAGTCGTAGAAGTCGTTTCGCTACCAAACATTTGTACGAAAATCAAAAAGAGACTACCAGGCCATGAGGTTGAGCTGTTTTAAAACCATGTATAACAAATTACGCATTTATTGCACTTGCCATCCACCCTAAGAGGAACAACGCCAACCAGATCGCCTTCTTTTAAGTCTGAGTTTTCCTTTTCGGTCTCGAGTACATATCTTAGGTAGGATACCTTTTTTTTTTTTTTTCAGCTCGGCGTCGCCCGATCTGCCCATCCACCCCTGGATACTTGTAGGTACCTTCAAAAGCTCCATTTTTAGCCCCACGTGAACCCAAAAGTTCCCAACGGTGAAATCGGTGAAACGTGAAACCTTTAAAAATGGATGCCACGTCCCAACATAGTTCGAAAACGAAAGTAAATACATTCTAAGAATAATAAACCAAAATGGTCGCACTCTTGTCAATATGCACTCACCAGGACTCTCCTTTTGCCGAGAAATTCGGTCCCGACGTTCCTCTTGCCGTCGCAGTCGGATCCTCCCGAAGTGCACTTTTTTCTCGCCCACCTGTTCCGCTTTTCGAAGGAAATTGGAAACGCTAGGCAGAATCAAAAATTTAAAAACAAAACGGAGCGAGTCAGCAGTTCAACGAGTACAAACAGACAGAATGAGCATTTTCGAGAGATTTGGGCATAATAGTGTCAAGGGCATAAAATGGGTTAGTATTCAATTGCGTTCATGCACATAAGAAATTGACGACGTCGAGTGGAAACTGAGGCACCTGTGAACAAAAAAACGAGACAATTCAGTTGAAATAACAGAACAAATTGGGCGATGTTGACAGGAGGGCCTGTTGAGACGCTGCTGAACTCAGTGGGGGATGTCACCTGTTGAGCCGTCGAAAGAAAAATGCGGGGAAAACTTCGCGTCGGCCGACTTATATAGCCAGTTGGCCGAGTAGTTCACCCCCGAGTGAGGGGGTTGGGGAAGAGAACAACCCCTTTTCAAGGCTCTTTGTAAAGATGGACTCTGTTAGTCCCGTCAGCAGGTGGTTGACGCAGGCAAAAATTAAACGCTGCAAATTTTACGCAAGGGTTTAACGCATTCTTTGATATAGGTTACTTGTGCAAAAATTAAATTCTGTCAATAAATAAAAATTTTGGAAAAAAAAATTTGTTTGGTTTTTTTTTCAAAAATTCTTTATTTGTTACTCGAAAAATATTTAACCTCCTCGGATCCTTCAAAAATCCCATTTTTGGGAAAGCGCTATAATAAATCGCCACAGCGAAATCGGATCGTTCCGGGACCCCCAAAAATGGATTTTACGTCCAAATACTTCGAAAACGACACCTAACTCGATCCCAAAGCTGAAAGCCTCCAAAAAACCCTCCCGTAGCCCCATAGCGCCCCACAGTATTGGGCGATCGGGCCGAAAACCTAGTGGGCACAACTAGATGGTAAACCGAGTATTTTGTCAAAATTTCAGATTTTTAAAAAAATTCCTACTGCTCAAAACGGCCCGGACGGCGGGCGGACATTTCGGTTTTGGAATCTAGACCTCTTGAAACGGATAATGTCAAATTTTTGAGGCCTCCGTCGCGATTACAAAGGTGTATTGTTCCAAGAATAATAAACCAAAAGTGCATACTCAATGGAACTTTCACACGTTATATTATTATATATATACATATTATCTTACTAAACAATATTTCACACGCTATATATATATATTATCTTACTAAACAATAGTTCGGCAGCGTCTCAACAGACTCCATTCATACTCCAGGGGATAGAGTAGATAATAGGCTCCTTGAAAAGGTTAGAATTCATCATTTCTAACAACATTTTCGGATTCAGCACCCTTTAAAACCCCCCTACACAAATTTTTAGTTCGAAAATCTGTATAATTACGTGCAGAACTGTTTTAGAAATGTTGGAGATTTTGAAATGAAAGCGGAGGGCATGTGACGTCGTCAAGTAGTTGGGCGCAGAGCCACCAGAGCGCTGAACAATAAATCTGAACGGAATCTGAATACAAACACTCGACCCGGGTAGATTTTGAATAACCTTCTTTGATGATAACTCGATGCTCGATTTTTGAATGACCTTCTCTGATGACTTCACCGGTTTTTGACTTTTGGAGTCAGCTTTTCGCACAGCAAAGTTAGCTAACTTGCACAGATGCGAGAGAGATGGAGACGTCTCGGCTTATCAAAAGATAATCATGCAGCCCACGTCATGTACCTCCTCGAGGCCTCGGAATTCAAAATTTGAATTATAATATTTAATATTATATTTTTCCAAAGTCCCTATAAATAATAGTGACCCGTATTCGGCAATACTGACCCATTTTCGTAACTTTTGAAGCATGAACTTTCCTGGAATTTTTTTAAAAAATCATTCAAGGAGCTAATTGTTTTTTAAACAAAAGAAATTATTCTTAATATAGAATTTTTATCCCACTCCCTTCTCGCGGATCGCCAGCCTACCAAAGCTAGTACCGCCGGGGGGGCGGGGGGAGCGGATCGCGCTACGGTTGCGGCGCGATCGTGCCAAAACCCCCTTCTCCCATCGGCGACGGCGCATTTATGCACAGGAGGACTTTCTTCCCGTCATTTAACTGTTCATGTTACCATTGCAGAGTTATGAATATTTATTAAATAATCGCAGTTCCCCATGTAGCACAGATCGTCGGGAGATCGACCACGCTTCCCTCATCTGTCCATAGATTGTTCAAAAATGTCTTGTACAATGCGCACGAAATACTTGTGCTCACTGGCGCCTGTTTCTCATTTCAAATTTCGTCCGATCGATCTTGGAAAAAGTGGATTCTTGTCTCGTTATATATAACCTATATATAGGTAAGTCAAGATTTGGCCTCAATTTGGCTCAGGTTTCAGAGAGCTGGAATCCCCCCCCCCCCAACCCCTCACCGTCATTTCCAAAGACTCTTTTGTGCTTTGACAAATATACTTTTCTCTGTCGTCGGGTTTCTCTGCAATCTTCTTTTCAAATCCGCCCCCATCATAGAAATTGCCCCTTCAAACGCGGTTTTGGTTCATCATTCTAATCTGAATAATCAACCCTAGCGACGGGGGTACAGACTCCTGTAGACCCTTCGAATCATTAAGTATTCCTATTAGTCCAGTCGTTGTAGGAGTTTCAGCTTGCATAAAATCGGTACAAACGGAAATTTTTATGGGTGCCAAGTGGTTATCAGTGGCTGTTGTACACAATCACAGGATGCACACAATCTTGGGTCTTTCGTATCAGTGGCTCCTACCAGCTAGCTATCGCCAAATTATTCTCCTCCCAACTTATTGCATGCTGTAACGACTTTTCGCAATGGACTGACGTGGACCCGGGCAGGGAACCCCTCTACACGCAGGTGTGCCAACCTTACCAAAACAATTCCCTGCGCCCTTCAGGGGACTTGTAACCTTACTTTCTGGATATCCCTCGTACTTCAGCTTGACTTCCCACGTTCACTTTCTATAACTTCAAGTTTAAACACTTCAATAGTTAATGAGCTCCCAGGGTGGAATCCCAAGGCACCCTTTAGAGAAAATTATTTTTTCACTTGGAAAATAGGTATTCGATATCCTGGGATCCTTCAAAAATCCCATTTGTAGCCCCATGAAAGCTCAATAGGTCCCCACAGAGAAAACTGATCTTCAGGGACCCTCAAAAACGGATTCTACATACAAAAATACTTCGAAAACGACACCTAACTCGATCCCATAGCCAAAGCCTTCAAAAAGCCCCTCCCGTGGCCTCATTTTAGCCCCATAGCACCCCACGGGCGTATTGCGTGTAGTGCGTCTTGAAGATCCCATTGCGATGTTTTCAAACCATTGGTGCCTAATGCAAGCTCGACCGTTTTCCATATACGGTTCAACGGTATTGTATAATACCGTTGAACCGTTCTATCTGTCCATTCCCTTGGGGTTTGTACGACTGGTTGCAAGTGAAGATACTCCTTTAGCTCGGAAGACATGAAGGCAGCTGCCCAGTGAGCCCCTTGATCAGTCTTTGAAGTATTAAACGAAATGGGTAGGGATTGTAATTTCATGGCAGTATCTGCAGAGCGAAACCAAGCTCGTACTCGAGACTACGAGCCATCTCGAGACATGGCAGAGTTGCAAGCTCGGTCCTGTTTGTCCAACCAGCCAACGTTTTCCGCTGCAGTGGAGCCAACTGAGCTGAATGATGTTCAAGTCATGACTACGGCAGCTGCGCTACAGAAGCACAATGACTCTGCACGCAAATGCTATTTCTGTGGGTTTGAACTTCACTAACGTTTGGAATGTCCTGCGTTACGAAATGTCTGTGCAAAGTGCTCGAAGAAGGGCCACTACCCTAGGGTTTGCCGATCCAGCAGGGCGACAGAAGACAAAACTGTAGCTGGTGTAGTTTCTGTAGCAGCACTCACATGCCTTGCCAAAGCTGTAACAAAAGTGATACTGAACGGAAAATCGCTCAACTGCCTCATTGACACAGGCAACAGGCAGCAGAGGGCAGCAGGGGGCGGTTCCCTTAGTTTCAACAACAGGTCAGTGGCTGAGAGCTGCAAGTTTCCCGTTTCACCTTTTACAGGATCCGTCTCAACGGCATCATCGTCTTTGGCAACTGGGATTAAGGGCTTTTGCACAACGCAGCTGCGATTGTCAGGCAAACCAAAAGGCCTAACCAAAAGTGGTTGGTAATGGATAATTTATGTTCAGACGTCCTCATCGGCCATGATTTTCTCAGGCAACATTCTACTGTTGCGTTCACGTTTGGCGGTGATAATCCACTTCTAGAAATTTGTAGCCTGGCTTTCGCTTCAGTTCCTCCAGCCTCAATTTTCCCGAATCTGGGTAAAAAATTGAAATGATAAAACCTTTTGAGTTAAGGTTTTATTAGGCAAAACCTATAGGTTATAACGTACGAATGAAATTAAGAAATTTTGGAAACGCTCAATACTGAGAGTCTTGGAAACACATATGCAACAAAACACACTGGAGAGGATCACCACAGTTACTGTACTTTTCCAATCGTTCCAAAAGTACTGTACTTTTCCAATCGTTGCAGATATCGTCAGCGGGTAGGTTTTTCCGTACCTATGGCCCATCAAAAGGTTGATCTCTTAATATAATGAAGTTTATCTCGCTTTTGCTGTGAAGTTGCTCTTTTATGCGGTTGAACTGCGCGTTCATTTCTGTTATTTGGCATGAAACAGAAATATTACGTTGGTCTTCGTTGGCCTTGGTTAATAATTACCTATTAAACTTGAATTCAGAAATTAGACTAGGTCGAGTTTCGTTCGGGTCTTGATGCGTAAGTGTTTACGCTACCGTGTTCTTGCTTGAAATTGTCAAACAACTTTTTGTTGCCAAGTAATTTTCGTTCACAATAATTGAACCAAATTGATAATAAATTAACTGAACCACTTTGTTTAAAAGAAGACGGCGCCGACAGCGAAAATAATAACTTTGAAAGGTCCTTCCGTAAAACAAATTAGAAACCTGTTGAATCTGTTCATCGCAGGCGTATCCACTTAGAAGATAATCTACTACGTATCCAGTTGGTTCTGTTGAAACCCGAACCAACGCTTTTCCTTTTATATTCCGCAGATCTGCCTCCCTCTTAACGCGATAAGGTTTCTTCCCCTTTTTTCTTTTCCTCTTTTTTTTTTTTTTTTTTTTTTTTTGTCTTTGAACTAGCTGCTGACTTGTCTGGAGGGGAAAATTGGGATGCGGGAAAGCGGCGGTGGCGGATTAAAAGAACAAAGACGGTAGCGGAAAGCAGGCGAGGGAAATAGGGAAGTTTTAAAAAGTGAGGCGGGTGCAGAGGAAGTGCAATGAACGTTGAAATTGGGGATTGAGTGAAAATAAATGAATTGTAAGCTTTTTGATTTTGTCTTTTTTTTTTAACTGGGGGCGGATTAGCCGAGTGGCTCTGGGCGCTAGTCATATGACGCTGCATGAGGCCAAGGGTTCGAATCCCGTTGAAGACCGTGGAAATGTTACGCATTATATGTGTTACGCCCAATTTGTGAAACCGCCCAATTCACGAAATGAGCAGAAAAATTGCCCAATTCATGAAATGATCAACCCCTTTGCCTATTTCGTGAAATGGGCAATCCCTCTGCCTATTACATGAAATGAGCAGCAGATTTAGTCATTTTTCCGCGATTTAGGCACATTATTTTCGCCCATTACATGAAATGAGCAAGCATCTTTTTTCGATGTTTTTCCAACACTTACTGTCGTTAAGTATTACAAATATGAGACATTTTGACAGGCATGTAATAGATTCATGTGACGAGAGGGTAAAGATGACGTGGTCGAGGCAAATAAGGAGAGTCACTGCCCCCCGCACAGCGGTCTCAGGGTGGCAAAAACCCTCATTTTTCAACTGCAGCAATCCATGGATTGTTGGTCCAATTTGAGTTTACAACTAATGTTAGGAGGAGTAAACTAGTACATTCCATGGTTTTATTAGTGAAACCAACGATGTTACAGCGTTACTCAAGATTGAAAAGACGGATAAACGCCCATTTTCCAAAAAAATGTATGTCAAAGAAAACGTAGGGTTAAAGGTTCATATACATGTTAAAAACGACAAATACTTGTATTGATTTCAAGTTCATATGCTAGTTTCAAATTCATATTCATATTCCAAGAATAATAAACCAAAATGGTAGCAAAATGTTTGCCGAGAAAACTGATGGCGGCCAAATTCCTCAATTTTTTCGGACGTTTTCCTGTTTTTCACCAATAACTCGAAAACTAACCATAATACAGAAAACGTGTAAATTACAAAGTTGAGGATCAAAAAATGCTGAGTCGAATGACCTCCTTAAACATTAGAATCGGTTCAGCCGTTTAGCCACAATCAAGCGTCAACAATTTATGTATCATACTAATCAGGTATCTACCTCTCATACTCTTTTCACGTATTTGTCATATCTATCAGGCACCTATTCAGGGTAGGTTCCAGTTCAGCACCCCAGAAAACGTATAAACAGTACCTATACAATGTTTTAGTCAATTAATCCGCTGATTAGGGTTTTTGCCGTTTTTAAGGGGTTTCAGGCTACTGTGCGTCTTCAAAAAACAGGCAAAAATAATCTGCCTAAATCACGGAAAACTGCTCATTTCACGGAATAGGCAAAGGGGTTGAACATTTCATGAATTGGGAAATTTTTCTGTTCATTTCGTGAATTGGGCGATTTCACCAATTGGACGTAACATATTATGTGCAGCTGGGATTTACCAGCTAATAAGCGCCTCTTAGGTCAAATAATTTGCTGTATCCTTGTTCTACCAATGGGATGTATAAATGTCTGAAAAACTTCGCTCGCTCGGGGTGGGATGTATACATAATCAGCTTGCAGACTCGTCTGCAACCACAGGAGACCATTTTCATGTCTTCGTATTATTATAATAATTCGCCTTATTGTGACCAGAAGATTAATCTATAATTATTGTAACTAACGCTACTTAGTTACAAATTTCGTGATGCGATTTCATTAGACTAAAGTTTACGGGTTGCCACGGGTTTCGGTAACGCTTCAAAAAAGTAACGCGTTTTCGGTTGTGTGCTAAAGTAAAGACATGAAAATGTCAAAATCTTGACGTGAAACTCGCTCCACCTTTTACGTCTTTTACAATTTTCTCACTTGGGTACCTAACACTGAAAAACCACTCGATTACGGAGCGACGCTTTTAACACAGAATGTGCTCTTACGGAGGTTATTTGGTTTGAAGGCGTCTGAGGCGGAAGTGAGTAAGTAAGTAAGGCCAACATGGGCGTAGACATGGCGGGGCATCCCCCCCCCCCCCCCCGTAGTCTTTTGTGAAAACAAAAGTGCTGGACTTATTTAAAAGAAAACAGAATTGAATGCGTAGGTAGGGGCGTGGAAAGGTATTATTGGAATTTACACGTAGGTACACCCCAATTCGTTTCACTGGGTGCTCCTACACATTTAATATTCTAAATTGTGCGAATTTCGAAATTTAAAAAAAATATTATCTCGTTCTATAGCTTATAAGCTCCCAGAAGTTCGGCACGTCCTCAACGAGAACTCCATTCAAATGCGTTCTCGACTGTCAAAGATTCTTCCCACAGGCAGAAGACCCTCGTCAAACCCATAATTCCCGGACTGGATTGAACAATCACTCTCTCATCAACTGCTTACAAAGGCTTACGAAATATCCCTTCGCCGACCTTTTTTTTTTCCTCCTTCGGACAAAGACACGCGGAAACGACAAAGGTTGGACGTGAATAAGGTATGACGAGGTTGGTAGGATGAGTAAAATGCGGGGGGAAAAACGGAAATGTTTAGCGGAAAGCTGAAAATGGTTTTGGACGCTTCCATCCACTCCGATCGGCCTCAAAATTTGACATTATCCGTTTCAAGAGGTCTAGATTCGAAAACCAAAATTTCCGTCCGCCATCCGGGCCGTTTTGAGCAGTAGGATTTTTTTTTTTTAAACCTGAAAGTTTGACAAAATACTCACTTTACCATCTAGTTGTGCCCGCAAGGTTTTCAGCCCGATCGCCCAAACCCGTGGGGCGCTATGGGAGGGATTTTATGAAGGGTTTTGGCTATGGTTTCGAGTTAGGTGTCGTTTTCGAAGTATTTTTGGACGTATAATCCATTTTTTGGGGTCCCGGAACGATCCGATTTCACTATTGCGATCTATAGGGCTTTCATGGGGCTAGAAATGGGATTTTTGAAGGATCCCAGGAGGTCAAATATTTTTCAAGTAAAAAACAAACAAAATTTCTTTTTGAAAAAAAAATATTAAAAAATAATTATTCTTTTCTTTTTTTGAAAAATAAAATCTAAAAAAACATTTTTAATATTTTTTTCATTAACACAGAATTAAATTTCTGCACGAGTAACCTATAACAAAGAATAACACCCTTGTGTAAAATTTGCAGCGTTTTTGTAGGTATCAAGATTCGAGTTTCAAGTTTCCCATTTGATATTGCAAGTTTCATGATTCACTTATTCCTCCTACACATTTAAGTATTGAGATTTGGGTTTTTTTGTTTTTTCAAAAGTTTGAAACCCTGTTTTTCTCTACTTTTGGAACTTCAAAATGCCACAAGGTGCAACGTTTTGTTGGTTTCAAACTTTTCTCCTTATCTAATCGCCGAACTGAATTTTTTAAGACCAATTTCAGAATTTTCTGGCTGCTAGAAATAGCCTAGAGTAAAAATGACCCCTCCTCAACCTCCTCCTGTACGGGTTGGAGCTTTAATTCCAACTTTCAACTAGGGGGCCGTTGAGGGGAGGCAGCCGTGTCCTCGTCAGACACCCCAAGGCCCACCACCATCCCGACATCCTGTCAACCGCTCCAGCATCTTTTTTTACCACTTTTGAAGCAACTGATACGCCACAGGGAGCAACTTTTTGGTGGTTTCGTATTTTTCTCGTCATCTACTCGCCAAAACTAATTTGTGGTATTTTTTCAAGTTTTTATCAGAAAAAGTTTAATAATATTATCCTGTTTTTCTCCACTTTTGGAGGTGACATGCGCCGCGTGGAGCAACGTTTTGGTGGTCAAACTTTTTTTCGAGAACCACACTCGCCAAACTGAATAGTTCAAGATCAATTTCAGATTTTTCCGACCACTAGCAGGGTGGCCGCCAAGCTGGGAAAAATTAATTTCCTGACTTTTCCCTGCAAAAATACCTAATTTCCAGACCCGAAATTATTCAAAATCTGAGATTTTAATAATTTAATTATTAATAATAATAATTTAATCTGACATTTTATAAATTCTGATAATATTAATCGCTTGAATTTTTTTTTTTCTCAGGGAGATACTGGGGATGATTTCAAGTAGGTACGTGTGAAAGGCGTACTTGAAATCATCCCCAGTATCTCCCTGAGATTTAACACTGCTTTGAGGGGTGAACAGGTTAAATAACCCTCGCTCAATCCATGATTTTTTTTTTTTGTTATTGAAAGTTGATTAGAAAATACATAAATTTTTACACCAAACAATCGTGTGAATGGGGATATTATATCTGTAACGGGAATTCCGCCAACTCATTGAACTTGTGCGGGCAACATGGATGAAGAGTGAGGGGAAAACAAACCCGGCAAAGTCGCTCCCAGCAAAATTAAAAAATTATCATCATTTTCGGGACGGAAGAGAGGGACAAACTTGTCACCAAACAAAATTCGTATTTTAATACAATTTTTGATTTTTTTTTTTTTTTTTTTTTTTTAATCAAAAATTTTTCCCTGACTTGTGACCGATTTCCCTGACTTTTCCATTCCCTGACTTTTCCAGGTTTTCCCTGACTTTTCCAGATGGCGGCCACCCTGCACTAGAAGTGCCCTAGAATAAAGCTGATTCTCGTTCTCCTCGTCATCCTCTAGGGGGCCAGCCTTCTCCCAACTTCTCCCCTTCTTTTAGCTTTTTGATATTGAATAGGTTTTCTTTTTATCCTTAAAGAAATGCAGGATGAGAGTTAAAGGATTCATTTGGAAGCTGAAATCCATTTGTACACCTTCTTTGGCCACCTCTCAGCCAATGATCACCAGTTTCCTCCTCGCTAGCCCCCCCCCCCCCCCCCCCCCCCGAGCACACTTATATTGTTGTTTGCCAATATTTCATTGGGGGTGGGGGGGGGGTCGATTTTCTGGGAGCGGGGGGGGGGGGGCTCCCATCAACACAGTCAACCTCCGCACGGACGCGTCATCTCCCCTCCAAAATCCAATTTCCTGTCAACTGGATCTGCCAGTAATTTTTGAACATTTTAAACACTTTTTTTAAACCACTTTGAGCCAACTTTTTAGTGGTTTCAGACTTTTATCGTACTAGGCTCGCCAAACTGATTTTTTTAGGCCAATTTCAAATTTTTCTGACATCCAGAAGCGCCTTAGAATAAAGGTGGTCTTCCTAGGTCATCCTCCTCCTCGATCATCCTCTTTCTCTCCTCCTCCATCAACCAGACTTACCAGTTTCACATTCTTCCACAGAAATTGTGAGGTCTTCAATCTTCAACTTCAAGCTCCAAGTTTCATAATTCTGGTTTCAAGATTCGAGTTGCTAGTTTCTATTTTCATCTTTTGTATTGTTAGTTTCAAGTTCAAGTACAGACAGGGAGAATATTATATTTAGCCTTTTCATTGTATTGGGGGCTGTTCACCGACCAAGTCGCGCCACCAGTTGAGTATTTGTTTCTGTTCCTCGACGAATTTTCCGTCCGCCATTGCACTTTGTGCAGTTTTCAACCGAAGTATCTCTTTCCCCTTGTACGGCTCCCAAACTGCAAGTCCGGACCCTTCGGGCGTCGGGTTGCTGCGGACAAAAAACGTCGAGTTAATAAAGAACAGTTGACAGGAATGCTTCAATAAGGCTGCAGCTCACTCGTAGTAGGCGAAATTGACCAAATATTTGATGAGTTCTTTGGATTTCCGGACGTCCATTTTCTTCGGGCCGGAACGTTTCATTTGGGTTGCATACTTCCGCAAGTTGAATAACATGAAAAGCTCATCTGCGTGACAGGCCACTGGAATAAAATAAGCAATGAGTGAAAAAAGGCCAAGCTGAACTCACTCGATGTGGCTCAAAATAAGGCATTGAGGTTTGTGACTGGTGGGTGCGTGGTCTTCCCTAATCTTGGCAATGGAGCTCCCATCAGCGAGTGCCAGGAGAGAAATAAGTGCTTTTATGCTCAATGAACGGATGCAGAGGAATGTCATTAAATGATGGTCTTATAACTGAAAACGCAGACAAATTTCACAAGCAGGGTCAAAGAGATCCAAGACTGGTGTGAGTCTTGACATTCGGCAGCCCCCGGGGTGGATATTCCCCTGAAGACAGCTCTTCTCCTGTATTAGACTGAGGATATTTCTAAGACAGACACACGCTATCATAAAGGCCGATGCCATTGAGACAATTCAGACCCGCTATCCCATGCCAATTTGGTATACAACGATGACTTGGTGGCTGGTGCAAGTTCAAATGCGGGTGCAGGAGTGTATTCTGCTTTGCTGCGTGCCCCTGTTGGCTTAGCAGCCTCGAACTTTGAAGGAGAAGTTCATGCTATGGTGAAGGCTCTGCTGGAGCTAAAGCGCAGAGATACCCGAGGGCTGTCTTGTCGGTGGACTCCCAGGCTGCAATTCAAGCGATTGAATCCCTTCCCCACTGACTCGGTGGATGTCAGGGAATGTTCCATCCTTGGAACCTTCTAGCCAGCTTGGGAAACTTGAGATGATCTTGGAAACCCTTAGATACCTTGAGACCTGCCCTGCAAGCCTTGAACAGTTCTGGAAAGCTTGGCACTAAATTTGCAAGGCTTGGACAGCTCTGGAAGTCCACCCGCCAATGTGGTTTCCAAGACATGCCAATATCGTGCCAAGCTGGATAAGGGTTTTCAAGTCTTGCCAAGACGGTCCTAAGCTCTCCAGACCAGTCCAAGGCTTGCAAAGTTGGTTCAGGGTCGCTAACGGTTTTAAAGGCTTGCCAACGTGGTCACAAGCTTTGGAAACTTTGTCAACAAACGACAGGAGTGGATCAACGCCCATGGTCGGAGATGCAATTCCATTTTTGGAGTTAATCGCACTGCCCTCAGCCAAAGAGGTCTCTATACCACTAATTCTCATCGTGTCTGTTTGCTTGTGAGTGTGTCACAGGCCTTCTCCTCCTGTAAACGCGATAAAAATACGGCGATTTTGGTTTATTATTCTTGGAATAATACACCTATGTTTTCGCGACGGGGGTCGACGACTCCGATCGGGCTCAAAATTTGACATTATCCGTTTCAAGAGGTCTACATTCTAAATCCGAAATGTCCGGCCGCCGTCCGCCGTCCAGGCCGTTTTGGGCAGTAGGAATTTTTTTAAAAATCTGAAATTTTTACAAAATACTTGGTTTACCATCTAGTTGTGCCCGCAAGGTTTTCAGTCCGATCGCCCAAACCCGTGGGGCGCTATGGGGCTATAATGGGGCTACGGGAGGGGGTTTTTGAAGGCTTTTAGCTATGGGATCGAGTTAGGTGTCGTTTTCGAAGTATTTTTGGACGTAGAATCCTTTTTTTTTTTGGGTCCCGGAACGATCCGATTTCACTGGGGCGATCTTTAGGGCTTTCATGGGGCTAAAATTGGATTTTTGAAGGATCCCAGGATTTTAAATATTTTTCGAGTAAAAAATAAAGAATTTTTGAAAAAAATCCAAAAAAACATTTTTATGAGATAAAAAAAAAAAAATTTAATTTTTTCATTGACAGAATTAAATTTCTGCACAAGTAACGTATATCAAAGAATAATAAACCCTTGTGAAAAATTTGCAGCGTTTTTTCTCGGATTCAGATACCGGGTTGCACGAATTTTTTGGCGCTCTCGAATTCGCTCAACTAATTTTTTTCGAATTATTCGGTCATTAACCGACGGATTTTTTTGACGTTTCGTCCGTATCCTACCTAGAGATCCGAATTTTAATACGTAATCCCAAAAAACCGACTTCCGACGATGAGCGAATTTAGACGGCGAGTTTATTTTAAAACGAAAGATTTCTTTAAATCGCGCCTGAAAACGGGGCGGGCGTAACCGGCGGGTGAAACTGGGTCGGCCTGCTCCAACAGTCTCTACCCTCCCACCCTCACTCACAGTTCGGTCTACACAGTCGGTCTTCCAACTCGGGCGAGAAAAGGCCCCTCAAATCAAAATATATCAGCTAGGTAACCCACACAGGTAGTTCTATTATTATTGAGGATGGACTTTTCAAATGACTGGCACTTTAACAGGGGGGCCTTACTTTGCTCAGCTTTGTATTGGACAAGAAATTTACTGTAACTGATCCATTACCCGCTCGGCCGCCTACGTACGTAGTTATATTATTATTGAGGGTGGACTTTTCAAATTTGAGCACTTTGATGGTTGGGGGGGGGGGGGGGGGCTTGCCTCGCTCGGCTATCATTTCACCGGCCAGGGGGGGTTGATGTTGAAGGAGCAGTTGACCTAGATGTTTGAACGTTCCTTAATTCATAGCGCCCCACGGGCTTTTTTCCTGTGAGATGTTTGGTAAGATAAACCAGTATCTGGTAGGTCAGCCAAGAATAGCATCAAAGCCAAAATTTCGTCCAATGTGGGACTTGACCAAACTTTGCGCTCTGAAGGGAAGACATGGGAAGGCTTACTTCCACCAACCAATCGACCCCCACCCGATAATCCCCCAAGTTTCAAATTTGCAGAGTTCACGTATGACCTTTTCCCTTGCAAGTTTCAAGATTCACTTGCTGCGTCTAAAACACGACCTACCTTTGGAGCGTTTTCCCATCATGAAGTCTGTCAGAGAGACTTCCCCCCTGTGCTCCAAGTAGTACACCCAGATGGGGCCTTTGTGGGATTCGGCGACGGATAACGCGGGATACACGAACGCCAAGTCCATGAAAAACTAGAAACAATAAAATATCCGTAATAATTTGAGTTTGACGAGGTCGTTTGTTTTGGTTGTTTCACTCACCTTTGCCAGGTTGTGGGAGAACCGGTCGAACCCATCGCCCTGGAAATACGCCGTTTTTACTTTTTCGGTGGCGTTCGGGACGTCTTCTTCTTTCATCAGCATCTTCAAAAAGCTGGGTACCAAAATTTAACATTGATTCACTGTCATTAGGTAGCGTTTTGACTATAACATGCAGCACTTACTTTTTAAGAAGTTCATCTAGAGTGGCAGACATCTGTTTGAGTTGCTCTGTACCCAACATCTGCTCCGCTGTGATAAACGAGAAATGTGCTTTTTATTTTTGCCGCTGTTGCATTCGTATCGAAAGTGGGTTGTCTATATCGCCTGAATATTCTTGTTGAGCACACACATATGAAAAGAGCGGCCCACTAGGCCGCAATGGCCGACCCCGGCGGGACGACTGGGGGGTGGCTGGCATAGCTGGAGGGTGGTTGGCATAGCTGGGGGGGAGGGGGGTGGCATAGCTGGAGGGTGATTGGCATCACTGGGGGGGGGGGGGGGGCTGGCATCACTGGGGGGGGGGGGGGCACTGGCATAGCTGGAGGGGGGGGGGGTGGCTGGCATAGCTGGAGGGGGGTGCCATAGCTGGAGGGTGATTGGCATAGCCCGGGGGGGGGGGGGGGGCTGGCATAGCTGGAGGGTGATTGGCATAGCCCGGGGGGGGGGGGGGGGGCTGGCATAGCTGGAGGGTGATTGGCATATCTGGGGGGGGGGGGCGGCGGCGGTGGCATAGCTGGGGGTGATTGGCATAGCTGGGGGGGGGCGGTGGCATCGCTGGGGGTGATTGGCATAGCTGGGGGGGGGGGGGGCATAGCTGGAGGGGGGGGGGTGGCTGGCATAGCTGGAGGGTGATTGGCATAGCTGTAGGGTGGTTGGCCTTAGCCAGGGGAGGGCTGGTGTAGCCGGAGGGTGGCCGGTGTGGGGGTTTTACTTAGAATATGCACTAGATGATCGTACCTACTACGTGCTGATTACTGAATGTTGTAACTGAAAGAATGAAAAAACACTTGGTAGAGAGTTTACACGAGAGTGAGAAATCTTTTTAATATCTGTTTGTATCATTGAATGTCACCCCACATGTGCTCATCTATGATGGAATGACCACTTAGTTTCAACACTCCCCCTTAAGTGGGCACTACTCCCAAAAAGTTTTGGAATCTCTTGAACTTCGGATTTGTTAAAGCGCCAAAGCCATTCCTGTTCTGTCTGCGTCAATACAGCACTTCCAACTTTTAGGTTTACAAATTCGGCTTGATCTCCGACCTCAGGAACGACACCATGTGAAGAAGATTCAGAAAAACAGTTTTGCGGTTCGATGTTGCTGATCTCAAAAGACAGGTTTACTGGCACAACCTCCTTTTGTATACCGGACTCTATGATGCTAGTTTCGGCACCAGTTTCCCCTGTTGGTAGCGGCGAACTCTGAGATTCAACTGTCGTTTCTGGCACAGGACTCTCCCAACTGGTAACTTCAATGACGTTATCTCCAATGTTGAAGATTTCTGGTCCGACTTCAGCCGCTTGCAAGACTTTTTGATCTTCAAACAATATGACATCTCTTGCTTTGATTACTACAGTTGGATTTGTGGGATCAAACAGGCGATAACCCTTTGTATCCTCACAGTAGTCCACGAAGATGTATTCCTTACTCTTCGGATCCCATTTCGTTCTTCTTTGCTTTGGAACATGAACAAAAGCTTTGCATCCGAACACTCTGAGATGTTTCAAAACGACGTTTCTTCCTGTCCACATTTCTTCAGGAGTTTTCTTAGACTGCGCCGAAGTTGGTGCTCTGTTCATCAGGTACACACTAGCCTTCAAGGCTTCTTCCCAGTAGCGTTCGTTGAGGCCTGCATCTTGAAGCAAGCATCTCGCTTTCTCCACTATGGTACGGTTAACCCTTTCAGCGACTCCTGGTGAGGAAGGAACTGTCGTCTGATGTTCTATGCCATGCGTATTCAGGAAGGCTGTCGAAGTTTTATTCACATATTCAGTACCATTGCTGGTCCTGAGAACTTTGATGTGTTTTCCAGTTTGTTTTTCAACCATACTTTTAAATTGTGGAAAAACCTCCTTCACTTCACTCTTACGGCGAAGGAAATATAGAAATGTTTTCTTGGAATGATCATCTGTGAACGTCAGAACGAAACGTTTTCCACCCAAACCTGCTAAAGGCACACAGACATTTGAATGAACCAATTCCAATAAACATTTTGTCTTGGAACGACTCTGGGGAAAAGGTTGTCTTTTCATCTTTCCTTTGACACGAGCTTCACAAGATTTGAACTGATTTGGGTTGAACTTTACCCCACGGACTACTTCATTTTTCAGAGTGAGCGTAGACCTCATATTTAAATGCCCCAAGTCTCTTGTCCCACAAAACTTGAGAATTGCCGCAAGTAACAGCATTTGATGGTTTTGTGTGCCGCATTTTGATGTCAGCTCTGGCTTCTCTGTCCGTTCGTTGTTTCTTGTACTCAAGTCTCTTGTCTCTGCCAAGAGGTACTGAAGCAAGAGTTGCTGACGTAATCAGTTCTTGGTTTTTATCGATTCTACACTGTGACGCCCATTGCCCTTTTTTTTTGCATTGATGGCATTTTGTGGCCCCGTGTCTCACTCCCGCCTGCCTGTCAAAGGTGGTAAGGGGGGTGGGGGTGAGACCCCTCTTCTCCCACCGCCGAGACGGCCTTCCTTCTGATGGATGAAGGTACTTGCCTCCCAATAATTTACCATTCTCTGTGTGTTTATATTATTGCTTTTGACATTATTTAAAGTCACATAAACGCTATGTTTGGGACCAACGCCGACAATCAGGCCTCCCTCGGCGACCATTTGCTCAGAGAAGCTGCACTGGTCAACAATTTGACCGAGGAAGCCATGGGGGCGTTTCCAGGTAAGACTAAACCAGTGAGACAGTCCACCTGTGACAACAATGCTTTGTCCGAGGTAGCTGCAGCCACTGACTGTAATACTGACGACCCTGGGTGAAACCACGTCCTCCTCGACACTTCGTGCAGGACATACCCACGGCTCCCTTCCGGAGATCCCGCAACACTTAATTTATGGCAATTTTTCACAATTATGTGCTAAAAATCACTATTTGGCTAAAAAATAAAAAATTCTGTACATTGTTTAGTTAGATGTGAACCTCAAAAAATAGATTATGCGTCAAAAATTACTCGGGGAACGCCACTTTATTTGACCTCCTGGGATCCTTCAAAAATCCCATTCGTAGGATTTGTAGCCCCGTGTGTAGGGGTTTCGGCCATGATAACGAGTAGGGTCTCGTTTTCGAAGTATTTGTGGACGTAGAATCCATTTTTCTGCGTCCCGATTTCACCGTGAGGGTCATGACCACTATATGACTTTTTACACTAGATAAAATGTCATGATAATTGTGATATTCCATCCAGAAGGGGGAAATTTGATTATAAGGGAGGATAAAAATTTACATGAGAAATTTCCGTGTTTCTATTAATTAAATTATTCTGAAGATCAAAAAATTTGATCATTTTTCTGGAAAATTGCCTCCCCAATAATATAATAAATAAATCCCTTAAAAAAAAAAAAAATTGACAACAAACATTGAAAACAAAACATTGAAAAAAAAAAAAAAAAAAATGGACGGTAGACCCATGGTTCTACAGTCAGATCATTTAATAATGATTAATTTTACGCAATTTTTCCACCCAAAAAATGTTTGTCGACCTATACTAAGTCTTGTCGAGTAGAAACAGTTTCTAGTAACCAACCGACCAATCATCACATTGTGATTCTAGTTTTCGCGATTATGTTGCGTAACGCTTTTTTGTGTCGTGACGGGAAAAAAAATGAAAACGTCCTGTTAATCATTATTAAATGATAAAAACCTGACGACATCGTCCGCCCAAAATCTACCGGGGACCAAACAAAAAAAATTGCAAATTTTACAGCAGGGTTTATTATTCTTTGATATAATATATCAATGTAACATAATATTATTATGTTACTTGTGCAGAAATTTAATTCTGTGTCAATGAAAAAAGTTTTAGAAAAACATTTTTTTTTTTTTTTTTCAAAAATTTTTTGCTTTTTACTTGAAAAATATTTGACCTCCTGGGATCCATCGAAAATCCCATTTGTAGCCCCACGAAAGCCCTATCGATCGCCTCAGTGAAATCGGATCGTTCCGGGACCCCCAAAAATGGATTCTACGTCCAAAAATACTTCGAAAACGACACCTAGCTAAAAGCCTTCAAAAACCCCTCCCGTAGCCTCATTTTAGCCCCATAGCGCCCCACGGGTTTGGACCATCGGGCTGAAAACCTTGCGGGCACAACTAGATGGTAAACCAAGTATTTTGTCAAAATTCCAGATTTAAAAAAAAATTCCTACTGCCCAAAACGGCCCGGACGGCAGACGGCGGATAGTAATAATATAGACCTCTTGAAACGGATAATGTCAAATTTTGAGGCCGATCGGAGTCGTCGACCCCCGTCGCGAAAACATAGGTGTATTAGTCCAAGAAAAATAAACCAAAATCCCACTAAGATGAGGGGACATAAGCCTTAACACGGTCGGATTCGTTCAAATAAGAAATAAGAAGAGGTAAAGGTGTTGCAATACGCGCGATACTTTGTGCCCACGAGCGTGACGAGGTCCTTAGATTTTAATATTAAATTTTCCACGATTCCGTGATTTTTATTTTATATTTTTAAGTTTTTATAAACGTCAAACGATTGGCTCCGAAATGTATTTTTGTTTGGTGATGCCGAACTGGGTTTTATTATTTCGTTCCTCTAAAAGATGTCATGAATATCAAAGAAATTCGTTACAAGAAAAAAGGCAAAATTGTTGCGCAAGTGACTAATATAAAACACCACTTTCCTTTCCGAGAAAACAAATTCGTCTTGATCGACCAATTGAAGCGGTAAGTTGGGTTCATTATTGTATAAGTTTTTAGTAGGAGCGATTCCCAAAGTCACAATGTCACTACCAACAATTCGTTAAAATGAAAAATTCCATGTTTATCCATTTATATGGTCTTAGTCGGCTTCTCACTATGAGGGGGAACTTGGCAGCATAAATAAGGAAGACGAAAAAGATGAATCTCCTCGTCCTCGGGCGGGGCTCCAATGTTATCGGACTGTGGGGGGGGGGGACTGGCTAAGGCCAGCCAACCTGAACCTCTCCAACCTGGCCTCAGACCCTTTCTACTCGGTTTTCGATCATGAATAGTTGTTTTCTTACAGAAATACAGGATGTCGGTCTTTTGGAATTCAAATTTAGATTCAGCTTGAAAAAAATGTATGGGGAAACGATACTAAAGAATGTTACAGTATAAGTTGGTAATCATTCGAAAAAACTAAGGGACTCTAGAGAAAGCAATATTGCTGTTGACGCCCCAATGTAAAATGGGAAGAACTCTAATTGGGTAATGCAATTTCAATTGGTTGATGATTTGATCCAGCGTGTGCAGAGATAGGGGGGGGAGGGGGCTCAGCAATCCTTCTACGCCCGCCCCTTCCCGGACACAACATTCTTTAAAACTGGCCTAGATTCTATTTTGAAAACTTGCAACCCTTTTTTGAACTACTTTGAGCCAACCTTTTTAGTTTTTCAGATTTTTACCGTCATCTACTCATCGAGCTGGATTTTTTTTTTTTTTTTAGACCAATTTCAAAATTTTCCAACTTCTAGAAGTATTTTGGAATAAAAATCAACATCCTCAGTCATCCTCCTTGGGGTACTCTTTTTGGGGCACTTTGAGCCAACTTTTTGGTGTTTTCAGACTATTCTCGTACTGTTCTCGCCAAGCTTTTTGGTTTATTATTCTTGGAATAATACACCTATGTTTTCGCGACGGGGGTCGACGACTCCGATCGGGCTCAAAATTTGACATTATCCGTTTCAAGAGGTCTACATTCAAAATCCGAAATGTCCGTCCGCCGTCCGCCGTCCAGGCCGTTTTGGGCAGTAGGAAATTTTTTAAAAATCTGAAATTTCGACAAAATACTTGGTTTACCATCTAGTTGTGCCCGCAAGGTTTTCAGTCCGATCGCCCAAACCCGTGGGGCGCTATGGGGCTATAATGAGGCTACGGGAGGGGTTTTTTGAAGGCTTTGGGGTATGGGATCGAGTTAGGTGTCGTTTTCGAAGTATTTTTGGACGTAGAATCCATTTTTTGGGGTCCCGGAACGATCCGATTTCACTGGGGCGATCTTTAGGGCATTCGTGGGGCTAAAAATGGGATTTTTGAAGGATCCCAGGATGTTGAATATTTTTCGAGTAAAAAATACAGAATTTTTGAAAAAACACATTTTTGAACAAAAAATCCAAAAAAAAAATTTTTTTTGAGATAAAAATCCAAAAAAAATTTTTTTTTTAATTTTTTCAATGACAGAATTAAAGTTCTGCACAAGTAACGTATATCAAAGAATAATAAACCCTTGTGTAAAATTTGCAGCGTTTTTTTTTTCTTTTTAATATGATGACCAAAATCGTGTCACTCTTCTCCTCGTCATTGGGCTGCAGCTTGGCCTGAAGCCAGCCAACCCCCGACCTCTCCCAGCTGGCCTCTGACCTCTTCTACTCACTTTCGATAACAAATGGGTAGTTTTTTTGGTTTATTATTCTTGGAATAATACACCTATGTTTTCGCGACGGGGGTCGACGACTCCGATCGGCCTCAAAATTTGACATTATCCGTTTCAAGAGGTCTACATTCTAAATCCGAAATGTCCGTCCGCCGTCCAGGCCGTTTTGGGCAGTAGGAATTTTTTTTAAAATCTGAAATTTTGACAAAATACTTGGTTTACCATCTAGTTGTGCCCGCAAGGTTTTCAGTCCGATCGCCGAAACCCGTGGGGCGCTATAGGGCTTTCATGGTGCTAAAAATGGGATTTTTAAAGGATCCCAGGATGTTAAATATTTTTCAAGTAAAAAATAAAGAATTTTTGAAAAAAAAAATCCAAAAAAAATTTTTTTGAGATTAAAATAAAAAAAAAATTTTTTTTTTAATTTTTTCATTGACAGAATTAAATTTCTGCACGAGTAACGTATATCAAAGAATAATAAACCCTTGTGTAAAATTTGCAGCTTTTTTTTCTTAAAGAAGTACAGGATGACGGTTTTTTGGAAATCCAGTTTCAAATTTGGATTCAGTGCGAAGAAATGTATGTGAAAACTATACTGAAGAATTTAGAATATTGGAATATGATAGAAGAGGAGAAATTTTAAGTCTCCTTAATCATTGAAAAAACTTTAGGACATTAGGGTGAAAAAAAACGCTGTAAATTTTACACAAGGGTTTATTATTCTTTGATAGACGTTACTTGTGCAGAAATTTAATTCTGTCAATGAAAAAAAAAAGAAAAAAAATTTTTTTTATTTTTATTTTTCAAAACAAATCTCTTTTTTTTGGATTTTTTGTTTCAAAAAATCTTTCTTGAAAAATCGTTATTTTTTACTCAAAAAATATTTAACCTCCTGGGATCCTTCAAAATCCCATTTTTAGCTCCATGAAAACCCTGTAGATCGCAACAGAGAAATCTGATCGTTACGGGACCCCAAAAAATGGATTCTACGTCCAAAAATACTTCGAAAACGACACCTGACTCGATCCCATAGCCACAAGCCTTCAAAAAAAAACACGTAGCCCCATTTTAGCCCCATAGCGCCCCACGGGTTTGGGCGATCGGACTGAAAACCATGAAGTGCTCTCTGGCGGTCAGAAAATGAACTAAAAGCACGAATTCACGAGATTAGAAAAGGTGAAATCGCAAGGAAAATAGTCGTTCGGATTTGTTCTGACGCTAGCGTGACGATACAGACAATATTCATGTTCACCAACGTAACATAACCAAAAATAAAGAAGATTTTTTGTAGGTACACTTTCTACTTTTTGTGCGAGTGCGCTCGGGCGGATTAGTTAAAGTGTCACCGCGGGAAAATTCAAAACGCCAAATATTCACTAGTGATTTCCTCTGCTATGACACCTAATTTCTCAGTGCTAACTGTACTGAGTACTTTGTTCATTACTAGTTCAACTATGTTCGGCCGAATTTTCCCATTTCTCTGACCTTGTTCCCTAGCCCATTGTGAGAAATTATTCATTTCTTGGCCCTGCGAGGGAGAGAAGGGCAGTGTGCAGAGGTTTTGGTTAATTATTCTTGGAATAATACAGCTATGTTTTCGCGACGGAGGTCGACGACGCGGATCGGCCTCAAAATTTGACATTATCCGTTTCAAGAGGTCCAGATTCCACAAGCAAAATGTCAGAGCCGAGAAAGAGCCTGGAGCGTCAAGACCTGGGACAGCAATCACCTCCAGACTCTGCGAGTGTAAACGAGACATGAGCAGTTGAGGGCACAATGTAGAAGACGAAAGTCGAAATAACCTGACTTTTCAACTTTTTTTGTTTGCCTACATTTCGAAAACTTAGCGTTTCTTGGTAAAACACATACGGAGCAAAATTAAAGGAAACAAAATTTCCTACGGAATGCAAATACTGCATGGGGTGATCGGAACAATATTAAGGCCGCTAGAGCTCGCTGAATAAATGCAACTTTTTCGACACCTATTTGATCAATTCTATTTGATTGTTGTGTTCCAAATAAAGTTAAGTTGGTAAAATTTACAGATGAAACTGTACATTTAATGTAAAGTTTGTTTTCATAGTACTGCGGGTGTGGGTGTGTGTGTGTTACACTTCCCTCAATAATAAGGCATATCCTGGCTAATTTACTAAACTTTTATTTAGGTACCACAATCGACAAATATCTGAAATTTAGATTTAGGGTCCGCAGTAGACATTTTTGCGCCAAAACGTTTGGGAACCCCCGCTGTAAGGGTTAGTCAAAGAGATCATGTGGCATCGTTGGCAAAAGGGCCCTTTCACCAGCCGCTCAGAACCGTATTTTTGAATCCAACAATCGGAATCGTAATGCCACCATCCCCCCACCACCACCAAATGCCACCATCCGCCCCTGTCTACATTTTGTCAGCACTTCCGCACGCCTACCCTGAGATGTAACTAACCTGATGAAAAATGCATTTGTTTCTAGAAACAAGTTACCATGAAAGTATCAACGGTGATTTTAGCTGCTGTTGTGGCCATGGCGATGGTGTTTGGGGCGTACGCAAGTCCAGCGCCAAAACCAGAAGATGAATTAAATAAAATTGATCCTTACTGTTAATTCACAAACTATGTATTGAATGGTTTGGCAGTGTCTGTGCACATATCATAAAATGACGTAAATGTTTTGTTGCTGCTTTACTCCTTGAACATCCACTTTTCTTGTATTTATTCATTGGGCTTAACTGAATCAGGTTGTTGTTGTCTGGGCTATCACCCTTTCACCCTTTCACCCTTCACCCTTCTGCCTCTGTTATAATATTGTCCAGGGCTCCTGGCCAGCGGGCCCACAACGGTTTAGGTGAAAAATTCCTCGAAACATGGTTTACAATATGACATATTGTAACAAACATTTTGTTTGAGGATTTCACGAGTAAGATTGTATCGAGTAGGTCAGAAGGTCAATTTTGAGATTGATTAATTGGGTTTTAGGAGAAGTGAATAATCAACCAAAATGGGCCCGGGAACCGACCGTTGACTAATACTTTTTTCTGAAAGAACTTCATAATTTGAAGGCATAGCAGTGAGTTTTGGGCTCCTACGGTGTAATACGAATTTCCAGAGCACTGTCGAAAATTTCAACTTTGAATCTGGAGGGAAAAGTGGCGCTACTCTCTCATTGGCTGCTACACGGCCGCCATTTCCGCTGTCACCTCCGGCAGATTCCCGTCGGTCCCTTCTTATGCTAGCGCACTCTGGCGGATTAGTAAAAGTGCCACTGCGGGAAAATTCAAAACGCCAAATATTCACTAGTGATTTCCTCTGCTCAGACACCTAATTTCTCAGTGCTAACTGTACTGAGTACTTTGTTCATTACTAGTTCAACTATGTTCGGCCGAATTTTCCTATTTCTCTGACCTAGTTCCTTGGCCCATTATCTTTAAAAACCCCATTTAAAAAAAAAAAACTCGGCCCCTTGACCACTGGATGATCTTTGCTTGGAGCCTACAGCTAAAATTCAAGAAACATGTCCAAATATATCATGGAAGAAGGAAAGGGAGCTCCACTCCGCGTTACAAGACCTGCCCAGAAGCTCCCCTCCTTTTCAATAAATCCCCCCCCCCCCCCCATTTGTTCCGGCATTCGACCACTAGCGACACCTCTGGGAGTATCCTCAATACTAATAAGGGCCAAGGAGTTTGCCTTTACGTCCACAGATCGCGCCAGGTTACACCCACCTGTTCTTTTTTGCTATCTTTCAGGCAGCCAGCCTTTTGTGCATTTGGGATCCAACGCTGTAAAGGTTAGTCAAAGAGATCATGTGGCATCGTTGGCAAAAGGGCCCTTTCACCAGCCGCTCAGAACCGTATTTTTGAATCCAACAATCGGAATCGTAATGCCACCATTCCGCCCCCCACCACCAAATGCCACCATCCGCCCCTGTCTACATTAACATTTTGTCAGCACTTCCGCACGCCTCCTACCCTGAGATGTAACTAACCTGAAGAACAATGCATTTGTTTCTAGAAACCAGTTACCAGAAAGTTACCATGAAAGTATCAACGGTGATTTTAGCTGCTGTAGTGGCCATGGCGATGGTGTTTGGGGCGTACGCAAGTCCAGCGCCAAAACCAGAAGAGGAATTATATAAATTTGATCCTTGGTGTTAATTCACAAACTATGTATTGAATGGTTTGGCAGTGTCTGTGCACATATCATAAAATGACGTAAATGTTTTGTTGCTGCTTTACTCCTTGAACATCCACTTTTCTTGTATTTATTCATTGGGCTTAACTGAATCAGGTTGTTGTTGTCTGGGCTTTCACCCTTCTGCCTCTGTTATAATATTGTCCAGGGCTTCTGGCCAGCGGGCCCACAACGGTTTAGGTGAAAAATTCCTCGAAACATGGTTTACAATATGACATATTGTAACAAACATTTTGTTTGAGGATTTCACGAGTAAGATTGTATCGAGTAGGTCAGAAGGTCAATTTTGAGATTGATTAATTGGGTTTTAGGAGAAGTGAATAATCAACCAAAATTATCTTTAAAAACCCCATTTAAAAAAAAAAAAACTCGGCCCCTTGACCACTGGATGATCTTTGCTTGGAGCCTACAGCTAAAATTCAAGAAACATGTCCAAATATATCATGGAAGAAGGAAAGGGAGCTCCACTCCGCGTTACAAGACCTGCCCAGAAGCTCCCCTCCTTTTCAATAAATCCCCCCCCCCCCCCCCATTTGTTCCGGCATTCGACCACTAGCGACACCTCTGGGAGTATCCTCAATACTAATAAGGGCCAAGGAGTTTGCCTTTACGTCCACAGATCGCGCCAGGTTACACCCACCTGTTCTTTTTTGCTATCTTTCAGGCAGCCAGCCTTTTGTGCATTTGGGATCCAACGCTGTAAGGGTTAGTCAAAGAGATCATGTGGCATCGTTGGCAAAAGGGCCCTTTCACCAGCCGCTCAGAACCGTATTTTTGAATCCAACAATCGGAATCGTAATGCCACCATCCGCCCACCACCACCAAATGCCACCATCCGCCCCTGTCTACAATAACATTTTGTCAGCACTTCCGCACGCCTACCCTGAGATGTAACTAACCTGAAGAACAATGCATTTGTTTCTAGAAACAAGTTACCATGAAAGTATCAACGGTGCTTTTAGCTGCTGTAGTGGCCATGGCGATGGTGTTTGGGGCGTACGCAAGTCCAGCGCCAAAACCAGAAGAGGAATATATTGGAGTAGATATATTGTGTTAATACACAAACTATGTATTGAATGGTTTGGCAGTGTCTGTGCACATATCATAAAATGACGTAAATGTTTTGTTGCTGCTTTACTCCTTGAACATCCACTTTTCTTGTATTTATTCATTGGGCTTAACTGCATCAGGTTGTTGTTGTCTGGGCTTTCACCCTTCAGCCTCTGTTATAATTTTGGCCCGGGCCTCTAAAATAGCGACACCTCTGGAAGTATCCTCGATATGTACTAATAAGTGCCCAGGAGTTTGCCTTTACGTCCACAGATCGCGCCAGGTTACGCCCACCTGTTTTGAAATCTCTCAGGCAGCCCGCCTTTTGTGCATTTTTTTTTTTTTTTTTTTTTTTTTAGAGAGCAAATGAATTTCAAACAGCCTATCTTGGAGGTTGGGGGGTAGTAGCATTTGACGCCGTCGGGAGGGAGAAGGTTTTATTTCCCAAACATTTGTCAGCCACAAATGCCGAGAACTTCTGATCCCTTAACTAATAACATTATTATATGGCTAAGCGGGTCCGTGAAATGTTCAGTTCCCAAGTAAACTCAGTCGTGAAAGGGTAAAGCTCACCTCCCACGATGATGCATACTCAGATTCCTCATATTATCGCCAATTTGGAGGGATCGAAACTACCAATTTTTCGTTTTGGTTGATTATTCTTGGAATAATACACCTGTTTTCGCGACAGAGATCGACGACTCCGATCGCCTCAAAATTTGACATTATCCGTTTCAAGAGGTCTTGATTTCAAAACCAAAATGTCCGTCCGCCTTCCGGACCGTTTTGGGCAGTAGGAATTTTTTTTTTTTTTTTAATCTGAAATTTTGACAGAATACTCGGTTTACCATCTAGTTGTGCCCGCAAGGTTTTCAGCTCTATCGCCCAAACCCGTGGGGCGCTATGGGGCTACGGGAGGGGTTTTTGCACGTTTTGGGGTACCTATGATATCGAGTGGAGTGTCGTTTTCGAAGTATTTTTGGGCGTGGAATCAATTTTTGGGGGTTCCAGAACGATCCCGTCCCATCCTGGCGATTTATGGGGCTACCAATGGGTTTTTCGCAGGATCCCAGAAGGTGTTGTTTTCCAAGTTATTTTCGGCGCAAATTTTTTCGAGGTCCCATACCTGGCCAAACATTGTACAGACCAGATTTGTTCAAAATGGTATCTTACTGGCACAGAATTAATTATTGAAAAATTAACGCACATCAAAGATTAATAAACCCTTGGGTAAAACGCTGCAAATTTTACACAAGGGTTTATTATTCTTTGATACGCGTTACTTGTGCAGAAATTTAATTCTGTCAATGAAAAAAAAAAAAAAAAAAAAAACGCTGCAAATTTTACACAAGGGTTTATTATTCTTTGATATACGTTACTTGTGCAGAAATTTAATTCTGTCAATGAAAAAATTTAAAAAATAATTTTTTTTTGGATTTTTATCTCAAAAAAATTTTTTTTTTTGGATTTTTTTGTTCAAAAATGTGTTTTTCCAAAAATTCTTTATTTTTGACTCGAAAAATATTTAACATCCTGCGATCCTTCAAAAATCCCATTTTTTAGCCCCATGAAAACCCGAAAGATCGCCCCAGTGAAATCGGATCGTTCCGGGACCCCAAAAAAATGGATTCTACGTCCAAAAATACTTCGAAAACGACACCTAACTCGATCCCATAGCTAAAAGCCTTCAAAAAAACCCTCCCGTAGCCCCATTATAGCCCCATAGCGCCCCACGGGTTTGGGCGATCGGACTGAAAACCTTGCGGGCACAACTAGATGGTAAACCAAGTATTTGTTCAAAATTTCAGATTTAAAAAAAAAATTCCTACTGCCCAAAACGGCCCGGACGGCGGACGGACATTTCGGATTTTGAATGCAGACCTCTTGAAACGGATTATGTCAAATTTTGAGTCCGATCGGAGTCGTCGACCCCCGTCGCGAAAACATAGGTGTATTATTCCAAGAATAATAAACCAAAAACAATTTTTTTTAGATTTTTATTTTTCAAAAAAAATTTTTTTTTTTTGATTTTTTTGTTTCAAAATATTTTTCTTCAATAATTCTTTATTTTTTACTCGAAAAATATTTAACATCCTGGGATCCTTCAAAAATCCCATTTTTAGCCCCATGAAAGTCCTGTAGATCGGCACAGTGAAATCGGATCGTTCCGGGACCCCCAAAAATGGATTCTACGTCCAAAAATACTTCGAAAACGACACCTAACTCTATCCCATAGCTAAAAGCCTTCAGAAACCCCTCCCGTAGCCCCATTTTAGCCCCATAGCGCCCCACGGGTTTGGGCGATCGGACTGAAAACCTTGCGGGCACAACTAGATGGTAAGCCAAGTATTTGTTGACGTTTTCTGTACCTTCCTGGTTTGTAGAATAAAGAGAACTTCTATTATATTCTAATACGTTCTGTCTCTGAATAAAAGAAAATCACTTCACCCTCATGGATGTTTATAATTATTGTTTTTGTTTTTTTTTCCCCATGTCTTCCCCTATCTACATTTCTCAATCTTGTTGCAGTTTGTGGTTACGGCAAAAATAGCTTACTCATTTCAAACAAGAGATACTCTCCAGCAGCGTAAGACGTGATCATCGGTTTTGTAGTTTCTTCCTTCGAGAGATCAGTTGTTGCAAACGCTTCGGGTCCTTCAGGTTCTATCACTGGACTTAAATACCCAACGCGGGGCTGTAAAGAAAAAAAAAGTCATTCGTAGCCGTAACTGTCAATTTCAAACAGCGTAACTTACTCCTTTCATTAAGGTGGTGAGTTTGTGAGAGAACGTGGAGGGTTCAATTTCCCTCAGGCAGTCGACAACCTCTGCGGGATCGTTTTGACGACAACCCATATCGTCTGCGAGCTCGCGATTGACTGGGAGGAAGTGTTCGGGTTTTGTCAGAGCCCACACTGGGTTGATGACTCCGGAGATTGCAACACTCCGGGAGACGATGTCTGCAAAGAATGGGACGATAATGGTGTTGAAGTGGTTCGTGGATGGTGTTGTAAGTTACCTTTGGTCAGAGGGGAATGGAGCAGTAGGTGTGAGCTTCCGCCGCCTGCCGACTCGCCGAAGACTGTAATGGAGTCCGCGTTGCCGCCGAAACTGGCCACGTTCTCTTTGACCCACTTCACCGCCGCCGCCTGGTCCTTGACGCCGTAGTTGCCCGGAAATGCCGTGTGGTTGAGCGTCATCAGACCTGAAAAAGACACTGTCAGCCTGGCAGGATTCTGAGAATGTCCACTGACTGACCGTTCTCACCGAGAGGTCCCAGCCGGTAGTTGACAGTCACCAGGACGACGTCTTCGTCCATGATGAAATCGGCAAAGTCCAACGTGCCCGAGAAGCCGGCAAAGAAGGCGCCGCCATGCACGTATACCAACACTGGAAGTTGTTCTGAGGCAATCTGGAATTTGATACACGAGAGTCAGAGAAGAAGAAGAAAAGTGGAACCGTCGAACTTAAGAAGCTGCCGAAGACTCCAATGGTACACCAGAGGGTGACAAAGAAGACGCCAAAGAGGTAGAGCCGCCCAAAAAGGTTGTGATGTATCCACCTAATCATGCTCTGCTAACATGTAATGTAACTGTCAATCCCAGGGAAGTAACCCACACAGAAACTTGAAAAAAAGAGAAAGTGGACACTGAATGGATGAGAAGAAGTAAAATTAAGACGAGCAAGGTGAATGAGATAAATTCGACTATCTGCTCGACGACAAGTGAGAGTAATTGATGTGAGTCCAGTCATTAGGTGAAAAATAGAAACATATTGAGTTAGAAATGGTTTCTATGGTTCACTATGTTTTTTGGGGTGCTGAATCCGAATCTGAGGTTTGCCAACAAAATTTCGTGACGGAACATGGAGAAAAATGCAAAAAACTGAGAAAGTTTCGGGTTTTCCTTGGTTTTTTGAGTATAGCTCAAAAACTATCAACTTTGTGAAAAAAATCGTTCCTACCTTTATTAAAGAAGATTAAATTTGTTATCGTTTGAGCGCAACCGCAGCTCTGTAGGTTCAATGGATCCCGAGATACAGCACTTCAAAATTTGGCAATTTTTCTCAAAAAGTGCAATTTTTAGGTTTTGAGAATCTAGCGAGCCAAATTTCGGCAGGATCCCCTCCTGTTTGTTTTAGCTTCTGAACATTCATTTGTACGCACGAAACGAATACGAAACAAACTAAGAACGAAACAAAATAAGAAACGTCCAATCTGACCGCGCGGAGAGCGGAAGCACGTTTTTCTGAACGTTTTCGGTTGTAGCTCAGAAACTATTGGGCCGATTCCAAATTAATTTTTTTCTCGTGAAAGCTGATTAAATTCCCCGTCGCAGCTATTCCGTGTGAAATTTCGATTTGAGCTTTGCTAAGGGAGGGGCGGGCACGGCAAAAAAAGTGGCACATTGTGAATAAAACATGGTCTGCACATTTCTGCCTATAACTTGGGAACGGTTTGTCCGGTCTTACTTTTCTTTTTTTAATCAGAAAGCTTATTAAATTTTATATAAGTAACGGCACATTGCATGTCTGTTGAAACAACAAAGGTGCCGTTAGTATTCGTCGAAAAGTGTAGAAACAAGAAATTTGACCATCTACGACCACGTTTTTCAGCAAACGTTCTTCTTTCCCTCCCTTATCAAAGCTCAAATCGAAATTTCACACGGAATAGCTGCGACGGGGAATTTAATCAGCTTTCACGAGAAAAAAATTAATTTGGAATCGGACCAATAGTTTCTGAGCTACAAACGAAAACGTTCTGAAAAACGTGCTTCCGCTCTCCGTACGGTCAGATTGGACGTTTCTTGTTTTGTTTTAAATTCGTATCGTGCGTACAAATGAATGTTCAGAAGCTAAAGCAAACAGGAGGGGGTCCTGCCGAAATTTGGCTCGCTAGATTCTCAAAACCTAAAAATTGCACTTTTTGAGAAAAATTGCCAATGTTTGAAGAGCTATATCTCGGGATCCATTGGACCTACAGAGCTGCGGTTGCACTCAAACGATAGCAAATTTAATCTTCTTTAATAAAGGTAAGAACGTTTTTTTTTCACAAAGTTGATAGTTTTTGAGCTATACTGAAAAAACCAAGGAAAACCCGAATATTTTTCAGTTTTTTGCATTTTTCTCCATGTTCCGTCACGAAATTTTGTTGGCAAACCTCAGATTCGGATTCAGCACCCCAAAAACATAGAGAACCATAGAAACCATAGAAACTATAGAAACCTAATGACTGGACCTATTGGATGGCCCCAAAGAAATTGACGGTGAACAAAAAAATGGAGGACAAAAACGACGTGACAATCGGGATAGTTGGAAGCTGGAATGACTCACTCGACAGAAGAAAAGATGTGAACGAGAACAGGAGCTTGAGGAAGAAACAAGACGCGGGAAACAGCCGAGAAAACTCATCGGGGGACAAAGCAAAAAGCGTAACTTCTTCGAGGCAAGGCTTTGCCAAACTGAGAAGTTTCGACTGCTCAAGTTGTCACTAACGTCAAAACGCTGGGATATCACGATGGCGAGTGCGGAAGACGCTGAGGCCTCCAGCAAACTGATTTTGGTTGCAGTGACTAACAAACTGGCAATGCAGAAAAGCCGACGACGACAATGGACGAACAGCCGAAAGCTGGCACAGGAGAAACGTTGAGCGAAGAGAACAGAAAGGCGTTCTGGCAGCGATAAAGAACAGAAAGCGACGAGTCTGACGATTCTGTGGAACCCGAATAGGCCAAAAGGAAAAAAGAAGGATGAGAGCAGTTTGGACGAAGAAAATAGAAAATCGAAAAATAAGCAGAGGAAGATAGCGTCTTTCAAAGACAGAAGGGAGAAGCGCTAGGAAAGTTTCTTATAATGATGTCAAAGAAGTATCAATAATTGATTTAAGAATTATTCTTGAATATTTCAAATTTTGAGGCCGATCGGAATCGTCGACCTCCGTCACAAAAACATAGGTGTAAGTACCTATTATTCCAAGAATAATAAACCAAAATGGATCATCGAGGTTATCATCAAAGAAGGTTATTCAAAAATCGGCCCGGACCGAGTGTTTTTATTTCGATTCCGTTCAGATGTATTATACTGCCCTCTGGCGGCTCGTTGCCCAAAGAGTTGACGCCCAGCGAGGCAAAGTGTGACGTCACAGAACCTCATTTCTAAAACAGTTCCGCACGTATTTTTAAATTAATCATTTGTGTAGGGGGATTTTATAGGGTGCTGAATCCGAATACGTTGTTAGAAATTATGAATTCCGACCTTCTCAAGGAGCCCATTATAATTATTACAACACACGCATCCACAACCAAGGCCCCAATCCGAACTCTCTTTTAATTTCTAGAATCAACCCGCCATAAGAAGATAGAGAGATATGCTTTATTATACAAGCCTTCCGTTACAAAGGTTGGCTACAAAATACAATTTTAATCAGTAAAGAAGAAAAAATAGAGAAAGTACAAAAAAAAGAAAAAAAACAATAAGTAAGTATACTCAGGACAGACGAGAAGAAGAAAAGTTGGACATTATACCAAGACAGGAGAAAAATAAGATAATACGGCATGCTCAAGGATCAGTATAGGAGTAGTATAGTAAAGAACGATAACTGAAAGCGAAGAAAGAAAGAATTCACTCAAGAGTACAAAAAACCTTTCGTTTTAGAAGAATACTCTAGTTATAATGCCCTAATTCAAATATTATATTTTTCATAAGGCCCTTTAAATAATAGAGACGGGTTTTTTGCAATGATGACCCATTTTTGTAACTTTTGAAGCATGACGTTTCCAGGAAAAATATGTTAAAAATCATTCAAGGAGCTCATTATTCCTAGGGTGCATCTTAAAAACGCTGCAAATTTTACACAAGGGTTTATTATTCTTTGTGTGCGATAGTGGCGGCGACTCGACAAAACAAAGTTTCGCGCCACCGTCGGCCTGGCAGTGGACTGTATTTATTTCGACAAAAAAAACTTAAAATTGTTTTTCGACAAATTTACTCATTCGGAGGTGGCAGAATTTTATGGCAGCCTACCTTGATTGACGTTGCGATGATCCGGGAGGGGCCCCTCGTCTCCGTCGGTCCAGGGAATTTTCTGCCGCCGCGGTCGAATATCGCGGCCGAATAAAATTTTGCGTATTCCGAACTCGCGGACTTCAAAATGAATAATTTTAATCGATAAATTATCAATTCCGCGCTAATAGGAAAATAAATTGACGATGCGAACAGCCGGTTACGAACTCGGTGATCACTGGAATGAACGTGTCTTCGATATCGATAAATTAGGTTCGAGCTGCCAACCTTGAAACGCTAATTTACCATCTCCGAATTTTTTTGTTTTATGAAATGAATAATAAAATAAATTTTATTTTATTAGGAATTAAACATCCCGGCCGCCTTGAACGACCACGTTCGAAACAAAGTAACGAAATTCTGCTAAATGAATTGGTTGAATTGGTCTTTCACATTTAATGCAATGTGTAAATATATCATACATTATATACATGTGGGTCACTACCCAATCTAACGCTAGGCACTTGTGGTACACAAATATACAAAATAAATGTTGTATATTAAATAAGTAAAGAAAAATGTGGAAGATAAAAATCCACTAAGGTTGAAGGGAGTGAGAACCCGATATGTAAAGGAAAAATTAAAGGATAAATTCCACCGGGGGCCGTCGGGGAGTTGAGGAAACGAAGGAAGGCCCAACGGACAGGAAACAAATAAAGCAAAATGAAACGTTTCTTGTACCACAAGTCCAAATGTTTGTTTAAGTTTAGGTACTAATTTTTAATGGGTAAGGGGCACAATTTGCGAATTGTGCGAGTAAAATTTCCCTGAGAGGTCTTAACCTCGGCAACCCTTACTGTTCCATCAGTACCTGGAAAAACATTCACCACTCTAGCAAGTCTCCATCGGGTGGGGGGTACGTTTGGCTCTTTCAACAGGACTAGATCACCCACCTTTAAATTGTTGGAAGTCGTCGTCCATTTGGTTCGCATTTGCAGCGTACCCAAGTATTCTACATGCCACCTGTTCCAAAACGAATTTAACACTCGCTGTAAGATTTTCCAACGTGGGGCGAGGTCCAATTCCAATGTTCGGGATCTGGCAAAATGTATGCCGGTTGCTGCATGAGGAAATGGCCGGGTGTGAGAGCCTGAAGATCATTTGGATCTGAGCTGACAGGTGAGATTGGTCTTGAATTTACAACGGCTTCAATTTGCGCTAAAATTGTGCAATATTCTTCGAATGTGAACCTTTGTTCACGCACAACACGAATCAAGTGCCGTTTTACAGTTTTCACACCTGCTTCGACTAGACCATTCATGTGAGGACTTCCTGGTGCATTTAGCTTCCACGCAATGCCCTTATCTGAGAGCTCTCGAGCGACCTTGGTGTTGTACGCTTTAGTCCCAGTGACTTCATACCATTGAGCCAGTTTTCGCTTAGCCCCCACAAAATTTGTGCCTGAATCGCTATAGATTTCGCGAACCGTACCACGTCGCGCGATAAATCTCCTCAGGGCTGCAATAAATGCATCGGTCGTGAGGTCAGAAGCTAATTCGAGGTGGATAGCCTTTGCGCTGAAGCACACAAAAAGACAAATGTATGCCTTGTAAACTTTGGCGTTGCGAATTCGACCCATGGTCATCATGATTGGACCTGCATAATCCACTGCGCATCGATTAAATGCGCTTATCGATTCCAATCTGGATGCAGGTAATTCGCCCATTATGTGTTCCTTTTCTTTAGGTCTTGCCCGAAAGCAAGTAACACACTTAGCCAATCGATTGCGGATAACCTCTCGGGCATTTAGGATCCAAAATTCCCCTTGGATTATACTGTGCACCTGCAATGGACCGGCATGAAAGTAGGCCTGATGCACATGATCAATTATAATCATGGTTAGATGATGATCCTTAGGTAAAAGTAACGGATGCTTTCGATCATTCGAAATTGTGCTTGATTTGTTTAATCTACCGCCCACTCGAATGGTCGAATTTGAGTCAATGAACGGGTTGAGCTTACGAAACTTCGCTGGTATAGGTTTTTCGGTTTTCATGTACCTGAATTCGGCTTCGAACGCCTTCTGTTGAACAAGGTACACCAGTCGAGAAGTTGCTAGCCGAAGTTCCTCAGTAGTGGGTCCATTAACCGAGAATTTATCACGATTGTGATTTCGTAGAAAATTGATGAACCTCAGCCAATACACTGTGACGCGCCGAAGTTTTGGGTATGATGAGAAGTCTGCAATCCACTCATCGCCCGGACGAACCGAAGTCAAAGTCGGTAGGGTGATGATACGAGCTTCCATGTTAGTTTCGTCGAAGCCCTCCAGAATTTCAGGGACCTTAGGCCAATGGGACGGGTCTTCTTTCAACCAGGTTGGATCATTTTTCCAAGTCTGGTCAGATAGGAAGTGTTGAGGCAACGAACCCCTAGATGCGATGTCACTTGGATTGATGCATCCAGGGACGTGGCGAAAGCTGGATGGGGAAACTAGATCATGTATGTAGCTCGTACGATTAGCTACATACGTTTTCCATTTATGAGGCGACGCCTTGATCCATTGAAGAGCGACCATCGAGTCACACCAAGCTGTGACCGAATTTATGGAACAATGGCCCCGTAAGATTTTCTGGGAGAAGTCTAACAAATCAGCCATGAGTACGGCCCCACACAGTTCGAGCCTAGCCAACGACGCTCTCTTCAAGGGACTTACTTTCGATTTGCTCAACAACAACGTATTGGAAACCTGATTGTTTTGATCGATTGTACGAACATAAACAACCGCAGCGTATCCCTTCTCGCTGGCATCTGAGAAGCCATGCAACTGGACGTCGATTGCACCATCCAAATGTGCATATCTCGGAATGGAGAATTGGGACAGAAGTGGAATTTCATTTCGATATTGAAGCCACTTACATGTTAGTTCCTCACTAGGAGTATCGTCCCAGTTCAGACCTTCAGCCCACGTGTGCTGCATAATGCATTTTCCATACATAGTGACAGGACTCAAGAATCCTAAAGGATCATACAGGCTGGCTACCTCTGAGAAAATAATTCTCTTTGTGATCTTTTCCACACTTCGAGGTTGTATTCGGAAAGAAAATGCATCTGAGACGGGATTCCATGCTAACCCCAAAATAGCTGTTCCAGAGTCGATTCCTTCAGGATCACGAAACGAAAAGATATCCTTATTCATAGCTCGGTGCTCTTTGGGTATGCCCTCCAAAATTTCGCCGCGATTACTTAACCATTTTCGTAACTCGAATTTCCCTTTGCCCAACAGTTCAATCAATTCTCGTTGGAGGTTTAAGGCATGTTCGATTGTGGGGACTGACATGCACATGTCATCAACAAATGTATTTTCCAAAATCACCCTAGACGCTTTAGGATACAATTTCCCGTCTTCGTCTACAAGCTTGGCCACTGACCTCAATGCTAAGTACGGAGCAGCCGCATTTCCGTACAGCACTGTAGTAAGCTTATACTCCAAAAGCGGATCGGCGGGCGAAAATCTCCAGAAAATACGCTGGTAGTCTAGATCTAACTCAGCAACGTTGATGTTACGATACATCTGTCTAATATCAGCCACCATACAGCACCTATGTAGTCTGAATCGGAGCAAGACCTCACATATGTTGAGCTGCAGTTTTGGGCCAACATGCATAAGGTTATTTAGTGATAGGCCATTTGTAGTTTTCATGGAACAATCAAAAACTACACGAAATCGGGAGAAGGCCGCATCTTTACGATAAATGCAATGATGGGGGATGTAATACGAATTTTGGTTTGGCGGGGAAGAAGCGACAACCTGAACTGGTTGTACTTTTCGCGTAAAATTGGACTCTTGGTCAAGCGATTTTCCAAGGATTGAAATCGTTTTCGAGTAAGGGCGAAGCTGTCTCCTAACTGACGATCGTCCAATTGACGAAAGGGAAGGCGGACGACGAACCGCCCATCGTCTGTTCTATTATAAGTTTTAAGGAAGAAGTCTTCACATTCTCTTTCCTCCTTACTCATAATCTTTCTTTTAGGAACCTCTTCTGTTTCCCAGAATGATCTAATCAGGTGATCAATTTGGACATCACAAGTCGTACACATAGAGTGTACGGCAGGTTCCCCGTTACAAGCAACTCTCCCCAGTAAACAGTATCCAAATACTGTGCCCAATAAATCTGGGGCTCCTTCGGGTCCCGCAATCGGTGCCCCACTGACAATTTTTGCATACCACTCAGCGCCCAATAAAACGTCTATGTCTTCATTGACGTAAAACTGTGGATCCGCCAACTTGAGCCCTTTAATATGCGGCCATGAAACGGTTTGGGTAGACAGAGTTGGGCAGCGCGCTATGTTTTCTACAACGAGAGCTCGGACAATGAATTTCAAATGGGACTGACGCGGCTTGATTTGTACTTCGACTAACCCTTTTGATACTCCCGCCTTCGAATGCCCAAAACCAAAAATAGGAGTCCGGTAACTTTCGTAACGGAGGCCGAGGCGTTCGACGGTAGCGGCGGTAATGAACGAAGCTTGCGACGCCGAATCTATCAAAATTTTGACTACGTTCTCAGTTCCATCTCTCGCGATCGCGATTGCACAAGCTGTTGCCAACATGACCGAGGTTGTGGTATTTGCTGAAATTTGATAGCTCTGTACACTAGATTGAGCCTCACCCGATGGAGACGATACCTTGCCATGAGCCGTTGAGCTAGCTGCGTTGGTGTTTGCTTTGTCTAGAGGGGAAGCACCCGAATTCGATTTTTGTTTCATTTCCTTAAATTTTTTGAAACACAGTAAGGGGTGGTGCGGTGAATTACAGACGCTACAATTTGGTTTTTCGGGACAATCGCGCAAAAAATGATTTCCGAAACACGCAATACACATGTGCTTGGATTTAACATACCTTAATCTAGCTGAGGCCGACATATTTACAAATTTATTGCAAGTCGCAAGTGAGTGATTTTTACCGCAAGGGCACGAAGGGCACGAATCACCTTCACCAGCCGAGGTAACAAAGCTGTTTGTCCCTTTGGACCATTTACCTTTTTGCCCTTTAATTTGAGGAGCATTAACAGTTTTTGAAGATTCTAAAACATGGACTTCATTATCGAGAAAACGGACGAAATCCTTTACGGATGCCGGCATAACAAGTGTGATGGCATGTGCTTCCCATTTTTCCCGCAACTGAGCTGCTAGTTTGCGTTTAAAAAGAAACATTAGAGGTATGGCCCAACTCTCAGTGGGATGATCTAACGCACGAAGGGCTCCGAGATGTTGCTCAATTACGGACGAAAATTTTCGTAACGATTTTGCATCTCGCGAAACCACGGGCAAGTCGAAAAGTGCCTCTAAATAAACGTTAGTTAGTCGGTTAGTGTCATTATACCTGGTAACTAATGAATCCCACGCAACTTTGTAATTCGCTGCTGTAGTCGGGAGGGACGATACGATCGCAAGGGCATCACCTTTAAGGGCCGATTTCAGGTAAGTAAATTTACGAACGTCCGTGAGATCAGTAAGATGTACAGCGTTGAGAAACAAGTCGTGAAACGATTGCCATTCTAAAATGTTCCCGTCGAATTCGGGTAAAGACATTTTCGGTAGAGACATGCTCGCCAAATTATGTCCATCCCCACTCGCCCCAGAATTTAACGACATACGGGGCGTCGACGAAGAGGATGTTTGGGGCGAAGCAGTCATTACGATAGCCTTTATATTGTACACCATAGTTTCGTACTCAGAGAATGTTGTTTGTAAGTCCCCTTCGACCGGTGGAGTTTGTCTGCTGTAGATGGATGACAATTTAGTGATAGCCTCGTCAAATTCGGCAAATTGATCATCAAGATTTGCGGTGGCAGCCCGAAGAAGGTTTTGTTTTTTCTTATCCGAAGGGGTTTTTTCCAGATCTACCGCTGCGGTATGAATCCGTTTCATTCTGTCCAGCATTAGGTTTACCTTAAAGGTGTAATCATCGATAGCAGGCATTTTGACTACTTGTAGCACCTACTGTACTTGAATGAATTACTGAATGGAACCAAAACAAGGCACGGACTCAAGACCTTCGATTCACAACAAGGGAAACGGAATTTCCCTACAGCAATTGTACTCTGGAACCGGTTTTGCGGATGGCGACAAGAATGGGGACAGATTGGCTCGTGCCTGGATCTACTCAACAATCGAGAAAACAGTTCAGGCTTATTAATACCGACGATCAAATAATGACCTATGGCCTGAATACACAAACCGAGACCTGCGAATGACTGATCCAGGAACACGTTTTTTTCGACTAATAAGCTTACGACTTATTATAACATCTCAACCTTTATCATAATAAGACCAATTCAACCACAATTTCAATTTCAATTTCGGCTCGAAGGACCAAGCGCCGATGTGCGATAGTGGCGGCGACTCGACAAAACAAAGTTTCGCGCCACCGTCGGCCTGGCAGTGGACTGTATTTATTTCGACAAAAAAAACTTAAAATTGTTTTTCGACAAATTTACTCATTCGGAGGTGGCAGAATTTTATGGCAGCCTACCTTGATTGACGTTGCGATGATCCGGGAGGGGCCCCTCGTCTCCGTCGGTCCAGGGAATTTTCTGCCGCCGCGGTCGAATATCGCGGCCGAATAAAATTTTGCGTATTCCGAACTCGCGGACTTCAAAATGAATAATTTTAATCGATAAATTATCAATTCCGCGCTAATAGGAAAATAAATTGACGATGCGAACAGCCGGTTACGAACTCGGTGATCACTGGAATGAACGTGTCTTCGATATCGATAAATTAGGTTCGAGCTGCCAACCTTGAAACGCTAATTTACCATCTCCGAATTTTTTTGTTTTATGAAATGAATAATAAAATAAATTTTATTTTATTAGGAATTAAACATTGATATAGGAGACTTTTGCAAAAATTATTTCTGTCAATACCTAACAAAAATGTTGGGGAAAAAAATTTTTTCGATTTTTTTTTTCAAAGAAAAAATTTTGTTCGATTTTTTTTTTTTTTTTTCAAAAAAATTGTTTTGTTTTTTCAAAAATTCTTTATTTTTTACTCGAAAAATATTTAACCTCCTGGGATCCTTCAAAAATCCCATTTTTAGCCCCATGAAAGCCCTACAGATCGCCACAGTGAAATCGGATCGTTCCGGGACTCCCAAAAATGGATTCTACGTCCAAAAATACTTCGGAAACGATACCTAACTCGATCCCATAGCTAAAAGCCTTAAAAAAAACCCTCCCGTAGCCCTATTTTAGCCCCATAGAGCCCCACGGGTTTGGGAGATCGGACTGAAAACCTTGCGGGCACAACTAGATTGTAAACCAAGTATTTTGTCAAAATTTCAGATTTAAAAAAAAAATGCCTACTGCCCAAAACGGCCCGGACGGCGGACGGACATTTCGGATTTTGAATGCAGACCTCTTGAAACGGATAATGTCAAATTTTGAGGCCGATCGGAGTCGTCGACCCTCGTCGCGAAAATATAGGTGTATTAGTCCAAGAATAATAAACCAAAATTCAGCACTCACTTTAGGTAGGTAGACGTTGAGGTACAAGCAATCTTCGGACATTTCTGGAATGAGCAAAGCCTTGAACGGCTGATGGCATGCTGGAGGTACGTTCGTCGTGTCCGAAATGCCTTCCCACCCTTCGGCAGGAACAGGTGCCTAAAACAGCGACAGCAAGTGATGATGTCTATGGGCCAACATCGCTCTCAACGTGTTACAAGTTCTTACAGCAAACCTGAGCCGACCAACAGGCGGTTTCGCGTAAGGGATTTTCGTCCAAGCCAAAAACGCTCTTCCTCCTCGGCTCGTCGTCTTCTCAAACCCCTTCACCTTCCCTTTGGTCGTCTCAACCACCAAACCGACTTCCGCGGTCAGACCGAACGCCGAGAGGCTCCACAACAGGCTCAAATGGCGCAGCATCACTGATGAACCCCAAATGAGATTCTTTCCCATCCATTGATCTGTCTCGTGACCATAAAACAATACTTGACTGGCATCTACCAACGTGATATCCCTTTGGGAGACAATAGTCATCCTGTGACCTTCGCCGATAACATCGCCCATTCTCATCATCTGCCGGGTACATTCCTCTAAATAACCGCGGAAAATTGAGCTATCCGGGTTAGTGGCTCAGGTAGGGCCTACCCCACAACTATATATTTACGATTCCAACATTATGTTTCATGTCCCACTCAATTTAGAAAATGCTTAAATTCTACACAAAGGTTAAATTTAACAAAGCTTAATCAATTAGGTGATCAATACACAAAGTATAGCTAAAAATTACAAAAAGAAATGAAACTTGCGAATTACACAAAAATTAAAACTGAACAAATAAAAATTCACGCATAACATTGAGGAAATTAAAAATTGAAAAAACAGAACTAGAAAAAATTGCAAAATCCAAAATATAAAACCCCTTTAAATTTTACACAAGGTTTTATTATTATGGGGTTCTGGGACCCCAAACAATGGATTCTACGTCCAAAAATACTTCGAAAACGACACCTAACTCGATCCCAGAGCTCAAAGTCTTCAAAAAACCCTCCCATAGCCCCATTTTAGCCCCGTAGCGCCCCACGGGTTTGGGCGATCGGGCTGAAACCCTTGCGGGCACAACTAGATGGTAAACCGAGTGTTTTGTCAAAATTTCAGATTTTAAAAACATTCCTTCTGCCGAAAAACGGCTCGGGCGCTTTGAAAAATGCTGCTTTAGAGTGAAAATCAGCTGTAAAGCTAGAAGCTCAACTAAGCTCAAGAAACGGAAGTAATGGGTGTATCCATGGGTGTGAATCCAAGTTCGTCCAAGTCTGCCTTCAGGCGATTTATGAAGTTGTTGAGGTGGTGTTTTTTGAGTATTTTTGACGAGCTAAAATAGAGCGTTTGTCATTAATATCAAATTAATAAGTTTATCATTTTCATTAATAATATAAAATAGTTTCGGCCGTCAGTTTGTACCTAATTGAGTTGTGTACTGATGTGCAAAATCAAACTGAATCGTAAATTGAAAAAGAAGCGATTTTCGGATATACCTATATACAATCCAACTCATGAATTGAAGAAATGATTTAATTTTTTTAATGTGTATTGTTGTGTTGTAGGGTATATGTAATGTATATATATAATAAGTAATATATAACATGAGTCAGTTTTTTACTCTTTTCCCGATTGTTGAATAAAGGTTGTTGTGGTCGTAAAAAAGAAAATAATTTAAAAAAAATTATATCATAATTATGTTATATATACTTATGTAGACCTAAAATGATATTTTAACACCTCTTATAGAGGATTTACTAAGCATTTTGGAACTGCAGATGTCAAGCGCCAGAATCTTACACCTAAAAGTGGGTGTAAATCCATTCCTTCAATTCTTATCAGAAAACGGACTAGACCATTCGATTCTACGCACAAAAATACGTCTAGAACCACCCATACTGAATTTTTAATGTGAGTATTAACGGCGAGGGAGACCATGTCCCTCAAAAAGGCCGTTTTTCCCCACTGTGCGCCGCCTTCTTCGTCGTCACCTGAACGGATCCCGGATAAAATGGCACGGAACTAATGTCACACGGTTTTGTTTAGCAGTTATATGGTTTTAATCGTTAATGTTCATTATTAAACTTTGCCCCAACCCGATGTGCTCCTTTTATCGGATTCCTGACCTTGATCTCTGTCGCCTACACATCACTTCCGCCCTTCGGTGCGTTCTCGGTCGTTCTGCCGTCACATTAGTGGTGTATTTGTGATAATTAGCGATCCTGTGATAATGTTTCCCCCTAACGTATGGAACGTGCATGTCGCCGCTCTTGAGAACCAGCCGCGGGCGAATAATTTTTGTCAAGCGTGGAACAATTAAGCTTTTCAACTTGGTGGGTCATCGTCACCCATCAGTTTGGAGGGTGATCGAGTGGTTTCAGCGAGAAGCTACTGTGGAAAGTCATACCCCAAGACATTTTAGGAACTTTACCCGAGTGAGGGAGTAGTATGTAAAGCTTCCAGAACGACTCAGAAAGCTACGTAGGTACTTCTCACTTAGAAGGCGAAAGAACAATGGAAGAGTTTCTGCGTTGCGTCGCACAGTGGGCCATTTCCCGAAAAACCCGATCAAAATTATTTAGGGCTTGGAAAGTATTGGTTAGGCATTGTATATGAGTATTATACGATTAAAAAGTCTCACGTCTCGCTAAGAGTAGTTCTATTCGATTCGGTGTGCCGGAAAAACATGTAAAAAGTTACAAAACACTGGTTTCTTCATAAAACCGCTCAGTTGTCGCGGGTGATGAATCTGCCGCATTGCCACCAAAAACTATACAGCAAATACTCGGTTTATAACGAGTCTACCCTCCAAATTTCAAGTCAAAAGCCTCAAAAATGCTGTATGGAGCGTCGAACGGACAAACGAACAAACAAACGGAGAGTCGCAGCTCGAGTCGAAAGAGGAGCTTCACTGCGTTCGGCAACCACTAACCAATTAACCTGGGGGACCTCAAAAACATTTATTTCTATAAATGTAAATAAACTTCTGCTTAATATCCACTTCAGGAGCCTCCCATAACCACTCGCATAGTCGTGTTATTATTATAGACGAGTCAGACGACCCTGTAAGAATCAGTTCACTTTCAGTTCGATTGGTTATTAAATAAAGTAAATTTACTTAATTTTCTTAAGTAAATTTTACTTTATATCTATTTATTTTGATTTTTCTCAGTTTACAAGGATTATTCAAGGATTATCACTCATTCTCTAAGCAAGTGTGGGTATTTTTGCTTTTTAGTGAATTTCCGAATTGAAAATTATTACATTATTATTGCGCTCGTTCTGTTTTACAAAACTACCGGTAGCATGAAAACAGTTACTGTCCTTCACAAAATGTGCGAATCCGCGCTATTACAGGTAGCATCTTTTACTCTAGAAAGCTGAAATTTTTACAGCAGACTCCTATGGGGCTAATTCAGACTGAACATGAAGAAGAGCTCTCTAGGTGCAATAGCGGCCGGTCTGGAGCACGCTATAGGTCGAAAAACGTGTTTTCGACACGAAAAAAACGGTAATTTTTTGTACGTTTCTGGTTCTAGCTCGGCTCAGGAGCAAGCTACGAAGACGGGGATGGTACCTACCATGAATGTGATTTTCTCTATTTGTTGCCTTTTTTTTTTTTTTTTTTTTTTTTTTTGGACAAAAGTGTGCACCATTCAGAGATTGGCAGGATTTTTTTGCATTTTCTCAACCCTCAGACCTTCCTGAACAACGCCTTGCCAGAGATTTTAGATATTGATATTTCGAGTGCTGAAATTGGGTCTGAGAGCCCCCCTTTATGGCATTTAGAAATCGTTTTAAAAACTTGAAAAAAAAATTTTTTTAAGTTAACATACCTCCAGGCAATGAGCTCATCACAGAAGGAGATGATAACTTCACTCCTCGAGCACTGAGACGCGATTGAATGCCCCGATGTTGATGTTGAATGTTCGATGAGAAAATATTGGCGATAAGAGAGCGTCATGATTTTGCATGCAGTGCATGCACTGTGCATCTAAACGGCTGACTCCGTTCCTTTGCACACAATGCAAGTTCATGTCATGAACTCTTTAGGATGTTAGGAAACTAACCACACCAGAAAAGGCGATGATTTTGAACTTTTTTTTTTTTTAAATTTTGATCGGGTTTTTCGGGAAATGGCCCACTGTGCGTCTGCTGGAACATCGTGCACCGGCAACTATTATTAGGCTATAATAGCCTAATCCTTCGAACTACGACGAGATGTTTCTCAACATCAACTCAAAAGTTTACTCTCAATACAATGAAACTGTGCCATTTTTTCCGTCCTCCACCTGAACTGTTCCCACACTCGGAGCACAACACATCGGTTCTGGCACGATCTTACCCGTTCAAATTGGACGTCAGCTTCTTGGATGATGTGGACGTCGAGGACGAAGCTGACGACCAACCAACTGACATCCTGTCATCAACCTCAGGCGTGGAGTGGCAGCCCTCGTTAGTAAATGTATGTTTGAAGGATTTTTCGAGGTATTTTTCACGAATAAATGAACGAACACCAAACAAGACAATCCGAAATCAACCGCGTAAACAGAAAATGTTGATAAGGCTTATCACAGAACCTTATACGCTTCCACATAACATTCTAATAAGGTCTGTGTTAAAGATTACACTTTCATATGTCTTGAAAAGAGTTTACCATGGCGGTAACAATCCGAGGACGTGGACATTTGTTAGCTCTCCCGAAAAATAGGTACGTTTTTTTCAACGTCGGGATCAATTGAGGAGTTCCGTGCAATAAGGGCATAATATGGCCTTAATATATAGGCCTATAAGCCCTTCTTGCGGGGAACGCGAAAATCGATTCGCCATAATATTATTGTTTTCTATACAGGTAGGTACCTACCAAGTTTCAGGAACAAAATTTGTTCCTGAATTTAATTCCCATTTGTTTTGTTTGTACCCTTATTTTTAGTGATAGCTGTTATTATAACAATGTTATAATGTCATTATAACAGTACTAGTGGTCTTTTAGGGCTTGGAAAGCCCTAATCTAGATGTTAGTAACTAGGTACACTACGTTTCTTACTTACCGTGAATTGATGGCAACTGTTGTTACTGCCACAGCCTAATAAACAACTCTCGTTGATAAGGACCGCCTAGAACACGATCAAGGCGGGTATAGAGACGAACGGCGACACTTGTGCAACAAACTTGGGGCCGTGCTGATTCGAATGAGCAGTCTAACACTAAAATCGGACCGCGAAGTTCTTCACAATTTCAAAGACCGTTCGGAATTATATATGTATATATAAAGAAGATAATACGCCCTTCTTGCGGGAATGTCTGTGAGCTGTCGTCTGATTCTGTAATCAATTTGGTAACCTATTGGTTTTTTTTTTAAATTCTTTTTATATTTTATATTCAACCATTCTAAAAAATACTATTACTATTACTATTCATATAAAGTATATTTTCCTTGTTTTTCTCTCAAAACCAATATTTCCCACGTTCATAAGCCCTTCTTGTGGGGAACAGGCCAGAGAGGGGATTTTTCTTTCCCCACAATAAGGGCTTATAAGCTCTTGGCAAAAATATCTCCGACACGGTTAATTTTATGGTAAATTAGCTTAGTGACATTTCAAGTTGAAGAATAAGACATTTGACGGGAAAAGGTTTGGGCAGAAAATAACGTATACACATTACAGGGTGCATGTTGAAAAACTTCGAAGCTGATTTTCTCAGAACGTCGTTTTTGACTATAAGCCCTTATTGCACGGACCTCCTCAATTTTCACTGGATCTATTAGTCCTACACCGGTAAACGTTTTTCAACATGTTCCCAAAGGATCATAAAAAGAGTCCGTGCCGAAGATGGGGCTTACTGTTGTGGAAATTATGCAAATGCACGAGAAACAAGGTTTGTTTTTGGACTTGGGAGTCCCAAGTTGGGACCTAAAATTAGCAAAAAACGCTGCAAATTTTACACTAGGGTTTATTATCCTTTGATATAGGTTATTTGCGCATAAGTAAATTTAATTCTGTGTAAAAAAAAAATTTTTAGAACAAAATGTTTTTGTTTGGGTTTTTATTTTTCAGAAAAAACTTTTTTATTTATTTTTGTTTAAAAAAAAAACTTTTTGTTTTTACTAAAAAAATATTTGACCTCCTGGGATCCTTCAAAAATCCCATTTGTAGCCCCATGAAAGCCCTATAGATCGCAACAGTGAAATCGGATCGTTCCGGGACCCCCAAAAATGGATTCTACGTCGAAAAATACTTCGAAAACGACACCTAACTCGACCCCATAGCCAAAAACCTTCAAAAACCACTCCTGTAGACCCATTTTAGCCCCATAGAGTCCCACGGGTTTGGGCGATCGGGTTGAAAACCTTGCGGGCACAACTAGATGGTAAACTGAGTGTTTCGTAAGAATTGAATACTTAAAACAACAACTCCTACTGCGGCCGAAAAACGTGACCCCCCCGCAAACTGTTAAGAAGACTCGATTTGCAGACGCACAGGAGCCCCATTGATCTATACAGTGAACCGTGTGGTCTGAGACCCTTTAACAAATTCTACGTCCAATATTCCTTCGAAAACGACAGCTAATTCGACCTTCCGGCCTAAATAATTAGAATGTTACCGCCCCACTCAAGTTTTAAGACAAATTTGCCCTAGTCTTTAATGGGGTTAAATTAATAATCAATCAGTGAGTGCAGTGCGTGAAAAATTGAACTTCACCGCGAGAAAACCATCCCTGCCTCCTTCCTAAATCCCTTTTAATTTTCCCTCCTTGGGACCGCTACCGCTGTCTGTTGGCTATCAGCGGAGTAACATCCATCTCGAAGTAAATTCTTCAGTCCGTCCGTACACAGCATCCAACGAGCAAGGTCTCGTCCACGGCTCCGTGAGGAGACACCGCATCCCGCGTCCTCACGTAAATCAACCCGATTTACACCTAAATCGGCCCGAGTCCGTCGAGGAAAATCACTCAGTGAAAAATCGCGGTCTCCGTGGGGTTCAGCCAACCCCCACGTAAATCAATTTCCATCCTTGGATCCGCCGATTTCCACACACTGGATCGGTACCAACAATCGTGCGAGATTTCGCCATACCTCAAATTTCGTCATGTACCCGACGAACGCCAGAACCGTCGCCATCGCCCGCAAAGGTTGGTCAATAAGCGCTTTTCCTAAATTCCCAATCCTTCCCAAAAATTCCTCAACACGAATTCACTTCTGCGAGGACCTAAATCAACTGTATCTACTTCTCTGCAATTCACCGTCTACATTTCGGTCTCAAGAGACAATTCATAGATCAGGTTTAATCGAATAATTAAGGGTAATTTTAACCCATACAAATTTTGGCCCCCTTCTGGGGCTTGTAACCCACCCAATGTATTGTTAGCCTAGAAATTTATACGGCGAGTACATTCGGTAATTTTAACACGTTTTATTAATTTACACCCCACTGCTTGGTTGGGGAGAAGGGGCTGCTTAGGAATTAACTTTCTTCATTAATTCACAGTTTTCCCATTCATTGGTTCCCAAATACCGTTAAATTTGGGTGGTAGCAGAGTTTTCCAAATTTATCTAGTTCCCTCACCCATCTTTCATAATTCATAAAGTTCCCAACAAAAATTCAACCCAGCTCGAAATATTCTAGAGTTCAATTTTAATGAATCTCTAAATATAGGCGCGCAACAAGAAAGTTCAATAAGTGAACTAAATTATTTATGTTCCCACAGGAGCCCAAAAGATCCTTACAATATACTGTTATGCGAAAACTTCAAAACGAATTCTACGCGTAAAACGAAATTCTACTTCGGAAACGAAATCTAATTTGACCTACTGGCCAAATAATTAAAAAGCTCAATTAGTAGTCCGATTGATCACAGCGCAGGAGCCCCATTGATCCACTCAGTGTACCGTGATAGCTCTGAGACCCTTAATAATAGATTCAAAGTTCAAACATACTCCGGAAAACGACTCATAATTTCACCCTCTGCCTTAATTTCTTCAAATGCCCCATTTGTAGTCCCACAGACACCTTCAAAGTACCGCGGTGGCTCGGAGGCACACAAATGGATTCTACGTCCAACCATACTTCGATACAACGCCATTTCGAAAACGCCGCCCCACTCGACCCACCCTCACAATCCTTCCAAAACCCCTCCTTCAGCTCACGTTTAGCCCCAAAGAGCCCCCACAATTTGTAAGGAAACGGGACAGTGAAACCTCCGACAACAATCAACAACCGTGTATTGTTTCAGTCGTCCCAGACCAGATGTCAGGGCAGTAAGGCACAACAACGTCTGAGGATATCGAAAAAACCTAATTATTTCTCAAGTATTAATAATTACTCATTTTCTTGTTTCCCAATCATTAAGAACTAGTCAACAAAAGCCGAGTTTCAATAACAAGATTTACACAATAAAACAGTTGTGGTAACTAAAACTATATAAAAGGTGTCGAGTTGAATGATAAAACTGAGATCAATAAAATTGATGTTTGGGAGTGAAGAGCTAACCTAAAAAAGTAAAACGAGATCTTGTAAAAATGAAGATTCGTCATTCACTGCGTGATAACTTCTTTGTAAAGTGATTTGTGGAGTCGGTCGGAGTGAAGCAGAAGTTCCTTGAAGTTGTGGATTTCTCGTTCCAAACAAATGGGGCATTTACTGGGGTAGCCGGCGCTGGCGTGGAAGACACTGTGGTGGAACCGGTGGGCGATGAGGTCCATCGAAGCGAAGGTGCAGGACGGACACCAGAAACACCGCTTGGCGTCGCTCCAATGAGCTCGATTGACGTGCTCGACGGCGACGTTTTTCGTACTAAAGTACGACAAACAGACGGGGCATCGGGGCACGAGGTGGGTCGTCATGTGGGTTTGAAGAGCGGGAACGTCGTCGAAAGGCATCCGACAGCCGGAAAACGGGCATTTGACTTTTTCGTGGACGGCCACGATGTGTTTGCCGAGGGCGGCCAGATTGGGGAAAGAGGAGCGGCATTCGGGGCAACGGACTTCGGCGTCGACAGTCTTGGTCACGTCCGCCGAACGAGAAATCGGGACGCCGATCGGCAAAGGGACGAGTCCGTCACCTTTTAAATCCTGTATACTCGACACGAGGTAGTTGCCGGTTTGACGTTGGCCGTGATATCTGATCATGTGGTCGGTCATAGCGGCGTCTGACGTGCACTTGAAGATACACTCGGAGCAGGTTTTGAACTGTCGAACTTTGTGCACCACGTCGATGTGTCCCCTTAGAGCGCCGTGGTCTTCGCAGGTGAAACTGCACTGTGTGCATTCGTAGGTTATCCCGCTGCCCAACTGCTTGTGATAGTCTCGGATGTGCTCGTTACATATGATCGGGCTGAAAGAAGAAATAACAAAAGGTGGGTAAAACTGACAATGAACAAGTGAGAGCCAGGTAGCTCTCATGGCGTCAGACTATCAAGATGGAGACCGTGGCCAGGAACTTTAGTGGTGAATGAAAATATCCCCCCGACCAAGCTGTGTGTCTGTGACTATCTGTAGTGTGCGAGGATTCGAGTACGAGAAATGAGACTCGTGAGACGTTGAGTAGAAGTTTATTGTAGGCCAGGCTGGCCTTTATATAGTAGTGTGCCCCGGAGGGGGCATCACCTCTGTACCTTCCAATAGTAGAGGAAGGTCCATAAGGCCCAGAGCACTATCTATGAATCTAACAGAGTATGTCACAAGCCTTCTCCTCCAAAACGGTAAGTGATAATACGCCGATTTTTGGGTTCTTGGAATAATACACCTATGTAGTCGCGACGGAGGTCGACGACTCCGATCGGCCTCAAAATTTGACATTATCCGTTTCAAGAGGTCTACATTCAAAATCCGAAATGTCCGTACGCCGTCCGCCGTCCGGGCCGTTTTGGGCAGTAGGAATTTTTTTTAAAATCTGAAATTTTGACAAAATACTTGGTTTACCATCTAGTTGTGCCCGCAAGGTTTTCAGTCCGATCGCCCAAACCCGTGGGGCGCTATGGGGCTAAAATGGGGCTACGGGAGGTTTTTTTTAAGGTTATCGGCTATGGGGTCGAGTTAGGTGTCGTTTTCGAAGTATTTTTGGGCGTAGAATCCATTTTTGGGGTCCCGGAACGATCCGACTTCACTGTGGCGATCTATAGGGCTTTCATGGGGCTAGAAATGGGATTTTTGAAGGATCCCAGGATGTCAAATATTTTCCGAGTAAAAGCAGGTAGGTACCTATTTAAAAAAACTGCAAATTTTACACTAGGGTTTATTATTCTTTGATATACGTTACTTATGCAGAAATTTAATTCTGTTAATGAGAAAAATTTTAAAAAAAATTTTTGGATTTTAATATTTCAAAAAAAAAATTTCTTTTGGATTTTTCTGTTTCAAAAATTTTTTCTTCAAAAATTCTTTATTTTTTACTCGAAAAATATTTAACCTCCTGGGATCCTTCAAAAATTCCATTTTTAGCCCCATGAAAGCCCTATAGATCACAACAGAGAAATCGGATCGTTCCGGGACCCCCGAAAATTCCTACTGCCCAAAACGGCCCGGACGGCGGACGGCGTACGGACATTTCGGATTTTGAATGTAGACCTCTTGAAACGGATAATGTCAAATTTTGAGGCCGACCGGAGTCGTCGACCCCAGTCGCGAAAACATAGGTGTATTATTTCAAGAATAATAAACCAAGTTTCGAAAAAAAAGTTTTTTTTTTTTCAAAAAAGTAACCTACCTATATCAAAGAATAATAAACCCTTGTGTAAAATTTGCAGCGTTTTTCGTGTTGGTAGCTATTTTTCACTCAATACGTCAAAACCTATAATCACAGCTTTGGTGTAAATACCCACTAGATTCGGGTATATATATCGATAATCAATCACAGCCTTCGAGAAGCAACACTTACCACAAGAAACCGTCGAAACAATGCGGGCAGATGAGCTGATTGTACTTGTGATTGAATGAAATGTGTTTCCGCAAGGCCTTCAACGACACAAAATTCTGATCGCAGTGGTAGCAAGTCTGCTCGTCGCCTTCGCCAACGTCAGAGTCGCCTTCGCCAACGTTTGAGTCGTCTTCGGAATATTCATCATCATCTGCAGCAAACAATTTTTATATTTTTATAGTATTATACCTATTTAATAGAATATAACAATTTGTCGAGTTGTCGGTCGTCTCTGAGCCAACGTATACTTACGGGAGGAATTTCCCTTATACCGATCAATTATATCGGAAGTCACATGTTGCAGACGAATGGAATATTCTTTCTTGGGTTGATATCCTGCAATAAATAAGGCGATAAGTTGACGGTCACATACAGTGTTGTCGATCGTGAAAAATCACCCACCGAAGGCTCTCGTCAATTGCAATATTCGGTACAGTTGTGCGGTGGCTGCTTCTTTTTGGGTGCGTAGCGGGCAGCGATCGATGTAGCAGTGATCCTCGACCATTTGGAGGTAGCTGCAGAAGGAAAAACGATTAAATGAAGAGAAGGGAACACAAATGGATTGACTAGGGGACCCACTCCCGGGTGGCCAAAGCCAGCCAACCCCCGACGGGGTTGTGGCAATTCCACCGGACGAAGGGGCGTATTCAATACCACCGGGTAGGTACCAAGGGGGAGGTGTAACTAAAAAAAAAAAAAAAAACACTGTACCTCGGTAACTGTTATATATTTGACTGGCAGTGATGCCCTTTAGGGGAACATGTCCCTCTTTCTGGAGCTTGGTTCTCCCATGTCCCCCTAAATCCCTTTTTTGGAAATAAATCCTCCTTTTTTTCCCCCCAAATGGTTTAGATAAAAAAAGTCCTTCCCTCGCCACCATTGGCTCGCAGGAAACATTGAGAAAAGTGCCAGGCACAGTTTGCAACCAGGCCAGACCGCAAGAATTAAGCGTACGTCCGAGCACCTAGCGTTGAGGTCCAGAGGAAAACTAGTGGACGAAGCTACTCCCCTGAATGAAGCTCCAGAAGCTCAACGATACGCTCCTTGTAAGGAGACGAAGGGTACATTGTAGATTATTTCGTTTTGCTAGGGGGGTGAAGAATGCCCCCAACACAGAATCCTAGTAGCTCCCAAGTCTATCCAAGGAGACCTATTCCTCAGGTGAGAGTGAAGCAGTGCTCGCATGGGAGTTGGATCCCACATCTGGGGTCAGCGAGTGCAGTACGCAAAGCTAAATAGTCCCTAATTTGTCCGTGGTAGAAAAACATGCGATGCAGAAGTCAGGATTCACAATCAACAAGAAACATCTACTCCCAACAAGCAACATGTCTGAACTTTAAGGTGGAGCAGCTTCAGATTCAGACCTACTGCGAGGTAAACAAGAACTTTTGGGGACGCAGAGTTTGGCAGAACACGTTTTCACTGGACATCTCCCCTTGAAAGCTTCTAATGCTTTCGCAAAGTCCTCACTCATCGTGTCACAGGTGAACCCTGCCGAATCTTCCAATAACCGATGACCCGGAGGAGTTGAAACTAAGTTCACTTGATAGGAGACAGTAAACAAGTGGAATTGCAAAGTCGAATTATGACTAATGAGGCCCCTCCGGTGGAAACCCCCCCCCCCCCCCCCCCCCGGCACTCCCACCTGGCCGCAGACCCCTTCAACTCGCTTTTTGATAATGAATAGTTTTTGGTTTATTATTCTTCCAAAATGTCCGTACGCTATACGCCGTCCGGGCCGTTTTGGGCAGTAGGAATTTTTTTTTAAATCTGAAATTTAGACAAAATACTTGATTTACCATCTATTTGTGCCCGCAAGGTTTTCAGTCAGATCGCCTAAGCCCGTGGAGCGCTATGGGGCTTGGGAGGGGTTTTTGAATGCTTTTGGCTATGGGATCGAGTTAGCTGTCGTTGTCGAAGCATTTTTGGACGTAGAATCCATGTTTTTGGGGTCCCGCCACGATCCGATTTCAATGTTGCGATCTATAGGGCATTCATGGGGCTACAAATGGGATTTTTGAAGTATCCTAGGATGTTAAATATTTTTCGAGTAAAAAATAAAGAATTTTTGAAAATAAACATTTTTGAAAAAAAAAACATAAAAAAAAAAGATTTTTTTGTTTAACTGAAAGAATTACATTTCTGCACAAGTAACCTATATCAAACAATAATAAACCCTTGTTTAAAATTTGTAGCGGTTTTATCCCCCCCCCCCCCCCCCCCCTTAAGAGCTAGTAATGGACTTATATGAATCTCTTGAGGGTAAGAATCAGGCTGCCATTCCCACCTGCACTCAGACCCCTTATAGAGTATAGTTTTCTTTTTAATTCTTAATGAAATACAGGATGAGAGTTGAAGGATTCATTTGGAAGGTGAAATCTATTTGTACAACTTCATTGGGTAACTGTCAGCCAAAGATCAGCGGTTTCCCCTTGCCCCCCCCCCCCCCCCCCCCCCCCCCGAGAAGAACTCTTACATTGTTGTTTACCAATATTTCATTACGTGGGGATTCAATTCTTTATGAAGGGGGGGGGGGGAGGAGGCAGCCGCGTCGTACACCCCTCGGTGCACCACCATCTCAACATCCTGTCAACTGCCCCAGCCCTTTTTTTGAAGCAACTGATACGCCATGAGGAGGAACATTTTGGTGGTTTCAGATTTATCTCGTCGTCAACTCGCCAGAACTTTTTTTTTTTTCTTTTAATTTTTTTGTCGTTTTTCTTTACTTATAGAGCTTACATGCTTCACACGGAGGAACTTTCAGACTTTTCTCGTACCTACTATGCTTGTCGAGCTGGATTTTTTAAGACCAATTTCAGATTTTTCCGACATCTAGAAGTGCCTTATAATTTATATGATTCTCCTCTTCCTCGGACTGGAACTCCAATATAATAGATGATGAGTGACATACCTTAGGGTGGGGTCGACGTGGGGAGGTTGAGGCTCTGCGGCTGGCAGGTTAGGGGTTGGTGGAAGATCTGGTGTGGCGAAAGTTTCCGTCATGGGTGAGTCCAAAACGCACAATGGCTCGGATTGGTCTTGAGCAGAGTCGTATGTTGACTGGTCACAGACAAAGTGATCTCCAGCGTCGCCCACGTCCAGGTCAGGTTGGGGCTCGCACGTTGGTGCGTCAGATTCTGTAAGTACCGCATCCGCGACGACAGCTTCTGCAGTGTCCACAACACCACCGTCTGGGCCAAAGACGATGTCATCCTCCAAGCTCAACTCGTTCAAATCCACTGTTTCTCCAGGTTCAGCCAAGGAAGTCACACTCTCAATCTCGATCGGTCTCCAGTCATCAGAAGGCTCCAACGGCGGAGGATTTACAGCAGCAACCTGGTTCCCGGCAACTGGGAGACATGCATTTAGAGGAAACCGCATTCCCTGCCACACAATGCTCGGAACTCCATCCACCAAAACAAGCTGTAACGGGGCTTCCGCCAATCCAGGCTGCGGATCGGCTACAGCGCTCGGCACACTCACTACAAGAGGCAAATTTCTATCTAGACTCTCATCTAAACGTACCGGGGCTTCTGCCAATCCAGGCTGTGGATCAGCAACAGTGCTTGGCACACTCACTACAAGAGGCAAATTTCTATCTAAACGTACAGGGGCTTCCGCAAATCCAGGCTGTGGATCGGCAACAGCGCTCGGCACACTCACTACAAGAGGCAAATTTCTATCTAGACTCTCATCTAAACGTTTACCTTCAATTACCTCGTTTGCTTCACCAAAATCATCTTCATCATCGCACAAATTTATCGTCTCGCAAGGCTCCTCCACTATTTCACAGTCTGTATCAGAGGACACGTCTAAAACAGATTCTCTGTCCTTCACGGAAACGACAAAAGGGTACTCGTCGTCGTCGCTGGACCCCCACTCTTCGACCAGCTTCCGCAATTGGCTCGATTTGGGCGGTATGGGAGTCTTCCGTATTGCATCTTCGATGAAGTAGTACATCATACCGCGCGATGTACCAATTACCTCAACCGGTTTGCCACGTTGGACAGGGAGTTGTTGTTTCCCCTTTTGGGCGGTTTTCCTTTTACGCTGGTACATCCTGGGCGGCGAGGGTGTCACAATTACGTTCACAGTTGGTGGTTCGGGATTTGCTGGCAGTTTGGGCTGTGAATTAGCTAACTGCTGTTTTCGTGATGCGATAGCGGCCAATTGTTGAACCGCTGCTTCGAAGGAAGGTGAAGGTTTGTTTGCAGCTGTCAAGAATGGTGGTTCTTGGTGTTGCAGTGATTTTGACCTTGCTTGGTGATTTGCTGATTCTGCACCTGCTTTGTGTGGCAGTGATTTTGATCTTGCTGGGTGATTTGCTGATTCTGCTTCTGCTTGGTGGTTTGGATATACTGCTCTTGCTTGGTGGTTTAGTGATTCTGCTACTGCTTGGTGTTGCGGTGATTCTGCGTTTGCTTGGTGGTTTGGTGAATTAGTTCCTGCTTGATGTTGAGGTAATTCTACTCTTGCTTGGTGGACTGGTGATTTATCTCCTGCTTGGTGTTGTGGTGATTCTGCTCTTGCTTTGAGTTGTGGTGATACTGCTCTTGCATGGTTGATAGGTGATTCAGCTCCAGGGTGGTTTTGTGGTGATTCTGCACCAGCTTGGTGTTGTGGTGATTCTACTCTTGCTTTGAGTTGTGGTGATTCTGATCTTACTTGATGTTGTGGTGATACCGCTCTTGCAGGGTGGATTGGCGATACAGCTCCAGGTTGGTTTTGTGGTGATTCTGCACCGGTTTGGTGTTGTGGTGATTCTGCTCTAGCTTTGGTGGTTGGTGGTTCTGCTTCTGCTTGGTGTTCTGGTGAGTCTTCTCTTGCTGAGTGGTTTGGAGATTCAGCTCCTGCTTGGTTTTGTGGTGATTCTACTGTTGCTTGGGTGTTTGGTGGTTCAGAACCTGCTTGGTGTTTTGGTGAGTCAGCACTTGCTTGGGTGTTTGGTGGTTCTGCCCCTGCTTGGTGTTCTGATGAGTCTGCTCTTGCTTGGATATTTGTTGGTTCTGCTCCTGCTTGGTGTTCTGGTGAGTCTGCTCTTTCTTGGTGGTTTGGTGGTTCCGCTCCAGCTTGCTGTTGTGGTGATTCAGCTCCTACTCGATGTTCTGGTAATTTCGATTTTGCTTGGTGGTTCGGACATTCTGCCCCTTCTTGGCGCTGTGATGATTTTGTGAATGTTTGGGGGTTAGGTGGTTTTGCTCCTGCTTTATTTTGGGCCAAATCTGATCTTGATTGGTTGTTTTGTGCTTCAGCCGCTGCCATTTCCAGATTAGAGGAATGAACGGTAAGCCTACTTTTTGCAAGCTCCTCCAGTAACCGCTGTTTGACACCATCTCTTCCCACATTCAATACCATCGTTTGCAATATCTTCTGATGAATGGAGAGGCTACTGCCGTTGACTGGGAAGGCAGTGTCAATCAGTCTGGCCTTAGGCTCTTTGGTGGCGTCCACGGACTCGTCATCTGACACTTCAATACAAGCCACAGGAGATGGATTGAGTGGTGGGATTTTCTCCACAGGCTCACTCTCAGTTTCCATAAGAGCGTGTCTTTTCTCACTGCCTCCCGACTCCCCTGTACATGGAGGCATCTTTTCTTTCATGATACCACTTCCAAGCGTCGCTCGCTTGACACTGTCATTCCCCAACACCCATTGTGCCCCTTTGCGCTTCAGCGTGATCTTCAGCATAGACGACCCCGTCCGCCCTCCAATTTCAAAAGGCGGGTTCTTCACCTGCACCAACTTCTTCATCATCGTGAACTTATTGCCAAACGCACCCTTGACAAAGTTGGCCCGTGGAAGTAAAATTTCCTCCACAATTTCCACACCGTCCGACTTTTCTACGTAAACCACCTTATTTTCAACCTTTTCATTCATATCGGCCTTTTGTCCACCACTATAATCCACCCGCATGATATTGGATTTAACTTCACGCGTCCCATCAAGATTATGCACCACCTCCTCCAGTATCACGGAACCGAAGTCTTCTTCGCCGCTAAAATCGACATCCGAAGTAGAATTTTCGATGATGAGGTCACCCTCCGCACCCTCGAGGACAACGTCATCGACCTCCATCATCGACTGTATGTCAGCTGCAACATAAAAAATGTAGTTAATAAGGTGACATTCTGGATAATAAACTGTGGGACTTTGGAGGAAGAGGAGGAGAGTGCATGAATATCCCTGTCCAGGGCATAACGCGAAGTGTCGCCATCTGCTGGCCTGGAAGGTGATATCGAAGCATAATTGGAGGAATGCGCGAAAGCCTTAGAAACTGAAAAGGGACCATCAAGTGGGAATCTGAGGATCCCGGGGTTTAACCTGTTAAGTCATAACTTACTCAAATTTGTAGAATGACCCGTAAAACATGCATAGTATTTGATGGCTTACCAACGACATGAGACAGTTCGTGGTCCTCGTCATCGTCGTCATGTGTGAACTCTAAGGGGACGGCTTGACGGGGGTAATCGACTGCAATGCCGTCGTATTCTATCGTCAAAGCATCTTCGAGCTCCTGCCGTTTCTCCGAGTCGCCAACTGAAAGAACAGGAACCGTTTTGAAAGTTCGCCAAACGTTAGCTCCCATGCCAGGAACCGGTGATCCCACCCTTTCGAAAAATCATGGCGACACATCCCCGTTAGCTCCAAGTTTAGGCAATTCATCTCCGTACGAAGTCTCTCTTATTGTCAATTCATCCCCAGCTTGGCACCAACTTTGCAAGCCAGGAAAGGAAAGTTTGAGACCTTTTTAAAGTTTGAGACAGTTTTACAAGCCTGGGGATCATCTTGGGAAGCCTTGGAAACCCTTATCCAGCTAGGTAACAACTTCACAAGCCTTGGACAAGTCTGCGAACTTCATGGGACCATCATGGCAAGCCTTGGGAGTCAGCCAGGGACGAGCTTAGCAAGCCTTGGAAAGCTGTGGGAAGTCAAATAAGAATCTTCGCCACTTTGTCCACATAAGCGGGGTCAGAACGACGCCAGGGAGCGGGCATTTACGTTTACAAGGATGTATTGATGAAACGACCGATCACGCCTCGCCACTCTCCAGGCCGCTTCACTTTTCACTTTTTCAGGGATGGGTCGCCTGTTACACTGCCCTGGTGGCCACTTACCGAGTATGATGACCTCGTCGTCAGAACCGCGACCGTCTCGAACCGGGTCGTAAATCTCTATGAGGAGCTCGCCGTCCTGTCGCCAAGAACTACAGTTATATACATTTTACAATTACAAGAATTACACACCCACACAAGACGTTCATCGAGTTTACCTTTTCGGTGATCTTCTGTTGGTAACTGTCGGCGAACACGGACGGCACGGCGCGCCGTCGCAGTCTCAACCGCCTTTTCTTTCCCAGAGTACCTGAAATATACAATCCATATCATTAGAACCTTCCGAATAGAAGTTACTTTTATTGCTCACATTAACCGCTGACGGTTCTCGCAATATAAATCTGATTTCACGACCTTTAACTACAAACCGAACGGTCTTTAGCCTCAAAGCATTTGGACCTTTGAATAGGAGATGAGCCAAAACATTTTTTGCTGGAACCACTAATAAAAAAAGATAATGGGTATTTTCATTGTTCGGTTAACGGTTGCATACAATGTAAACCAGATTTATAACCTTCAAGTTACATCACAAATCGGTCCTCAGATCTGAACTCAAGTCGAATGAAGAAGCAAATTACAGGTGTGCGATGAAATGCTACCGGGTGGTGGCAACACTGCCAAACGAACACGCTCGCCATACTTCTTAGTTCCACTAACAATAAAACACAGTGGCTATGCCGAGTTCGGTTATTCAACACGGAAAGGGAGCCGTTTCAATACTACAAATTGTCTCAGAATCAGTATAATAAGTATACTATTCCATTTGAAAATGTTCTCTTCTACTGATTTTGGTTTATTATTCTTGGAATAATACACCTATGTTTTCGCGACGCGGGTCGACGACTCCGATCGGGCTCAAAATTTGACATTATCCGTTTCAAGTGGTCTACATTCAAAATCCGAAATGTCCGTCCGCCGTACGCCGTACGCCGTACGCCGTCCGCCGTCCGCCGTCCGCCGTCCAGGCCGTTTTGGGCAGTAGGAATTTTTTAAAAAATCTGAAATTTTGACAAAATACTCGGTTTACCATCTAGTTGTGCCCGCAAGGTTTTCAGCCCGATCGCCCAAACCCGTGGGGCGCTCTGGGGCTAAAATGGGGCTACAGAAGGTGGTTTTTGAAGGCTTTTGGCTATGGGATCGAGTCAGGTGTCGTTTTCGAAGTATTTTTGGACGTAGAATCCATTTTTTGGGGTCCCGGAACGATCCGATTTCACTGTGGCGATCTATAGGGCTTTCATGGAGCTAAAAATGGGATTTTTGATGGATCCCAAGAAGTTAAATATCTTTCGAGTAAAAATTAAAGAATTTTTGAAAAAACACATTTTTGAAAAAAAATCGCCTCAAAAAATTTTTTTTGAAATATAAAAATCCAAAAAAAAATTTTTTTTAATTTTTTTTTATTGACAGAATTAAATTTCTGTACAAGTAACCTATATCAAAGAATAATAAACCCTTGTGTAAAATTTGCAGCGTTTTTTAACTTCGTGTTCCTAATTCGATGCCATGAAGAACATAACAAGAATTTAGCATTCATATAGACATTTAGACAGTAAGAGACTTCAAAAATGCTGCAAATTTTACGCAAGGGTTTATAATTCTTAAATCTATACCACTAATTCAGTACGTGTACGAGGCTATCTAACAGAGTATGTCACAAGTCTTCTTTTCTGAAACTGTAAGCGATGAAAATACGCCAATTTTTTCTACCTTCTTGGGATTCTGTTTACCTTCGTTTTGGTTTTTTTTTAAGATATGGGAGACGGTTCCTTCCACACTAATTTCCGATATATTCTGGCGTGTGTCTTCGACCTTATAGGAGCCCACTTTTCTTCAGGTCTGTGAGGTCTGTTGACAGGAGGGGGGGGGGGGAGACGTTTTTAGTTTCCCACGATTTCGGACTATTTGTCACTCAGGGCTATAAGAGAGATAATGAGTCGGCGTTTCCACAGTATCCTACCCCATCACATGAACTATTATTCAAATACCCTCCCCGAGAAAGTAGTCGGCTGAGCGAAGCGAGAGACAATAAGAAAATACCTATTTTTGAAAAAATTTAATAAACTAATTTTTTCTGTACCATGTTCGAACATTTTTTTTTAAGTGGCTACTGCATGAGCTCATTGGAGCTATCAGCAGGCCCCCCACATTTAGGGGCGCCACGACAGGAGGGGACGAAATAGAAGGGAAATGGTGATGGGGTTAGAAATGCCCAGAGTGGGAGCCACTGCTCAACCACCCTTACATGGGCTGTGACCCAGGCAAGCCGTGGGGGGCGACTATTGAGAGTCAATACTCGACCAGCTGTCGTTCCCCCTCAGGGCTCACTGTTGCCTGTGGGGGCCTTGTGGCAGCCAGAACCCTCAAGGCAGCTGCAGCAAAGACAAACGCCTTGTACCGGGATGGGCTGGAGACATACTTGCTCCAGTCCTCCGTCACGCCGCCAGGGAAGACCTCAGCCTCCAGGACAGCCCGTTCCGTCCCGAATGCCGGGCAGCTCCGAAGCACATGCCTCGCCGAGCCCTCTGGGTTTGTGCACCACACACAGCCAGAATCGTCGGCCAGTGCCAGTCGGTGGAGGTCCCCACGAGCCGATAAGAACTGGTACGCTCTGTGGTCAGAGGCCACCCACGTCATCTCCATTCGCCGAGCCACTGATGTAAAGAACTCAAAAGTGAGTCTTCCAGTGGACTCGGCGGTCCAATCTTAGGAGCTCCTGCCACCGACCAACGAGCATGGCCATCACCTCCCGGTGCACCTGGGCTCGAAGCTTTGCCCCAGCAATCGAAAGGGAAGCCTCTTCCGAATCCTATAGGCAGCGTAACGACGGGCAGCCTCCAACTCTATGTGCCCCTATGTTCGAACAAAAGGGAACCTCGAAAAATGGATATTGCGTCCCCATTTTTATTATTCGGTAGCCCTTTGAAAGCACAGTAGATCCCAGCGGTGAAATCGGATCGTTCTGGGACCCCCATAAATGTCCGAAAATACTTCGAAAACAACACCTAACTCGACCCTATAGCTGACAACCTTCGAAACCCCCTCCCGTAGCCCCACGGGTTTGGGCGATCGGGCTGAAAACCTTGCGGGCACAACTAGATGGTAAACCGAGTATTTTGTCAAACTTTCAGATTAAAAAAACTCCTACTGCCCAAAACGGCTCGGACGGCGTACGGCGGACGGACATTTCGTTTTTTGAATCTATAGATTCAATTTGACATCATCTATAGATGAAGTCAAATTTTGAGGCCGATCTGAATATTCGACCTCCGTCGCAATTTCGTAGGTGTACTATTCCAAGAATAATAAACCAAAGTCGTTAAAATTAATGTTACCTGACAATGTGAGCCTTTCAAAGGAGTAGGTAGGTAAAGGCTTCGAATGCTTCCGTTAAATTTAGCATTGAGTAGTGATAATAACTCAAAAAGTAATATTTTCACCAAGTACGGCTACAAAATTGAACATCTTTTAGAGAATTTAGCATACAGGAGTTCAAAGTAAATCATACAGCAGTATCAAAGTAAATTTTTCATTGAGTAGGAAATTCATGGATTTTTGAGAAATCAGACATAAGAGAGACTTGTGTATGGCATTGAGAAGTGAAACAGCGATAAATGTTTCCACGGAGTAGGGATACAATAATTGTATATTATTGTATTGTAATAATTGTATTTTACAATTATTGTAAAAACATCTATTGGGGGATATAGATGGGTATCGAATAGGTACAAATAAATCGATATTTATACCTTCATATTAGGGATGGGAAATCGGTAAGAAGTATCGATTTTTTGAATCATTCAGAATCGGATGCTCCAAATCGATTTCCCAAAAAAATCGCCATAAAAGTATCGATTTTTTGGAAAATCGATTCAAAAATCGGTCTTACAAAAAAAAGTTTTTTTAATGAGTGATAACGGTAGATATATTCAAAGTAGGTAGGATTCAAGAAAAAATCGTTAAAAAATATTATTGAAAATTAAAATTGCATTAGTTTTCAAAAATTTTGATAATGAACATTTAATCAGACGTGTAATCAGTTTTGCTGTCTGAAAAAGCCATGGCGGACGTCGCTGGTAACTAGTGAGTTTTGTTGTTATTAGCTATTATCATAATTTTTAATCGACCTAAGACTCGAAATTTGCTTGAATCACTTGAAATAATAAACTAATTTTTATAAATGACGAAAATCGATTCAAGATTTTTTAAAAAATCAGTAGTAAAAAATCGATTCACGATTTTTACAAAAATCGGAAGTAAAAAATCGATTCACCTTAAAATCGGAACCCGAAGATCGATTCAAAAAAATCGAAAAATCGGAACAAAAAATCGATTTTCCCAAAAAATCGGAAATCGATTCCCATCCCTACTTCATATAGAATAGGTTTAGAAAATAGGATAATGATTTTGTAATCCGATATTATCCGATATTATCGGATTACAAAATATAAGCTACTTGAGCTCAAATATATCGATATTGGGAATATTGAGGCGTATCGATATTTTAACAAATTTTCTCAGGTTAACACCGTGTCAAAGTTCATTCTTCATCAAGATCGTCCATGATACCTAATATGACGACGAGTATTTTACACGTGTAAGCACCTGATAGGCATTGGCCTTGACGGGTACATATCGAGCTCCCGGTAGGTAACATACAAGGAGAGTAGTTACCTACCAATAAATATTATTGTCTCCCACACCAATAAATATTTATATCGTCCATTTAATATTTTGAAATAGGTAATTAATATATTATCATGTCTCCATCTCCAAAACGGAAAAGTGTTCCGGAAAGCCGATTTTCTGTCGCGCCGAGGGAAAATGAAAGAAGAACCAAAACTAAAGCACCAAAAGAGAATATGGGGGGACCAGCAGGGAGGGGATAATTTGAGATATTTTGGATTTAGCCGGTTAAGAAACAAACCAGAGCGAAACTGATACCATTGGCGGGATTTTAGTCGTGAAAAAGTCATCAAAAATGTCCTTAACAACACTCAATTTTATTAAACCACTATAGTGCTATTATAGCACTCTGGCAGGGGAGACTTAATAACCCCCTTAAGCCACTCAAAAAACGTTAAAAAAACCTCTTTAAATCCCTAAAAAAAAGTCTTGAACCCAAAAATGACAAGAACCGCTTAAAATCAGGGTTGCCAAATCTTCGAGGGTCAAAACCAGGCACTGGTGGTAACTTTGTTGAAATAAATTGGAGTAGGTAGTACTATTCCTAAAAATAAAAATAAACTAAAATTTACACAAGGGTATATTATTCTTTGATATAGGTTACTTGTGCAAAAATTTAATTCTGTGTCAACCAGAAAATACTTTTAGAGAAAAAAAATTTGTTTCCAAATTTTTTTTTTAATTCGAAAATTATTTGATATCCTGATATCCTTCAAAAATTCCATTTGTAGCCCCATGAGAGCCCTATAGATCGCCAAAGTGAAATCGGATCGTTCCGGGACCCACAAAAATGGATTCTACGTCCAAAAATACTTCGAAAACGACACCTAACTCGATCCCATAGCCAAAAGCTTTTTTTTTTAAACCCTACCATAGCCTCCATTGCGCCCCGCGGGTTTGGGCGATCGGGCTGAAAACCTTGCGGGCACAACTAGATGGTAGACCGAGTATTATGTAAAAATTTCAGATTTAACAAAAAATTCCTACTTCCCAAAACGGCCCAGACGGCGGACGAACATTTCGGATTTAGAATGTAGACCTCTTGAAACGGATAATGTCAAATTTTGAGGCCGACCGAAGTGGTCGACTTCCGTCGCGATTACATAGGTGTATTAGGCCGTATTCCAAGAATAATAATGAAAATATAAATAAAATATATATATATTTAAAAAAGAACGAAAAGTTTGATGAAATGGGCCTGATAAAAGTGGTTCTGAGTGGTGAGTGGTTCTTTTATAAAAAGCACCCAATGTGGTGCTGACTCTGAATTTGAAATCGAGTTTGGAAGGCAAAACGGTAAAATAAATGATTTCAGATTTTCTATTAAGTGGAACCGATGAACTGTGGACGGAAGGATATTCTTTATTAAATTTCTTTTTGGTTAATTATTCTTGGAATAATACACCTATGTTTTCGCGACGAAGGTCGACGACTCCGATCGACCTCAAAATTTTTACATTATCCGTTTCAAGAGGTCTACATTCCAAATCCGAAATGTCCGTTCGCCGTCCGGGCCGTTTTGGGCAGTAGAATTTTTTTTTAAATCTGAACTTTTGACGAAATAGGTACTCGGTTTACCATCTAGTTGTGCCCGCAAGGTCTTCATCCCGATCGCCCAAACCCGTGGGGTGCTATGGGGCTAAAATTGGGCTACGGGTGGGGTTTTTGAAGGCTTTTGGCTATGGGATCGAGTCAGGTGTCGTCTTCGAAGTATTTTTGGACGTAGAATCCATTTTCGGGGTTCCCGCAACGATCCGATTTCACTGTGGCGATTTATAGGGGCAAAAAATGGGATTTTTGAAGGATCCCAGGAGGTTAAATATTTTTCAAGTAAAAAATAAAGAATTTTTGAAAAACATTTTTGAAAAAAAAATTGAAAAATTTTTTTTTGTAAATACAAAAATCCAAAAAAAAATTTTTTAATTTTTTTCATTGACAGAATTAAATTTCTGCACAAGTAACCTACCTATATCATATCAAAGAATAATAAACCGTAGTGTAAAATTTGCAGCGTTTTTTTTCTTCTGACTGTCATTAGCTCTTTCTATTTGTGTTCTTTCTAGTCCTCCCGCTAGAATGCCGTATTGTTTAAAATGTAATTGGGCATGCCCGTAATTAAATAAATGAATAAATAACGTATAGTCAAATTTAATGATATCATCATTAAGTAATAATCAACTAATAGGTACATTTTATTGAAATTTATATTTAGGTATTTAAAAAAAAATGTTTATTGTTAATGTATTTTTAATATTATTATTATTTAAATTGATATTGTTATAAAAGAAAATTTAAGGGTATCCAGTGGAAATGTCCCATTAGAGTCTAATGATTAGACAATGTCATAGGAAAGTAGGGCGCAAGTTCACCCATTACTAATGGGCCATCGGCAGTAGGTAGGCTATGTAGGTGTACTATGCTCTAGAGGAGGGGGGGGGGATGAGACAACGTACAGGTTATCCTCACAGAAAACCTCACTTTTAAGGGATTTAATCCTTAAATTTCTACACAAGCCAATTTACCATTGTCAGATGACTTCATCAAGACCATAGAGGCGTTCTTGTAGTCAGACTCGACGAAATGCTGATGGCAGACGACTGCTGAGGAGAGTGGTCCTTCTGTGGAATCCCATTTGATGGCTGAGAGCCAAAGCTCTTTGATTTGAGGATCCCGCGGGAAAGTGTGCCCACCTCTGCCACGACACTCTTTCACTGAACACTTGCGAAGCTTATTATTCCCCATAATGCTCCAAATAAAATAAAAGGTATTAGATTCTAACAAACTGCAATATTAATAAACCTGAACGGCAAAACAGAGAGCTTGTTGATAAAAAACAGTGTTGCTCCCAAATTTTTAATTTGTTTAATAAGTTAATTTTTTTTTCATGTTTCAACCTCTTCATCACGGCACTCTTAATTTCACCGTTTGACTCTTTTTTACGTCGATTTAACTTTAAAACAAAAAATTCCAACGTTTTGCAACATTTGGGGAAATGTGTAAAATGTAGTTCTGTTAGGTTGGCAGCGCTTGCCGCCGCGATAAGGGCTGTTCAGCGGGTTGTTATACGAGCCCCTTATGTGTTTTTGTGTGGTTTTTATAGTGAAATTGTAGTTTGAGGCGGTGATTTGTGACAAGGTGAATCGGAGGGAGATATTTCGTCGATAGGGAGACGCTGAGAGTTTGACAGGCAAGTTTGTTTTGCGTTTTTTTCGGGAGAAGGTGATAATGACGCGCACTAAGTTTGTTTTGTTGACTACCTACCTACACCTCGTAGAATTTTTATGACTAGAACTTTTATAGTCGAATGACTGAGGAGGTCAGGACGAGAGGCTTTTCTTTTCTGAAGTCGACAAGTTTCTCTGTCGTGTTACCGTCACGTCAACGTAGTGATGGCAGAAACTGACAGTACCTATCAGATGCTTTGTGATATTAATGGTTTTTTTTCTGCTTTTGCTATGAGGAGCTATGAAGGCCGTTGGTAGAATACGTGCTTCATTGCCGATTCACTAATACAGTGGTGAGTCACTGAGGCATTCAACACGAGGACACTTGGAGACAATATTCACGTATTCGATGTGTTGATGGTGATAAGGAACTGACGGCCAGTTGCTGAGGGTGTCTGGTTTGCAATCTTCAGCCGAACAGTTGGAGATGAGCATCAGGTAAGGGGGGGGGGGGGGGGGGTGCAGGAAAAAATTTCCCCGAGCAAAAATAATGTATTGGTGCAAGGAAACGGGCAGAGCTTGTCTCGTCCCTGTTAATCACCCTCCACCGAAGCTTCCATTAGCTCAATGAGCTGCGTTCGCAGGGTTCACATCCATGCGGCAATGCGTGAATGCGTCAGCAGTGGAGGGGATTCCGGCATTCCAGTCAGACGTTCACGAGCGTCTGGCAAATTGTCATTGTGCAGCACACAGCCGCTATGGCGAGCACAACAAACTGGATGCTTATCGCCGTTATCAGTTCGTCAGTCCTGTAAAATATCGGATATCCTGATTTTTCGGATGTGTATGGTCAGCTTCGAACGTGCTTCTCCGTCAAAACTAACTTCTTCCCGCCTGCTGGCATCGGCCAATCAGCATACAGAACGTAATGCCGGAATGATGCAATATCGCATTGCTTAAGCAGGGTTCACATCCATGCGGCAATCCGTCAATGCACACAGCTGTTCCTTCCCGCGTTTATTTGTGTTTTGGCTGTTCATTCTCGCGTTAATTCGTGTTTCGTTGATGTTACTATGGCGACCACAACAACCTGGATGCTTATCTCTGTTATCAATGCGTCAGTCTGGTAAAATATCTGCTCGAAAGTGCTTCTCCGTCAAAACTAACTTCTTCCCGCTCGCTGGCATCGGCCAATCACTGGACTGAACGCATTGCCGGATGGATGTGAACCCTGCTTTATGTTCTTTCCGTTCAAAATCGAATCAGAACTCGAACGCTTCCAGGAATTAAACCGGACAGAACTTGGAATGGAAGCGTTTCTGGATTATTTTTTATCGATAGAAGGCTTCCAAATAATACTGAAAATAGGGTACAAATTTATAAAATTTATGGAAAATTTGAATTTTGGCGGAAACCCGAGGTCAGCTCCTATTGGTCGACAAGTTGGCCACCATTAAAAAACTAAAAACTGAATAAACGGTCACATCGAATAAGTTAATTTACATCACGAATAAGTTGCGTCAATACGCACGATCACATTCACAACAAAGCAAAGACGGCGATTTTCGCGTTACTTCAATATCACTAGTGCAAATCACTGAGAAAGTCAAGAAAATTTTGTTTTCATATTTAATATGAAAAATCGACCTGCACTCTGGTGTCTTTGATTGGAAACCGGAACCGCTGTAGGTGACGTCACCTTTTTGACTTCTAACAACATGGTACCGGATGATTTAACCCGAAATTTGGGTGCACTTCCATTCCAGGTCCTCTGCCAATGAAAAAGTAGTCCCTAGGAAGTTAGCTTCACGAGATCACAGATGGGAATGAATCGCGCGTGTGTGACTTTCCACAATCGAGGAGGCAGTCGGAATCAGTTCGGGAAGTTCTGAAAAAAAAAAAAAAAAAAAATCAGAACTGCCAGAATAGATTCAGAACGAGCTCTGCGTTCGCAGAGAATCAGAACTTGAGTATTCAATTCCTGGAAGCCGATGAACCCCCACCCTCCGACCCTGCAAAAGGCCCTACTGCGCATGCGCCGAACGGTTCGAAATTTTCAGAATTACTAGGTTTGTTCCAGGTCTGACGGCGTTTGTCGACAGAATTTGGACAGCTGTCGACAGATCCCGACCGCACATACTCGACCTGTCGTTTTCTGGCCAACTGCTGTCATCCTACGATTGACCTGTAACAGGTGTTTCTAAACTGAGCATGTCTCCGTTCATATCTGTTAACAGCCCGTCAAACCTGGAACAAACCTGCTATAGGTCCTATAGGACTACTGGGGGACGCCCCCAAACCCCCGTACCAGGGATAGAATTGGAGTGATTTTTGGTTTATTATTCTTGGAATGATACACCTATGTCCTAATCGCAGCGGGGGACAAAAATTCTGATCAGCCTCAAAATTTGACATTATTCGTTTGAAGAGGTCGAGATTTCAAAAGCAAAATGTCCATCCGGCGTCCGAGCCGTTTTGGGCAGTAGGAATTTTTTGACAAAATCCTCAGTTTACCATCTAGTTGTGCCCGTAAGGTTTTCAGCCCTATCGCCCAAACTCGTGGAGCGCTATGGGGCTAAAAAGGGGCTACGCGACGGCTTTTTTTGAAGGGTTTGGGCTATGGGGTCGAGTTAGGTGTCGTTTTCGAAGTATTTTGGGACGTAGAATCCATCTCTGGGGGTCCCTTAAGTATACGATTTCACCTTCGGGATCTATGGGGGGGCTTTCATGGGGCTACAAATGGGATTTTTTAAGGATCCCACCTGGTCAAATAAGGAGTCATTTTTCGAATTGTTGCGATTTATTTTCTGAGCTAAATTTTTTCGCCCAGAACATAAAACTCAATTTAGCGATATTTTTTTCGCTCAAAATGAAACTCTACCAGTCAAACTTCCTCATTTCGCTATCAAAAATCAAATTTGGTAAGCCCCACCGTTGGTAAGCCTTTTCAATTTCCTATCTCTTACAAAATTAATGAAATGCATTAGCATTGTTCAACATCGATGTGGGGTAAATAAAATCTGGCATCCTTGCTCTTTCACCAATTAGAAACTCATTTTGTTTTCAGGAAGCTTTGAAACATGGACTCAGACGATCCTGCCGTCCGGCTGGTGGTAGGCGCCGTGGTTTTGGTCGTATTGTACTATTTTATCAAAACATTCTGCCCCACCTGGTGCCAGAGGGAGGTCGACCATGATCTGGACGAAGTCACCGTCGAAGCCCGATGCACCTGCACCGGCGAGATCTCCGGAGTCGTCACGTACGTCGGGGACGGCGACGGCTTCAAATTCCTCCACTCCTGCCCAGGTCACGCCCTTTTGGACGACACTCTTCGGGTCCGGTTGGCCGGCATAGATGCCCCCGAGATGCCCAAAGGCGGCTCCCCGGGGCAACCTTTCGCCGTCGAAGCCAAAGAATTCCTCAGGCGTCTCGTCCACCGGAAGTCCCTCATCCTCAACAAACTCCGCATGGATCAGTACGGTCGGATCCTGGCCATAGCCGTCGTCCCCGGCAAGAACCCTCTCAACGTGAATCTCGAACTGGTCAAACACGGCTACGCCTGCATCTACGAAGGACGAGACGCCGTTTACGGGGGACTCTACGAGCAGCTTTTCAATTTGCAGGAGCGAGCGAAGCGCGATCAAAAGGGCATGTGGTCGGTACCACACGTCATCACCCCCATGGAGTTTAAACGACACCAAAGATCGCAACAGCCCATCCTCGTTGTTTAAGCCGTTATTGCGTATTCAATATTTGTATTCAATATTACCAAATGGAACAAGACACCCAACAGGGATTTTCCCCCTTAAAACAACATTTTTAGCAACTATCAATTTTATAAAATGTTTAAAACTATTCACTTTAAAATACCAAACAGTGCCTTTTCCCACCAAAGTTCGAAAGACTGACAAGACCTGATTTCGCGGACACCTTCAATGACTGAAAAAGAAATGAAAAGACTTTCTACTAAAATTTCATTCCAAATAGTTCCTCGCCTTGGCAATCTTGACGTGTTAATGGCAGGCGGGAACGTTAGTTTAGCATTGCTGCCAACCACGCCCTGAGGTGGGTAATCATGGGTAAGGAACACTTTTTGGGGGGTGTCTCTTTTTATTTCTCTTTAATTTTTAATTTTCTCAACTTGGGAAAATTGTTTTTAAATCCTCCAAAGGCAGTTAGTTACCCACCTGACCACAATCCACTCAGATCTTTCTTTCCTTTTAGTGCCTTTTGTGCTTGTGACCTGTGGTAGGGAAGTCAGTAAAAAAGAATCGATTTTTTTATTCGGTTCAAAATAAACCGTTTTGATTAACAATAAAAGTTGAAGGCAAACAGGGCGTTATGACTTTGGGCCATATGAAAGTGATAGGTCTTCGGAAGCCCAATGGCTTAAGCGGGGTTCACATCCATGCAGCAATCCGTCAATGCGTGAACGCGTCAGCAGTGGTGAGCAGTGGAGGGGATTCCGGCATTCCGGTCGGACATTCAGAAGCGTCTGGCGTTGCACACAGCAGTTCCTTCCCATGTTTATTTTTGTTTTGTCGATGTAGCTTTGGCTGTTAATTCCCGGGTTTATTTGTGTTTTGTGGATGTTTGATGAACTTTGGCGAAGGAATCTGCTTGCTAACAGCGTGTTTTGTTAATGTTGCTATGGCGACCACAACAACCTGGATGCTTATCGCCGGTAAAATTTTTTGATTTTTTTGGATGTGTACAGTCAGCTTCAAAAGTGCTTCTCTGTCAACACTAACTTCTTCCCGCCCGCTGGCATCGGCCAATCAGCAGACCGAACGCAATGACGGAATGGTGCAATATCGCATTGCCGCATGGATGTGAACCCTGCTTTAGGGTTCTGCAATGACATTGGGCCAAAGTGAGTCTCCGAGAATGAGCGCGTTTGATTATGATATAGGGTGAGTTATTTGTGTGTTATTGAGCGACAGTTTGTGTCAGTTGAGTGTGCAATCCCGTTCAATTCATGTTTGTTAAGATTCGATTATTACCAGAGAAGGTATGGAAATGGGTTCCTGAATAGCCCTCCTACAAGTATCTTCCCCCGGTCCACTGATCCCAGAGCAATATACCTATTGCGCTCCAGGGCTTCACACTCGAAAAGTCACGGTTGTGGTCGTTGCAAAATCATTTAATTAGACAACCTAATGATCCACTACTAATGAAAACTGACGTAATAAATATTGACGAATTGGCCCAAATACAATACCCACTGTTAGTTAGACTGAAATCACTTAGGTCGACCTGACCGTTGAACGACTTGTCCCTATGTCTTAATGAAAGGAAAACACTTAGATCTCATGAAACTATCAGGAAGAACTGAACTTTTTTATTTTTTACATTCGAAACACCTGTAGCTTGTTTGTAATAATAACTAATGGGTAGTTATTTTTAACATACTCCCACGCGACGAGATTAGCGGCGAACCGCTTCATAGCGTCTTCGTCCCTGGCGCCTTCCTCTGGCGTTGTCGCAGACGGGCCTCGAGACCAGTACTCTCCACCATGTCGACTTCTGGCATGCCCATCTCTGGTAGGTCTTTCAAGAACATGGCTGCACTGACGTAGGTTAGCGGACGACAGTACATCAACATCTCACAATCGCATATCAGCGTCATGAGCTCTTCCGCGTCGACCCGAGCTTTACGCAACGTCTTTTTCAAACGCTTCACGTTGTTCCACTCATCTGAGTAACGTCTTCGGGGGGTACTTCTTCGGTATCTGCTTGCAGACCTCAACCTTGAGCGAGATCGGCCGCCGTACCTCTTCGAAAAACGAGATCTTGAACGAGAATGGTTCCTCGATCTAGAAAAGGAGGAACTTGAGTAAGATGTACTGCTCCTGGACCGTGAGACGCTCCCTCGAACACGAATGGAGCGTACTCGACACTCTGAGGATGATCTAGATTCTGTCTGTTCGTGACTACGTGAGTCTCGCCGCCGCTTGTCTTCGGTCTGCTTCTTGGGAGGAGACTCCATACGAACTTCAGCAACGCAAGTATTTTCCTCTTCGACAGCTTTAGGTTCATCTTCCTTGTTCGGCAAAATGGCTTCTTCGATGGTACCGGACTTGACCGGAGAGCTCAACCTGGCGATATCTCTTCGAGTCCTGTACTCATCCATGTCGAGTTTCTTCTTTTCCATTTCTTTTCCTTGATTGTACATGGGATCGTTACTCACCAGCTGATTAGGAACTTCAGATTGTGTTTCGCTGAATGTTTCAGGAGATTTAGGGCATTCTTCTTTCTCTATCTTTACATCGTTAAAGCTTTCGATGGGTTTTGCCTTCTGAGGACACTTCTTATCCGAAGGGCTCTCGCCAGCGTCGCTAACGTCTCCCGACTCGAGACCGCTTTCCCGTTTCGAATTCCTTTCCCAGTTGCTTCGGGCGTTGCTCGAGGCTTCGCTGGGGGACGGTGACGTAGTGGGGAAGCTGGTCATAAGCATCTGCTTGTTGTCCGAACCCCATTCGTTTTGTGGTAAACGGAACTGCCCTCCACCCGCCGAATGGTTCTCGCGGGCAGAAAGTAGCGAAGCGGATTCCTCCCTGACACATACTGATTTCCGCGCATTGTACAGGGCCTGTAACTCGTAGAAATCGAAGTGGTATTCGCTAGCATCTAACGCATCTTCTTCTAGCTGACCCTCTGACACGTTCACGTCGTCCAACATTGCCTGGAAGACAGCTTTATCCAAGTCGCGTAGCGCCTCGAAACGTCTCTGCACACGCTTCACGTTTGCCTCAATTTTAGCCCAGTCTGCCGAATCGATTAGATCGGCAGCTAGTTGTACTCTCAATTGATTAACAAACTTTGTAAATAAACTTCTCTCAACCTTACGGGACTTTCGCAGCCGCTCCATTCGAATTCCTCGTCCGGGGAGCCACAATGTTAGTTAGACTGAAATCACTTAGGTCGACCTGACCGTTGAACGACTTGTCCCTATGTCTTAATGAAAGGAAAACACTTAGATCTCATGAAACTATCAGGAAGAACTGAACTTTTTTATTTTTTACATTCGAAACACCTGTAGCTTGTTTGTAATAATAACTAATGGGTAGTTATTTTTAACACCCACTCCGTGTCTTCAACTTTTTTGCGCTCAAAACCCGTTACTTTTGAGTGCATCCAATTGGCCCAATATCACTTTAGCTCCCAAGGGTGGGCCCAAAACCATTGAAACCGCCCAAAAAATAAAAAGTTAAAAGTCGATTTCGAAAAAATAGTTGCAATCGATTTTTTGAAATTTATAAAAATAAACAATTTAAAAAGTAAGAGGTTTAAAAAATTTGAGTAAATTTCGAGAAAAATTGTTGTAAAGAATCGATGTTTAAAAAAAGTATTAAATACATAGAAGAAAAAAAGTATTAAATAAATAGAAGAAAAAACATGAAACATAAATTTTATGTTTCATGTTTTTTCTTCTTATTTTTATTTATTTTGATTTCCATTTTCAAATTTGATTTGATTTTTGATCTTATTGATTGATTGATTTGATTTTGATTTTTTTTGTTTACTTGATTTGAATGGCTCCCTACAACGAGGGCCTAACTACCAACTTTATCATTAGTTATGAGATACATACGAATACATTTATAAATAAATCATTACTAATTATTAATTGATTAGTAATAGTTAATTGTTATTATTATTATTTTAATGAATAAATAATAATTATTTATTCATAAAGATCTCATCATCGATAAAATTGGTAGCTAGCCAGTGTTGCAGGAAGCCACCTTTATTCAAGTTTTATTTTATTTATTTATTTTTTTTTTCATTTTGATTTTTTTGAAATTGAATTTTTTTTTTATCAATTATTGCTAAAAACATTACTTAATAGGTATAAAAGTTGAAAGGAAATTAAAATCAATTTCAATTTCAAGAAAATAAAAATCGTTGTGAAGAATCGATTTTTCAACAAAAAAAATAATCGTTATAAAAAATCCGGCGTTTTATCCCTAAGGTAATAATGACTGCTTATCATCCTTCTTTGGGGGGGTTTTTCAATTTTAAAAGAGAAAGAAGATTGAAATGATTTGAAATTTTGTTACTTTTTCCCAAACACTTCTTGAATGTTGACTCCTAAAAGTTTCAAAAAGTTCCTAAAAATTCCAAAGCTACGTAAAATTATCAGGGAAGAATTGATTTAGATTGAAATCGGACGCCGGGCTATCAATTCCATTACTGTCTCTCCCCCCCCCCCCCCCCCCCCCCCCCCCCCGTTTATTTTGAGTGTCCATGACGCTCCTCGGCCAGCATAACCTGTACGTGAACAATGTTTCAACAATTCTGTTGTTTTCAGTAAGATAAGTTCACAACTTCAAAAGAGTTAATTTTATATAGTTTTCAATAAGTAGTTTAAAATCGTTTTCTCAAGTTTTATTTAGTTAGCTGTTACATTTTGTGAAGAATATTTCACTTTAGTTGTTGTGGAATAGTTTGCAAACTGTTCAAATGATGTACTTGAGTGATTCTCCCAGAAAGGGGTAGAAGTGATGTTCAGACCAATATTTGGATAATTTGTACTGAAGAATTTAAAACCCTTGTGAAAAATTTGCCACGTTTTTCAAAACCATGTTGATAGTGTGGTTCTATGATTTTTTCCCCGCCCTGAGTCAAAATTAGAGCTGGCCTTTCCTGTGAGAATCACACAGCCATAAGGGTTTTAGATAGGTATGTCTAGTTGAAAAAAAAAAACGGAAACTGTATTCAACCCTTGTATTTTACTGTTTAAGGAGATTTAAGTTACTTATTTGTTCGGTGCTATGGGAGTAGTTATGTGTACCACGAGCGTGGACTGTTGTCTTCCAATATTTTATACCATTTATATTGACTGTATTGTACTTACGTTCTAATAATTACATTTGCATCAGATGTTGTTTCATTTCTGCACCTGACTGATAAACGACGGGTCACTGTGAAAATACAGCAGAAGATCAAAAATGAGCAAAATGGAAAAATACCGGAAAAGGTATACAACCAGATGCAGGTACAAAGTGTGGCACAGAGAAGGCATGTGCGCGATGATCATGTCGTTTTTATCGTGAACAGTTTCCGACAATTTTATCAAATTTTTGGTCCGATTTAAAGTTACTTGCCGTTTACAGAAAGAAAGTATAAACAGAATATGGACATTGACAAAGAACGATTACCTACCTATTGTAGATATTTCTTCTGTAGATGCCTACGTCCCTTCTCACTGTGACGATGAAACTAAATTTCATCGCTTCTCTGTGTAACAGTTGAAAAATAATTGTTCAAGCCAGAATTATTTTTGATTGTCTTCAGTTTGGCATTAAAGTGGAACAATATTAATAATAATATTATATTATAATGCACGGAGAAGATGCAGTAGACCTTCGACTATCAGTTTTTTGTCAAATTGTTCATACTTCACACAGATAAGAAATTTAATTTGATAATCTCACGGAGAAGGTATACAGCCGGATGATACGTAGGTACCGACACAGAGAAGAGATATCTGCAATAACCATGCCGTAATGTACCGTGAACAGTTTCTGACAATCTTACTACATTTTTTTTATCCAAATTAATGTTGCTTGCCATTGAAAACGAAATGGCGGGATAAAAGTCAATTCCATTATCATGGAGAAGGTTTACAGCCCAATGTTAGGACAGTGCGACACAGGAGAGATTATCTCTTTATCATACTGCGTACCTGTACGCAATAACCTTTCCGTTTTTCATCGTGAGCAGTTCCCGACAATCGTACCAAATTGTTGCTGTCAAATTAAATGGAAGATGCCGTTAAAAACGGCTAAGAGGGATGTAATTATTGAGTTCCATCAGAACATAGAGAAGGTATACCTCCTAATCTTACGGATGATGTGCGACACGATGAAGAGATATATAAGCCTACTAATCACTACTAGTGATGCCTCCCCTTGCCGGTCAAGGGTGGTAGCTATTTGACAATCTGAATTTGGAATTATAATTCTCCGTAAGTTCTCACCCCGCGTTGGATAATGAGTAGCTATGACTAGAGTGCAACGCAGACATTCTTATTTTATAAAATTTTAACAAGGATATGTTTTTGGGCTGGGGGTCATTCTAAAATTTGCGACCGGAAAAAAATGCAACGCTACAACTGATAAACAAATTAGCTCTTGGAGCTCCTTTAGTCTTTTTTTTTTTTTTTTTTTTTTTTTTTCTTCTTCCAGGGCTTGATTGATTTTCGTAATCTTGATTTCTTCGGACAAGCATTCTTTTGTGTAAAAAATTTCAGCGCGTTCCCACTGAACGTTGTGCAGCATGTTTATAGGAACTATTTTTTTATTGGGGAGTTCCCAAATAGCATGGTTGGTCTGAAAAATATTAATATCCTCGTCAAGAAGGTCAGAAGGGTCCATCGTTTCGGAGGAATTGTGACGTTCCGATGTAGGCGAATTGTCAGACAACAGTGGTTCAGGTAAGGGTTTCGTTTCTTCACGTTTTGCCCGAGTGCTACTTGAAGTTTGAGGCATTCATTCAGCAGGGTTAGCGATTGATGATTAGTATTGATCTCACATTCCTTCAATTTCCTAATCTTCTTATGTTTTATGACAATCTTGGTTGAAGACATTATAATATTTTAGCACAAAACTCTAAATTGGGTTACAGCGAATAACTTGAATAATTCGCTTTAACGTAAGTATGTTATCATACGCAACGCTTACTACGCCTGACTAAATGGTAAGGTACCTACTGAATTGCTTCACGAAGAAAGGGCATCAGTCCTGTGAGCAAGTTTTTGGTAAATCGAAAAAACTACCTATAGTCAGGCCCGGATTAACGGGGGGGCTAGGGGGGCTATAGCCCCGGGGCACACACCCCAAGGGGGCCACTTCGCCACCGTTATGATTTTTTTTTTTTTTTTTTTAATTAACAAACAGCTTTCCTTATTCATATGCTGATCTCCAAAAAATTGTTTTCCTGAAAAAGAGGAAGGTGAACGGAAAGTTTCAAGTTACCTAACTTCCACTTACTACCTACTCGAAAATCGAAAACCGGAACACCTCATGGAGTCGTATATTATATCATATGTCACTCCCAACGCGAGTTATAGACCTCACGGATTTTCCACACTGTTGCGGTGGTTCAGAGTTTGCTAAGTGGGTTGGACTCTGTACCGCATTTGGTTCATAAAAACAAAAATAATTTGTTAAATTTTTGGTTTATTATTCTTGGAATAATACACCTGTTTTCGCGACGGAGGTCGATGACTCCGATTGGCCTCAAAATTTGACATTATCCATTTCAAGAGGTCTACATTCCAAAACCAAAAGGTCTGTCCGCCATCTGCTGTACAGAGCTTCTTAGGTTGTCTAAGGCCATTTCTGGCCCATCACAACCTTTCTCATACCTTCTGCTCTCTTTCTTCCCCCAGAGGAAGTGCACTTATCGTTGCTTAAATCTTCTTTCTTCTACCTTGTTCTTCAGATCTCCCCTAGTACAGGGGGAGTATAGGGGGAGTACAGCTGGACCCCCTGTCCCCTCCAGCGTTAGCCACACCGTTCTGGTGTGCCTGGGTTGGACCAATGTGGAGGCGCCGGGGTTTAAAGGAGGTCTTATCACTGTAAATTGGCTCGAAATTCTTTGGGGCAGAAATCATCGCAGCGGACCTACCTACTATACCACCTCTTCTTGTAACTTGTGGTGTTCGGGTCGTTGGTGGCTGCGGAATGAGACCAGTACCTACTCTTCTTCCTCTTCTTGTAACTTGCAGTTTTCGGATCACGGGTGGTTGCTCTCTCCACGTTTACTTGTCTGGTGGAGGGCGAGTACTTCTACAAAATTTCCTCCCCTCCCTAAAACTAACACGACCAGCCTAGCCAAAAATAAAATCTGAACACACATAAAATGACTCACACTGAAATTGAACACGCATACAATGACGTCCGCCATCTGCCGTCTGGGCCGTTTTGGGCGGAAGGAATTTTTTTTTTAAATCTGAAATTTTGACAAAACACTCGGTTTACTATCTAGTTGTGCCCGCAAGGTTTTCAGCCCGATCGCCCAAACCCGTGGGGCGCTATGGGGCTAAAATGGGGTTGTGAGAGGAGTTTTTTGAAGGCTTTTGGCTAAGGGATCGAGTCAGGTGTCGTTTTCAAAGTATTTTTGGACGTAGAATCCATTTTTGGGGGTCCCAGAACGATCCAATTTCACTGTTGCGATCTCTAGGGTTTTCATGGGGCTACAAACGGGATTTTTGAAGGTTCCTAGGAGGTCAAATATTTTTCAAGTAAAACAAAATATTTTCGAAAAAAAAAGGTTGTTTAGAAAAAATCCCCCAAAAAATTTTTTTCTTAACTTTTTCTCATTGACACAGAAATAAATTTCTGCACATAAAACCTATATCAAAGAATGATAAACCCTAGTGTTAAATTTTCAGAATTTTTATTTACTTACTGTAAAAAGAAACTTTTTTCTTAATTGTAAAAATAGATTGCCTGCATTCGGAGCGTTTTTTGACTGTTTTGACCCAGTTTTTGGTTGTGAAGCGAAAGACGCGATTTTCCAGTGGTTTTTACGTGATACTCCTGGCCGGAGGATCCACTTTCATATACAATATATATGTGTAGGTGTATGTACATATATATAGGGGGCCACTTTTAAGTCTCAGCCCCGGGACCCACGCTGTTTCCAACCCAAGGGTCGCCTGCTCAATGAGTGGGAAAACCTGGAAATCCTGAAAGCATATACTATCAACCCTGATCTTAATAAAAACGACCATGGCAAAATCAGTAGATCCCCAATATTAGAAATTCTGAAACCAATTTAACTCTCTCAATCAATATTCTTTCACCCCCCCCCCCCCCCCTTCTTTTAATTTAAAACTTTAAAATTCATACTTGAACATTCTCAAATATCCCCAATAACCACCCCTCAATAACGGAACGGTTCTCTACTGTCAAAACAAACTTGAACTTCCTGGGAATGTCGGTTTTCCTTTCAAAACACTCAAAGGGTACCGCCAGAGGCAATCCCTCGTCCCCACCCAGGTAGTAGGTACCTATTTAAACTCTCAGACGCCTAACCAATTGTTGAACGTACATCAAGCTACCTCAAGTCACTCTGGTAAGCCCATCTGGATTTTTCTATTTCACCCAACCTCCTGTACTTAGGGGGATATGGTAGTCGAACATGACCACATTTTCGAAAAAAAATTTATGACGATCGTGAGGAACACGATGGTAAGTCCAAAAATCACCTCCGACCATTTGAAATCAGCGTAAATCAAATTTTACGGAATGTTGCCAGTAGAGTGGAGAGCGATCTCCCGCTCGCGGACGCGCCCGGGCTGGCATCAAAAAGCATCAAAACTTTTTTTATAGAAAATATAGTACCTACCTAAAATATATTTATGGTATGACTATGTACCCTAGACCATACATAATATATATATATATAATATTCGTTCCGTTTTATACTCATGTGTGTTTTATCTAAGTACATACCTACTTACTTTTATCTTAGGTAGGGCAGTATATAGTGTCCGTGTACATTTTCCTAAGGGGGGGGGGGGGGGGAGGGTTGGATACAATAATAAGGAATTAATTCCTTCCAAGACTGCAAGGTAGCGCGGAAGCATCGTTTTTTAGATTAGATTCATTGCAGCCAAAGCGGAAGCGTTCAGACATCGTCTAAACCCGAAGGAAAACTTTGACAGCTGATTTCTCGGACAACTGATTTTTCACATATTTTTACATGAATGTCGAAATAACTCCGGCCCTATTTGAGCTACAGAGTTCAAATTTTTACCACGTGTTCTAAGGTACTAGACGGAAATATTTAGGGAACAGTTTTCCTGTAGAGCCCATAGAAGGGAGTGGGGGGACATTTAAAAAAAAAATTTATTTACGATTCCGGAGACAAGTCATATAAATTACAATTTTTGATGTAAAAAAATTCTGTTCCCTAAATATTTCCGTCTAGTACCTTAGAACACGTGGTCAAAATTTGAACTCTGTAGCTCAATTAGGGCCGAAGTTATTTCGACTTTTATTATGGTATATATTATGTATTTTTCATTTATATATATATATATATGTATATGGAGATCCTGGTATATTGTTCCATGTTTTTGGGGGCGAGGAATCCGAAAAAAATGGTTTCGAAAGTCAAAAGTGAATATTAACAATTTTGGTTTCTCGACTACCATATCCCCTTAATAACACTTGTTCAAATTTACCTATGTATGAAAACCGCTGAAAAAACTAACTCTTTTAAAAAATTTAACATCTCAAAAATTCAACAGTTGCTTCAAATAGATTCATAAATTCAATTAATTTAAACCTTCATAATAATATTAATTCAATTAATTTAAACCTTCATAATAATAAATTTGAATATTATTCAAATTTAACTTTTGTATAAATTCAAAATTCACCATGTCAACTAGGTCACCTAGGTATGTCATATTTTTCTGTAGTTTTACTTATCAATTGTTTTTTAAATAAGAATAATTCCAACCTAATCTTTCCTATTACCAATTAGAACCAATAACCTTGTCAAATGGGTCCATTTTCAAAATTACCTCTGACTATCTTACCTATAATTTCTCCTTGTCACTACTCACATATCGAGTATTTGTTTTGACTCTAGAATAATAAACAATTCTCCTTTCAGTACCTGTAGTATAGCCTAACTGGTTTTTCAAATGGTTCACTGGCCATCAGTCATGGAGCCAATTTTAACAGTGGGTCCATATTCCAAAACTACTATTGTCAAGTTACCACCATTCTGGACCGTTTTCATCAGTTATAGTTTCCACTATTTATACCATTGTCATATACCTTCAATATAATATAACTTTGTTACTTTGTTAATATAATTTTATGGTTTTTCTCTGGTGCTAATGACAAATGGTTTTCTTGTCAGGGCTGTAGATGAGCTTAGTTGCTCGAAACCGGTCCTCACGCTACAATTGTTTATTTAAATAAACAATTTAGTACTCAGCAGAGGAGTCATTTCTCACCCTAACCACCTCATTGGATTAGACCTCTGCACCGTCGGCAAACACCACACTGTTTGTACAGAAGTTCAAAGAGCAAAAATAATCTCAGTGAACCATTATTAGGTGAGATTGTTCGGGTTTTCAGTGTTCCTTATACACTTGAAGAGTCAGGTTCGTCTTTCGAAGATCTCTTGTGAATCAGCAATGGAAAAATTTGTGATTTCGTACGTGAAGCTGCGTGAAATACTTTTCAAAAGTGAGTGTCACCTACAGCAGGAATTAGGGGAGATGTATCCTCACATGAAACAGGAATCAACATCCCTTGCGACGCGATCAACAAGAGATCTGCCACACTTCATTAAGAAAAAGAGAGAAGTCGATAGTAGTAAGTCGAAGTTTTATAAACGTTATGCCAAGTGGTTGGAGGGTGAATTCACATTGGTTTTGGAGACGAGTTCGGTGAACTCCTGTCCTGAGCGTGATATTGGAGGCAGGCCAGTCAAGCATTTTTTGGGAATGTGGTTCGAGAGCCCAATACTACAAAGTGAGCAGTTTGCTTAAATTTCCCCACATTTTATACTCACCCATTAGCGACCAGGTGGTCATTTTGGGAACGGCAGACAAGGATACACATTTCGATTTCTGCTCGCTTTATTTTGGATTTTGAGCCGGGTTTCTTGCAATTTACAGCAAGTTTGGACTTACATAATGTTAGGGGAGTTGTTAGATAAAACAAATTTGTTTTATCTGCTGAACAGTGCGGATGGTTTATTTCCGAAATTGAGTGGAGCAATCGACGTTGAGGGGCTTCGAAATTTATTACTATTAGTACTCCAAAAGTATTTTTATCCTGCGATTTTGTGCTTTAGATTGTTCTTAGATAGTTATGCGATGAAAAGGAACAGTTTATTCGGAAAAATCCGGGAATTGTGCAGCGGAGAGCGCATTCGGGGTGCGTGTTCCCAAATTAGCCCGCTGGTCGCTAGCCCGCTTTTTGTTGAGGAGAAAAAAAATCATCAAAACGTTACGCGGCTTACGTATTATGTATTTATTTGGGTTTTGAACACTTTGTCTGCTTGCTCCAGACCTGGGCTGTCAGTCCAAGACGCCATTGAAATTCTGATGGGGAACTAGGAGGCCCAGAATCCCATCACCTCAGGTCCCGTTGATATAATATGACATATGACCACCCGAACCACAATTGGAGTCTCCTGAAGACTCAGGTAAAGAAGATGCTGAAGAGGAAGACTTTCTTCAGTAAATTTTACCAGGCAAAAAATTGCTAGCCCCTGAAGTATTGTCTTTTGGTCGTACTCCTGTTCCCGGAGCGCTGGTAGATGTACCTACCTGAGGAAAATTCGCCGGCCTCTTCTGAAAACGACTGCCCCGTAGGTGGCAATACAAGCTAGTATAAGCTTGTACAAGCTATAATTAGTAAGTATGGCTAGTATTGCCATATATTACACAGGTTTAAAAAAAAAAAAAAAAAAAAGTCACTTTCAGGCGCCGCGGAAAAAACCATTAATACTTATATATGTATTTCGGGGTGCTGAATCCGAATATGACCTCCGTTTTCCCGGTCACGTCCAAATTTTCGAGATATTTGCGATTTTTCGTTTTTTTTTTTTTTGGCCTTTTTCAGTTAATAAAATCACAGATAATAATCGTGCAGATGCCCGAAAATTCCAAAAAAAACTCTTTTTACTGGAAATATCTCGGAATATCTCGAAAATTTGGACGTGACCGGGAAAAACGGAGGTCATATTCGGATTCAGCACCCCGAAATACATATATATTAATGGTTTTTTCCGCGGAGCCTGAAAGTGACCTTTTTTTTTGTTTGGGGAAGGGAGGAGTTATTAAACTAAATTCATACTGAAATTAAATTCTAATTATGAATTTATTTAAGTCTTTTCAAGAAATCAGAAGGGGATTTTTTTTTTGTAAACCTGTGTTACCTACAGGTGAATGGTGCTCTTTAAAATTAACAGCCCTAAAACTTGGTGAACACCAATGGATTGAGGGAGATTTTGAGAACATTATTGAGAACACTTTCCCCCATGTGCATCGCGATGAATAATATGCAACGAACTACCCTTCAATCGACCTATTTCATCAGCCGCTTCACGCTATCAAGACAGCCCTGCACGACGTTCTCCTTCAGCACCATCTCCAGCTTTAATTTCTTTCCTCCGTAACAACACAATTTATTACCATCTATCTTCTTGCCGTCTGACTTATAAATGTATTACCTACTGTTATATTGGGCTCGTCCCGTAAATAAATAAATAAATCACGTACTCCAAGCGCAAGGGGTTTTGTCCAGCTAGATTGGCGATTCAAAACACTGTGCGGCGTCCGGACAGCATCACCAGTCATCTTAATGCGCATGGTTTCAATGCGTATTTCATCTAATGTGTAGCGACCGTCATCTGGAACTTGGTCAGTGTGGGAGCGAACTTCGACGGTTCCTTGTTCAAAACAAATAAACCGTCCACCGTTTTCCGTTTTTCAGGTGTGAGTGTTGAGAGCGTGTACAAGATCATAATTAAGTTGAAAAACACGACATCGCTGGACTTCTACGGCTGCTCGGTGGGGATGGTAAAGCATGCTGCTTTATGCTCAGATGCCATGGCAAGAAGCATGTAGCCCTCATAAGCTTTGACCTGACCCGAGCCTTTGATGTATTGGATATAGAAATCTTACTACAGAAATGTGAATTTGGAATGACAGGGTTGGAATGGAAATGTGAAATGGAAACGAGGAATGACAAGGCCTATTTCGCTCATATCTCACCGGATGGCGTAATGGATGGGCCTAAAAGGTTCAAACAACAATGGGAAGGTGATTGTTTAAACAGTAAGGTAGGTAATTAAATGGTTCCAATGAGTCTTGGGTATGAGTTCAACAAGGCCAGTCTGCTTTATACTTCGCTTTACTCACATTCCCGACGTTTCGAAAACATAACAGCTTCCATCTTCAGGAGGGGGACATTCGTCATGAAGGGTTCAATACATATGTATCGTCGTCAAGAGAACTTTTCCACCACGTCAAATATTTCTTCGCAGGAACATTAATACCAAAATCACGCATTGTATCATTTTGACTCGCAATTTGACATTAATCCAGGGGCACCTGACTAGACAAAATTATAATTCAATATATATATTGACTAGAACTGGGCGGCAAATCTTAAGAGGCTTGACTAGAGGCTATTTTAGAATTTAGTATCATTTTAATTATAGCCAAAAAGTCTTCAAAAACCCCCTCCCATAGCCCCATAGTGCCCCACGGGTTTGGGCGATCGGACTGAAAACCTTGCGGGCACAACTAGATGGTAAAACAAGTATTTTGTCAAAATTTCAGATTTAAAAATTCCTTCTGCCCAAAACGGCCCGGACGGCGGACGGACAATTCGGATTTAGAATGTAGACCTCTTGAAAGGGATAATGTCAAATTTTGAGGCTGATCGGAGTCGTCGACCTCCGTTGCGAAAACATAGGTGTATTATTCCAAGAATAATAAACCAAAGTGGGAGGGGGAGGGAGTGCCACCCAGCGCGTCGTGGTCGGAATCCCCAAAATCACTTCGAAAACGCCGCCCCCTCGACCCCTCATGCGTCTTCTGCATCTGAAGTAATACTTACCTTCAACTGCGCTCTTCGGTTACGTCAGGGAATATAAATAACACTCGAAACACAATTACTGCTAAGAACTTTATACAGCACTATGTACAATCAAATAGACAACGAGAAAAAACGCTTGACAATTCTTTGGAAGCACGAAAATACGATTCAGGACGACGTAATACTGCGGTCGGCATCCACTAACATCAATTAAAACGATCGAAAACAACTACTATCACGACACCAAGTAGGAGACTTAGAAAAAAGTTCAACAATTCTTTTTTTCTCTCTCTCTTCCACCAACAAACACTCAACTTCAATTTCACCGTCAAACGCGCTTTTGGTCATTTGCGTGGCATTACGCTAGCACAGAGAAGACATACTTACCGCCCTTACAGCCAGCGGGAATTTGAATCAGAATTATCGCTACACAGATAAGTTATACCGCCGAAAGAAATGAAACCATTCGAAAAATTCCCATTGCTTCTCTGTGTGTAAATCTATTTTCAAATAGCGGAACGATTATAACTGATATTACATTTTCTTCTCTATGTCTTACTTGGGAAGACCCTTCTCTGTGTAATGATGAAGCTAAATTTCATCTCTTCTCTGTGTAACATTTGATCAATTCTTGCTAGTCTTCGATTCGACATTGAACTCTAATATCTACATGGAGAAGTTTTAGGTCAAATTGAAAGAAATTTATTTTCAAATATTCAAAATTAAAATAAATAATAATTAGCCATTTTAGAAACCATATGGTTGGTTACTCATATGAGTGGGTTGAAACATCAAGCCATAGTAAATGGACGGACTTGGAGCCCAAAATGGGTTGAGGTGGTGGGACCACGTAGGTACCTAAGGTCCTGCCTTAGATCATTTAAAAGGTTCAAGGATACTGCCCATGGTAGAGTGAAATATCGATAAACGATATTTTAAAGTTAACGGATATTGATATGGAAATTCCTTCACTTTTAGTAGAAATATCGATATTTCACTAAAAGTGACAGTATTTCCACGCTGTTAAGGTGGTTATATGTTGCGCACAACAACTAGGTGGACTACTAGATTTGGTTTTGAGAGTAAACCTCGTGATAGATTTTGATTGAAGTGCGCTGTTATTCTGACGCCTATCCTTACAATTCAGTGAATAGGGATGCTAAAAAATATGGATATATCGAAATTTTCCCGCCGATATATCGATATTATTTTTAAAATATCGGGAACCGATACCGATACGGTATTTTTGAGAGAGATCCGACATAAATCCGAAAACCAGCTAGAAATAGGATCAAAGAACGTGTATAACGTAGTGCATTGGCAGAAAATATTGATCATGTACTGAATGCAAGGAGTTTAGAAGAAGAAATTCTTCTTCTAACCTCCTTGACTGAATGTTTTGTCAGAACAATATAAACTAAGCAAATAAATTGTTTCTATGATTTTACAAATAATCGCCTACTCATTACAGATTATGCGAAGAATTTATAACCTTAATTTATTTACTAGTAATCAAAAGTCGTGAAGGCATGGATTTTTTTAAAAGGACTAATATCCGATATATCGATATTTTTCTACGATATATCGACCTAGTAAACGATATTTTTTAAACTATCGATATATCGAATATCGATATTTTTCTTCAGTGTGGACATCCCTCCTATCAGTGAACCTTCGAAGTAAAATTAATTCAAACAAGTCTTCACTTTACTCAGAGAAGAGATAAAATTTGGTTCTATTACCACATGGAAAAAGGTTTACAACCTTATCTTACGTATCAAGTGCGACACAGAGAAGATACATCTGCGATAATCATGCCCTTTTTACGGTTTCCGGCAACTTTAGGTTTGTTTCAGGTCTGGCGTCGTCTGTCGACAGATGTTGTAAGCTGTCCCAATGCCTTCTGGATCGCTGTTGAGTTCTGAACAGCGTACTGGCTGACCTGGAACGCGAACTGTCAACAAAATTTGTTGAATCAAGTCACGTGAATCACAGTGAAGTAATGCTACAACAATTTAATTACTTCACGTGACAGTAATTTTATATGGAAAAATCCAAGGGATACTTTTTGGCTTGTTGTGTTCAGAACAATCAAACTTTTTCGAGAGAGGAGTATCATGGGGGCGGGAATGAGTGAAATGTGTTTGAGGGTATGCACGAGGACTTCGGAGGTCACGAGTAGGTACAACTTGACGCTCCCCAACCATACTCATTCGAGCTGTCGGTTCCCGTCCGACTGCAGTTGAACCTCTTTCAACCAACAGATCGACCTGGAACAGCAGTTATCTCAACTGCGCATCAGTCGGCAGTACGTCAAACCTGGAACAAAACCTTCAAACCCGTCCCACCACTGTGTGATGATAAAAGTAAATTTCATCTTTTCTCTGTGAAACAGTTGAACGATTCTTGCCTGCTTCGGCATTAAAATGTCATGTTATGCACGGAGAAGATAATATTTTACACATAGGGAATATCTTGTCAAATTGTTCATACTTTACACAGATAGGCAGTTGAATTTATTTTCATCATCACACGGAGAAGGTATACGCCAGATGTCACATACGTACCAAGTGCGACACAGCGGAGAGATATCAGCAATAATGCGGTCTTCTACCGTGAACAGTTTCTGACAATCTAATCAAGTTTTTGTTGTCCGATTCAATGTAATTTGCCGTTAAAAAAAAAAAACAGCACAGAGAAGAAATTCAGTTCCGTTATCGCACAGACAAGGTATACAACCAAAACTTAGGTACGACACACAGAGGAGAGATATCAGCAATAACAATCCCGTCATTAGCCGTGAAAAGTTTTAAACAATCTTACGAAATTTATGTCGTTCAATTTAATGCAACATGCCGTTCAAATCGACACACTGGGATGGCATTTAGTTCTATTATGGCATAGAGAAGGTATACAGCACAAACTTACGCACCATGTGTAACATATAGGAGAGATATCAGCAATAATGCGATATTTTACCGTGAACAGTTTCTGACAATCCAATCACATTTTTTGTTGTTCGATTCAATGTAATTTGCCGCTAAAAATACCACACAGAGATAAAATTCATTTCCATTATCGCACGGAGAAGGTATACAGCCCAAAATTACGGACAACGTGCGACACAAATAAGAGATACAATCTTTGGCGGATTCGCCCCTCTGTGACACATGATATCCCAATTTTCTTCCTATCACTACGATCATCACCACTCATCCGCGTCTTTAACAAGCCCATTCACACGGTTCACGCAACAGAAAATACAACATTGTCCACCTAACGGCTCTAGGGGGCGTTGAACATTCATGACTAGACCTACGAAATGTCTTTAAGAAGAAAAAAAAAGCTTCTTCAGCCTAACGAGCGGACGGCTACAAAGATTCTCACTCTACGGGTATGCCGGTCGACGAAAATTGGTAATCGAAAAAACAACACAGAGATGAAAATAACACCCGAAAGTCACCCTGCACGTGACTTACTGTTGAAAGTTTACACGAGTTACGCCGACGTCACGAGCCCTCGGCAGACTAGAGCGAACTCTTTGATGATCTCCTGAAGTCGCCTCCGGTTGGCACGTTCCCTGTAAACGTCGAAAATCGGAATGTTAATCCGAAAAACGCAGATCATTTTACGCAAGGGTTTATTCTTTCATATAGAAAAATTGTGCAAAAATTAATTCTGAGCCATTAATTAATGGCCATTACTTAATTCTCTTAATTAAATTTTATGAAAAAAAAAAAAATTACTCCGTTTGGACAGATATCTGTCCACAAAAAATGTGTCCTCAAAAAATGAATTTTGCGTCCAAAATGACTCGGAAAACGATACCTTATTTGACCTCCTGGGATCCTTAAAAAAATCCCATTTGTAGCCCCACGAAAGCCCCATAATATATTATAAGGGGGGATATTATATATATTATATCCCCCATATATATTATAGGCCCTCGGAGAAATCGGATCGTCCTGGGACCCCCAAAAATGGACTCTACGTTCCAAAATAATTCGAAAACGACACGAAACTCGACCACATTCAGTCGAAAACCTTCAAAAACCCCTCTCAATAAAAAGATAGAAAAAAAACTTGAGGAAAACATTGAAAAAACTAAGCACAACGGTTTATTATTATTCGTTATAAATTAGCCAAAAATTAATTTTGTCAGTAAAAAATTATTTGAAACAAAATTAAATATTGAAAAAAAACAAAACTGTATTCCTACTGCGTTTGGACAGATGTGGTACCCCAAAAAATGAAATCATCAAAAATTACTAGGAAATCGAAACCTCATGCGACCTCCTGACATCTTTAATGCCCCATGAATGCCCCGTAGATCCCCACGGTGAAATCAAATCGTTCTGGGACCCCCAAAAATGGATTTTACGTTCAAAAATCCTTCGAAAACGACACCTCACTCGACCGTATACCCGAAAACCTGCAAAAACCCCTCCCGTAGCCCCATAGCGCCCCACAGGTTTGGGCGATCGGGCAGAAAACCTTGCGGGCACAACTAGATGGTAAACCAAGTATTTTGTCAAAATTTAAGATTTTTAACAAAAATTCCTACTGCCCAAAACGGCCCGGATGGTGGACGAATATTTCGTTTTTGGAATCTAGGCCTCTTGAAATGTATAATGTCAAATTTTGACGTCGATCAGAATTTTGGACCTCCGTGGCGATTACATAGGTGTAATATTGCAAAAATAATAAACCAAAAGGAGGACGACATTTAATTCAAACGCGACTCACCTGAGGACGTCTTTGGAGAATTTCAACTTCGACGCCGAAGTCGCTTTTTCGGTCGGGAAGTTGTCGATGGCGAGAATCGTGTGGAGCCAGCGGGCCAAATTATCGCAGTATTTTTTGTTCAGCATCAAAAGGATGTCGGCGAACACGTCGAGCTCGCATCGAGGACTTTCACCGCCTGAAGAAGAAAATTTACCTCAAGATTAGTAATACGGTGAGGCCTGATGGAGGACTTTCCAAATCGCTTACCTACTCATCATCGACAACTTCTGAAAAGAGGCTAGTTTGTAGGGAGAGAGAAGCCGATTGTGGAGAGAGAATATTTACTAGTATTTGTACAAAAGTCATGGTCCATATGGTTTTGTCTCCCTACAATAGGGGACCACACACCTGCTTATGTCGTGTCTCTCCCTACAAAGTGGAAATTGTGGAAATATTTTCGAAATTATATATCTTTGAAACTACATGATCAAGTGTGCACCCACTTCAGGATCTTTCATAGTAGTCCAAACAAGGAATTTGTAACACACACTTTAATTGCGTACAAAACCATATTTTTGGTATCGCAATATAACCTGGGTCGGGTGATGTTTGAATAGCGAAAGCGTTTGTATTAAACCAAATCAAAGGGAGCTCCATCACCCGCCATGGGATTCAAACCCATGACCCCTACATTGGCAGAAAGATAACAGTCCCCCACGCTGCAACTGCGCTACTGGGGGGCCCCACAATTTTAATTAAATATGTATTTACAAACAAAAAAAGGCGAAAAATGAAACTTTAAATCATGGAATCGGCAGAGGCGGAATAAACTACAAATTTGTCACAAAAAACGTCACTTATGCACACTATTTGACGGGATTATACGTAGAGATATTGTGGAAGTTGGCAACACTTACCAATACAGCGAAGCAACGTGTGAACTAAACGCTCCCCGTGCGTCTGCACGACGACGACGAGCGCGGGCTCGTCTCGGCTTTGAGATATGAACGTGCACAACATGGCGCCGGAGGATTTCACCGTGCTGTTTTCGGACAGCGTCAACGAGGCGACGCCCAAATTAAAAAGCTGCTCGGGGTCGACGGCTTTGGCCACAAGAGGGAGATTCTTCTTGAGGATGGCCCCCGCCAGCTGGAAGTACGCTTGGAGCACTTCACCTGCACAAACAAGGTTACAGTTATAATCGTTAATCGTGCCAACCGTGGAAGAAGGATAGGAGTTTTCACTGATAGGAAATCGCATCCAGAGTGCTCGCGTAACGCAATCTGCTGGTAGTCATTTCTGAGTTATTACACAGTTATGAATTATATTGTGAAGTACGCGATTTAATTCACCCAAAATCTCAGAAATCCATGAAATTAGTTAATTTCTACGGTAGTAAAGCCGTCCGAGGAGGAATAGAATCATTTTTATTCTAGTGCACTTCTACAGTCGGAAAAAGCTGAAATTGGTCTTTAAAAAAAATCAGCTCAGCGAGTAGATAACGAGAAAAGTCTGAAACCACCAAAACGTTGCTAATTGTGGCGTATCAGTTGCTCCAAAAGTGGCCAAAAAAATAGGAGCTGGAGCAGTTGACAGGATGTTGGGATGGCGGTGGGCTGAGAGGTGACCGATGGCGACGCGGTTGTACTCCCCTCCCCCCAAACTTGTATTTCTTCAAGAAAACGCTGCAAATTTTGATATAGGTTACTTGGGAATAAATTTAATTCTGTCAATAAAAAAATTTTTTCTTTTGGTTTATTATTCTTGGAATAATACACCTATGTTTTCGCGACGCGGGTCGACGACTCCGATCGGGCTCAAAATTTGACATTATCCGTTTCAAGAGGTCTACATTCAAAATCCGAAATGTCCGTCCGCCGTCCGCCGTACGCCGTCCGCCGTCCGGGCCGTTTTGGGTAGTAGGAATTTTTTAAAAAATCTGAAATTTTGGCAAAATACTTTGTTTACCATCTAGTTGTGCCCGCAAGGTTTTCAGTCCGATCGCCCAAACCCGTGGGGCGCTATGGGGCTAAAATGGGGCTACAGGAGGGGTGTTTTGAAGGCTTTTAGCTATGGGATCGAGTTAGGTGTCGTTTTCGAAGTATTTTTGGACGTAGAATCCATTTTTGGGGGTCCCGGAACGATCCGATTTCACTGAGGCGTTCTATAGGGCTTTCATGGGGCAAAAAATGGGATTTTTGAAGGATCCCAAGAAGTTCAATATTTTTAGAGTAAAAATTAAAGAATTTTTGAAAAAACACATTTTTGAAAGAAAAATCCCCCCAAAAAATTTTTTTTGAAATATGAAAATCCAAAAAAAAAAATTTTTTTAATTTTTTTTTATTGACAGAATTAACTGTCTATACAAGTAACCTATATCACAGAATAATAAACCCTTGTGTAAAATTTGCAGCGTTTTTTCTTTTTTTTCAATTTTTGGTTTATTATTCTTGGAATAATACACCTATGTTTTCGCGACGCGGGTCGACGACTCCGATCGGCCTCAAAATTTGACATTATTCGTTTCAAGAGGTCTACATTCAAAATCCGAAATGTCCGTCCGCCGTCCGGGCCGTTTTGGGCAGTAGGAATTTTTTAAAAAATCTGAAATTTTGACAAAATACTTGGTTTACCATCTAGTTGTGCCCGCAAGGTTTTCAGCCCGATCGCCCAAACCCGTGGGGCGCTATGGGGCTAAAATGGGGCTACAGAAGGGGTTTTCTGAAGGGTTTTGGCTATGGGATCGAGTCAGGTGTCGTTTTCGAAGTATTTTTGGACGTAGAATCCATTTTTTGGGGTCCCGCAGCGATCCGATTTCACTGTTTCGATCTATAGGGCTTTCATGGGGCTAAAAATGGGATTTTTGAAGGATCCCAGGAGGTTAATTATTTTTCGAGTAAAGAATAAAGAATTTTTGAAAAAACAATTTTTTGAAAAAAAAAAAAAAAAAATCCAAAAAAAAAATCCAAAAAATTTTTTTTTTCCCCAACATTTTTTCTTTTGACACAGAAATAATTTTTGCGAAACTATCCTATATCAAAGAATAATAAACCCTTGGGTAAAATTTGCAGCGTTTTTGTTTTGTTTTTTTACTTGAAAATATTTAATATTGACTTCCTCGGATCTGTCACAAATCCCATTTTTAGCCCCATGATAGCCCTATAGATCGCCACAGTGAAATCGGATCGTTCCGGCGCCCCCAAAAATGGATTCTACGTCAAAAAATACTTCGAAAACGACACCTAAATCGACCCCATAGCTGAAAACCTGCAAAAAACCCCTCCCGTAGCCCTATTTTAGCCCCATAGCGCCCCACGGGTTTGGGCGATCGGGCTGAAAACCTTGCGGGCACAACTAGATGGTAAACCGAGTATTTTGTCAACATTTCAAATTTTTCAAAAAATTCCTACTGCCCAAATCAGCTCGGACGGCGGACGTTTTGTTTTTGGAATTTTGAAACCGATCAGAATTTTTACAGAATGACTCATTTTAAATCCAGACGTAAGTGACTAAATTCTCAAGTTTCCCAACCCTACTGCTAACTGTGAGAGAAGGGTCCAGCAAATATCACTCAAATGACAACCAGCAGATCGCGGGAGCACCCGCGTCACCCAATACCGTGGACACCAGTAAACACATAAGTGAATGCTCCTTTCCTTCCTCCATGCGTGCCAACATAACCAACCTTACCTGATTCAGACGCTTGCACCGAAGAAGAAGCCAACCCCATCGTGGTGTTGGAAATCGTCCTCAGGAAACTCGCGACCAGCGCTGAGCTCTTCTCCGAAAGCCCGAATAATATGAAAATCTAAACACACAAGTTCTATATTGTCCGCGAAAACTGCGCTGTTTTGGACATCGCTTTACTAACCTGGCGGGCGAGGTCGATGGTAGCCGTGTTCGGCACAGTCGTGTAACACCGCAGCGCCAAATCCACTATTGGCTCTAAGAAAGGTTCGCACGAGATCATGAGGTTGACGACGGTCCCTTTCAAGCATTTGCATACTTCCTGAAACCCCGAGGAGTAAATTAATGGAGTTGAACAAAATTATACGAATTGACGAAGAGGTGGTTGCGAGTTCACAGCTATAATGCTCTCTGACACAGGGGATTCTCAGGCGGCATTCAGTGCTTTGTTTGTTATGGCTACGTCTATAGAGATCTTGGACCTGCGATCAACATGTTTAGTGAAGGTAACCGACATTGGGAAGCCCAGTTGTACTTAGGCTCCGACCTCGCTTCATTCAGAGCGATAAGACGACGAAGACACATCTTAGGGTACCTATCTGGAGTCTTCCATGCCACACAACTTGAGCCACCAGCTTGCAGCAAGCTTCATAATTTCTACATCCAAGTGGTGCTATTAGCAAGCTCTACACGCACAAGGTAGCCAGCAGGGGGTGGCCTGTTGAAATTACAAACTTACTTCTTCAGTTTCATACATGTGTTGATCCAACTCCCAATCTCACATGTCATAATTTTCATTTTATCCTGGTTTTACTTTGCACAAAATATTGGTGTCACCATATACGTTCCTAACAGGCAATATCCATCTTCTAATTTCAAAAGGTTATGATCTCGGCACCGCTTCCTAATGAGGTACGAAATATAGGTACCAAGTGAAAAGTTGAAGATGGAAAAGTTCCACATCGAGCAACTGACTCAAGACAATTATGATACGTGGAAAGAGTACGCTAAGGCATCTATATTAAATATAGATTATAAATTTTATAAAAATGACTGCCAAATCTTTGAGGACTCACTACTTAAAAACCAGTGGAGTGTTAACCAAATTGTGTGAGATTGTTTGTGAAGCATCACTGAGAGAAAAAAAGGGCCTATTCTAGGTTATTTTTCGATTTTTTTCTAGGTTAAATGCTGCCAACCTAGATTTTTTTTGGTTTTCATTCTAGGGTGGAACAATTTAGTCTAGGTTGAATATCATTTAACCTAGATTGAAAATACTGGTGAAGTTACCTTCCTAAAAATGCAAACAACCAAGATTTAAAATGCGCCACCCCCACACTTTAGTTCTACGTTAAGTTCACGGTGTGTGCCGCCTCCATCCATTTACAGTCTAGGTGAAAAACATTAATGTCTTGGTTGTCTCACCCTGGTATTCAATGTTTTTCACTTTCGTAGACGGTTGATTTACCCTAAAACGAAAACGTTCTCACCCCACCTCAAACAATTTACAGCCATGGCGCGTTAACCTAGAACCCTTTTTTCTCTAGGTTGTGCCCCTTTATTTACGAGGTTGTTTCAATTACTATCCCTGTTGTACCAGTTAAATTTCTAGGTAGCTTCCTATTCTTTTCAGGTTGGTCCTAATAAATTACTAGGTGGTCCATTTTTCTTCTAGGTTTGCTCCACTTCCATTGTAGGTTGGTTCTATCAACTTCAACTATCTTTCTGGGTTGCCTCTGTTTCCAACTCAGTACAAAAATTTGAATGTGACGTCATAATATGACTGCACATAGTGACAGAAATTAGATGACTAGAATTTGACAGAGATTTGGCCTCAACCCCACCGGGTAAATAGCAGGGGTGCCAAGACAACGAGAATTAACGCCCACTGCCGACAATGGCGCTCTCCCCGGCCGCTTAGCGTACTGTAGAAACAACCTGGAATTTATCGAATGAATTACAATCACTGTTGTTTAAACCTAAAACTATTTGTGGTACTAAGGTAGTTTTAACCGAGACTGAAAGTCTAACGTTTTCTTCTGGGTTGTTACCTAAAGTAACAATCTCGCCTTTTAAATCTCTCGGTTGTTTTCAGTTGTACAACCGAGACTTTAATGGAGGGGAATTATATGGAAGGTCAAATTATTCAATTCTAGGTTACCCCACTTAAAAGTCAAAGGTAGGTAATATATTTCTAGTCTTCACAATGACAACCTAGACCAAATGTGAAGTTCACATTTGGTCTAGGTTGACACTTTTTTATTCCAGGTTGTGGTCAGAGGGCGGGTAATAACGGATTAGGTTGTTCCTATATGGGTCTAGGTTGTATTAATATTTTTCGATGTTACTTTAACCTGGACCTTTTTTTTTTTTTTTTTTAGGTTGAATCAATTGATTCTAGGTGGTTTCAATTTCTTTGCGAGGTTATTTCGGATTTAACCTAGCCACTAAAAAAATCTTTTCTCTCAGTGCATCGTAGATAGTTTTAAAGAAGTTTCTACAAAATCGGTCACTTCCTTCATCGCGAACGGAGCTTTCCTTCGCGACGAGAGCCGGCTCAAATAGCGTCGTTACTAGGGATCGCTAGGAAAATTTTCGCAACTCCGAAACCCGGTACGACTTTTGTCGTCGGTTTAGAACGATACTAGGTATGTTAAAACGAGCTTTACACGCTGATTTCAACGAGTACAAAACGATTTCTGTGCGATAACCCGTTCGCAAGTTATTCGAAGATCGTCGGTTTTTATTGAGTGCAGCGAAGCGCACTGGGTCAGCTAGTGCTTGATAAAATTAAGGAAACCTATGATGTAGAAGATCATCTTAGGAGTTTTTTCGACACCGTCGATAAACTACGAAACATAGGGGTTGTAATCCACCCGGATTTACTTGCTATAATGTTGTTATAAAGCCTGCCTGACAGCTTTGAAGTCTTTCGATGTGCGATAGAGTCCCGAGATGAGCTACCGGACCCTGAAACCCTGAGAATAAAGATCGTGGAACAAAGTCACGCCAGAAAAGACAGAAATGAACGCCATTCCTCGGATGCTATGATGGTAAACAAACCACAGTCCTACAAGAGCATCAAAAGGTGAGTCCTCATCACATTATAAGGACAACAAATACTGTGCTATATGCAAAAAGAAAGGCAATCATGGGACTGACCAGTGTTACTTCAACAAAAAGAGGGAGACCTCAAAAGTGTCCAATGAGAACCAGTATCTCACAAACGAGGAGGAAGCTGGATACTCCAGCTCACAATCAACGGGGTGTCTGAACTCGGGATGTAGCTCGCACATGTGTAACAATGAAGATGCATTTGAAACGCTTGAAAATCTGCAAAACGGTAGTGTAAACTTGGCCAATAAATCAACAAGCAAAATCCAAGGCAAAGGCCTTATAAAAATAGCTGTACCGTCGTACAAAAATGAAGAAAATGTCATTTGCTTGAACAATGCACTGTATGTGCCAGACCTCAGAACGAACTTATTGTCAGTAGGAAAAATTACGGACACACTGTCATCTTCAAAAAGGATCGAGTAACGCCAGCCAGCCCCCGTGGTTGCGGCCTGTCGGGCCGCTCGTTCCATCCTGAGGATTTTCATATTTGGAGAGTATTTCCACCATACAAAAAACGCTGCAAATTTTACACTAGGGTTTATTATTCTTCAATATAGGTTAATTGTGTATAAATTTAATTCTGTGTCAATAAAATTTAAAAAATTGGATTTTTTTTCAAAAAATGGTTTTTCTAACATTTTTTTTTTTTGGAAATTCATAATTAGAATTTCAATTTAATTCGGTTTGAATTTAAATTTAATTTAATAACTCCTCCCTTCCCCAAAAATAAAACACTGCACGAGGGAAGCTGGTCATAAATTCCCTCAAGTCATTCCTGTAATTTTTGTTTTTTTTACTTGAAAAATATTTGACCCCCTGGGATCCATCAAAAATCTCCGATCCACAGTGCAACCGCGTCTGGTGCCTTTGAATGAACTATGGCCTTTGTCTTTGCAACATTGATGCGCAGCCCGAATTCAGCACTTGCCTTTACTACGCGTTCCATCAGGCGCTGCAGCTCACTCCGGGTCCTGGCTAAAATCACAGTATCATCGACGTAACGAATGTTGTTGATGGGAATCATTCACGATGATTCCTCCGCTGACTTCATTAGAGCCTCACGGAAAATTGCCACCGAATGCAGGATAAATAGGATTGGCGACAAAAAGCTGTCGCACGCCTTTACTGATGTGCACCGGATCTGAGCAGGCTTTTTCATTATGGCTTGTTACGCACAGTAGCCGTCTGCTTCCAATACAGGTTGGCTATAACCCAAATATCCCTCTGATCAACTCCTGCAGCCTTCAGGATCTTCAAGAGTTTCTCACGCTTCGCGCAATCAAAGGCCTTCTGGTAGTCGAAAAACATGCAAAAATCTCGCAGTTCACAATGCTGCGCCAACACGCTGAGGGAGAAGAGAGCCTCTGTAACGATCCCCCCCAACTTCCTATCCCTGGAAGTTACCATTACTAAATTTCCCTTGTAAATGGTATATTAATTTTCTTCACAAACTGTTCACTCTTTTCCTCTGACGGACAATTCACGACTCCTACTCGAGCACCGTCATCGGGTCTTCTCTCTCCCCCACTTCGCTGCCAATGCTCCACTTTTGTCGTCGCGTCTGTGCTGATGCAGCACACAATAACGTTCGCTCAATCTGTCACCCATTTTGTGGACGTAACATCACCCCCGGGTTAGATAAGCGCGTCCTCGCGCTGCCAATCTCAGCCTTGTTGGACACTCCCCGGGTGTGTGGCTGGGGGCCGCACCCGCCTGGAGTCTGCCTTGGACGTTGGGGTAATCCTGGGCTGTGCCTTTGGCTTGGAGGGATCCTGACGTCCTGATGGCAACCACCTCCTCTCTCAGTTGAGTGAGAGTGCTCCTAACAGCTTGGTTAGCATCTCCCATTGACTCAACCCCTGTTGTGATCTGTCCAAGGGCCTGGCGGTACAGTCGATTCCGGTTGGACAAATTTCAATTTCTGAAGAAGTCTGAGGTTCTGCAGCTACGGTCGTTAATGATTGTTTTTGGTTTTCTCTCAGTTGTTTTCCCATAAGCGGTTTAAAATGGCCCCCAAGTTATAAGTTGTTACACTGCTATATGGGGGGGGGGGGGAGGTAACATTTTCGCCGCCTCCCCCACTTTTCAGACTCCGCGTAGGCGGTCGCCACCCACATACCTTACCAACATCCTTTTAACTGGTCTTGCCCCTATTTCATTGAAGATTTTTTTGGTTCAAAATGGGCAGATAGAGCAAACTGTTGGGTGGTTTCAGACTTTTCTCGTACCACGCTCGCCAAAGAGATGGCCCCCCAACAAATTTGGATTAACTGTCACCATTGGCTACCCACTGCTCTGGAACTATCGTGAATTGCTTCACACACGATTGGAAAATAAGCATCCACTGAAGTGGCTTTAGAAAACACCTGCCGTTACCAACCTGAACCCAATTTTCATTCAGTGTTTCCGTGTGTTCAATATAAATTTTGTTACATAATTCAAGAAAATGAGCCCCTTCTTTCGTAGGAAGGACTGCTGCGATACAACCCTCGAGTGCCTTCCGCGGGTATCAACGAGCTGCTGTGGATGCAGTTTGAGAACCGGCACGTTGGCCATCGGATGGCTTGGTATCCTCACCAACATAGCTTACGCCATATTCCTCTTCATATTCATGCACTTGGTTTTGAGTCTAAAAGATCACGTCGTGTTGGAAGAAAATGATGATGGGAAAATCGACATTAAATATTATGAAGTGGATCCGGAACGCCAACAGAGTGTAGCCATCATGCTGGGTATTTTGGGCGCAGTTTGTGTAATCGCAGTTCTGGTGAACGCCGTACTCGTGTATGGCGCTTCGGCCGAAAAACCATCGATTGTAAAGGGCGTCGCATGGATTTACCTCGTCTTTCATGTTATAATCGGAGGAATATCAGCGCTGGTCATGAGCATATTTCTGTTCATCTACGCCCCGCCAGCTATTTCCGTCAGTGTTTTCATCAGCAGCCTTTTTACCGTTGTGCTAATGTTCTATTTCACTATCGTGATCAAGTGTTACTACATGGATATGTCATGGATATGAATACATTGTAGTTCGCGACCCTAACAAAATAAACGATGGTAGTATGGCAACAGTGTGTTTATACCTAGATAAGGCCGAGGAAGTGTGTTGAGGGAACCCACGTGAAATGAGCGGGAAACAGCGATCCATCCTGACCCGATTTGTTACACCAAAATCCTTTTACGGTTTATGTAGCAAATTCTTCAGTTTCATGATAGCATTCATTCAAGTGCAATAAACCCTTTCTAAAGGTGAAGTCCAACGTTTTATTGCATATGAACGTCACCAACTGCCGCCGCCTCGTGGGAACACTGGCATCACCGGTTTCAAAGAAGAATTTTTGGAAAGAACCGCCGCGTTTTTTTTTTTTTTTTTTTTTCTTTCAAAAAGTATTTGCTTTTTACTCGAAAAATATTTGGCCTCCTGGGATCCGTCAAAAATCCCATTTGCAGCCCCATGAAAGCCCTGTAGATCGCCAAAGTGAAATCGGATCGTTCGGGGACCCCCAAAAATGGATTCTACGTCCAAAAATACTTCGAAAACGACACCCAACTCGATACCATAGCTCAAAGCCTTCAAAAACCCCTCCTATAGCTCCATGTTAGCCCCATAGCGCCCCACGGGTTTGGGCGATCGGACTGAAAACCGTGTGGGCACAAATAGATGGTAGGCCAAGTATTTTGTCAAAATTTCAGATTTTAAAAAAAATTCCTACTGCCCAAAACGGCCCGGACGGCGGACGGACATTTCGGATTTAGACTGCAGACCTTTTGAAACGGATAATGTCAAATTTGAGGCCGATCGGAGTCGTCGACCTCTGTCGCGAAAACATAGGTGTATTATTCAAAGAATAATAAACCAAAATGAGCAAACGTGGGAAAATAGGTCAACTTTGAAACGCTGTATCTAAGAGGCTAATGAACCTACACAGCTGTGGTTGGTCTCAAAATGTAGTAAATTGTATCCAGTATATAAAGTCATATAGTGGCCATGATCAAAAAACCATTCCTTCATGGTCAAAATGGCGAAAAACCTAACAACGAGCCAAAAATAACGGTTTTTGTCCCAGGAAACCAAGTTTGTGAGGAGACTCGACGTCGAAAACTTGAGAAAAGTGAAAAAGCGAATGGCAGCCCTATGACACATTGGTGCTGAACCCTGGTCTGGTGATGAAAAAATCCACTCGTTGAAGAAGAGGAACTCCACAGTTGGTTAGAACCAAGACCTGGCCTCAGACCCCTTCTACTCGTTTTTCGACAATGAACATTTTTTATGGGAGGAGAATCATCTTTATTCCAAGGTAATTCCAGTCAAAACATTTGAAGAAAAAAAAAAAAAAAAGAGAGAGAGCTCAAAATGGGTGAGGAAAATTCCCCAGGTGGCTTCCCAAATTATGTGACACAGTGATGAAGATTCCTATCTTGCTTCCTGAGCTTACTCGATCTGCCCAAGGCTTGCTAAGCTTGTCCTGAGCTGACTAAGAGTTTCCAAGGCTTGCCATGATGGTCCCAAGCTTGCGGACTAGTCCAAGGCTAAAGCTAAGGGTTTGCAGGCCTTGCCAAGACGGCACTAGGCTTTCTAGACCTGTCTCAGGCTTGTAAAGTTGGTGCCAAGCTGGTCCAAGGTTTTAAAGGCTTGCCAAGATGATCCCAAGCTTTCTGGAACAGTCGAAGGCCGGTTAAGTGTGTGCCAAGCTGGTCAAGGGTTTTAAAGGCTTGCCAAGATAGCCCCAAGCTTTTCAAACCACTCAAGCCCTTGGGCTTGTGAAGTTGGTGCCAAGCTGGCTAAGGGCTTCCAAGGCATACCAAGATGGTCCCAAGCTTTCCAGACCAGTCCTAGACCTGTTAAGTTTGGGCCAAGCTGAGAAAGGGTTTTCGAGACTTGCTAAATTAGTCCCAAGTTTCCAGAGCTGGTACCAAACAGGCCAGGAGGTTCCAAGGCTTGCCAGGATGGTCTCCACACTTTCCAGACCTGCCCAAGGCTTGCAAAGCTGATCCTTCTGAATATGCTGGCAGCAATTTTGTGTTTGTGAGATGACCGCCGCGGCGCGCCGTTTTTTCCTGTTTCCAAAGAAAGAAGGCCTTGTTATCATGAATCCTAATACGAATTGAGAACCACGCGCTACTTTTGGGTCGCATTTCGTTCAACCCTCGCATGACAATTTCGGCAGATTTTCCAAACGATGGCCCCCAACAAATTTGGATTAACTGTCACCATTGGCTACCCACTGCTCTGGAACTATCGTGAATTGCTTCACACACGATTGGAAAATAAGCATCCACTGAGGTGGCTTCAGAAAACACCTGCCGTTGGAACCAAATTTTCTTTCAGTGTGTTCTCGAGTGTTTACTAGAGATTTTGTGACATAGCTCAAAGAAAATGAGCCCTTTCTTTCGTAGGAAGGACTGCTGTGATACAACCCTCGAGTGCCTTCCGCGGGTATCAACGAGCTGCTGTGGATGCAGTTTGAGAACCGGCACGTTGGCCATCGGATGGTATGGTATCCTCACCAACGTAGCTTACGCCATATACCTCTTCTTAATGATGCACTTGGTTTTGACTCTAAAAGAATTTGATATCGAGATGGAAGAAGATGAAGATGTGAAAGACGCCATGAAATTATATAAAGTGGAACCGAAACACCAACAGAGTACGGTCATCATGCTGGCTGTTTTAGGCTCAGTTTTTTCAATCGGAGCTTTGGTGAACGCCGTACTCGTGTATGGCGCTTCAGCCGAAAAACCAACGATTATAAAGGTCGTCGCAATGATTTACCTCATCTTTCATGTTATAATCGGAGGAATATCAGCGCTGGTCATCAGCATATTTCTGTTCATCTACGCCCCGCCAGTTATGTCCGTCGTCATTTTTATCAGCAACCTTTTTACCGTTGCACTAATGTTCTATTTCACGATCGTGATCAAGTGTTACTATATGGATATGTGGTAGTTCGCGGATTTCCTTTTCCTCAATATCAATCGACGACCCTAACAAAATAAATTATGTTAGTATGGCAACAGTGTGTTTATACCTAGATAAGGCCGAGGAAGTGTGTTGAGGGAACCCACGTGAAATGAGCGGGAAACGGCGATCCATCCTGACCCAATTTGTTACACCAAATTTTGGTTTCAAGACATAAGGGATGTGGTTTTCATGGATTTGAAAAAGTCAAAAGGGTTTTCGGGATGAACGGAACGCCACCATTTTTCTTTCAAAATGATCGTATGGTGTCCAGGGATTGTGTGAGGTCTATCAATAAGGATAGAGAATCAAAATTGTCCATTCACACGGGTTTATTGACAAAGGGACCAGTTTCGGGTTTTAGCCCATCATCAGCCACTGCAAATCACAATTCGTACCTATCATAAATATCCTGGACCGTATGAATTAATAAAAATGTACAATAATTACAAAAATTACAAGAGAGAATTAACATTGTGAAATAATGCAAGAAACAGAATCATCATTTTTAAAATTCAACAATTATTCAATAATCCCAAGAAAAGGAAAAAGCGTCACCTTCTAAATCGCTCGTTCACACCAGGAGTTGTTGAACCAGAAGTTAATACTAACTGAATGAACGGCTGCATGTGAATTGCGCAGGGTCGCACAGTGGTTGAAAACGCTATTCTAAGAGCCCAAAAACGCTGCAAATTTTACACATGGGTTTATTATTCTTTGATATAGGTTACTTGTACAGAAATTTAATTCTGTCAATAAAAAAAATTAAAAAAAATTTTTTTTTGGATTTTTATATTTCAAAAAAAATTTTTTGAGGCGATTTTTTTTCAAAAATGTGTTTTTTCAAAAATTCTTTAATTTTTACTCGAAAGATATTTAACTTCTTGGGATCCATCAAAAATCCCATTTTTAGCTCCATGAAAGCCCTATAGATCGCCACAGTGAAATCGGATCATTCCGGGACCCCAAAAAATGGATTCTACGTCCAAAAATACTTCGAAAACGACACCTGACTCGATCCCATAGCCAAAAGCCTTCAAAAACCACCTTCTGTAGCCCCATTTTAGCCCCAGAGCGCCCCACGGGTTTGGGCGATCGGGCTGAAAACCTTGCGGGCACAACTAGATGGTAAACCGAGTATTTTGTCAAAATTTCAGATTTTTTAAAAAATTCCTACTGCCCAAAACGGCCTGGACGGCGGACGGCGGACGGCGTACGGCGTACGGCGTACGGCGTACGGCGTACGGCGTACGGCGTACGGCGGACGGACATTTCGGATTTTGAATGTAGACCACTTGAAACGGATAATGTCAAATTTTGAGCCCGATCGGAGTCGTCGACCCGCGTCGCGAAAACATAGGTGTATTATTCCAAGAATAATAAACCAAAAGGGACAAAATAAAAATGCTTGAATTTAATCGCTGAATAAGCGGGGGGCAACGTTAATACCTACATAACGATGGACAAAGGCTCTTTTCATCATATCGATAGACTGTAATCTTGGCTGAGTCGACAAAGATCAAGGTGCGATATCGCTTAAGAAAATGAGGAGCGACGAGCCCAGTGTTATATTTGAAATGAGTTGTGTGCCACAAGTCCTGGAGGCTAAAGCGGTTTCCCCTCGTTCGATATGTCCAGGATAGGTAAGTAAATTCAATAATTATAATTTTACTTGTTGAAATAGCTGCGGAAACATGAGACGAATTGCGGACTCATGGTAAGTAATGACCACTTCGGTTTCTCTGGACTGCCAAAAACGATATTGACCTTTATTGACCCTGAAATGGACGTATATCTTTTCCTGAACAGTAGTACTAAATGTCGAATCCAAAATGAACTGCATCTACCTGCCCTTAACATAGTTTTATGCAAATTTGGTATACAAGGAATTAAAATTTCCATTTTTTTTTTTTTTTTACTTCACCTACTTTTAAGCTTGAATATTTCCTAAACAGTTGCAGATACGCAAAAAATGAAGATGAACACTTTTGTAGCAAATGTTGTCAGCTTCATTTTTTATTTTGACAGTTTTTTTTGTGAGGCCTACCGTTTCCGAGTTAAGAGCAAAAAACTAGCAAGGAAATAAATTAACGGTAAGATTACAATTCCTGTTACAATAGAGACGTTTTTGACCAAATTGGATTCCGTAGCTTTCGTATTATTAGTTCACGAGGTTTACCTGATTTTGCAGAAGTCGTATTTCAAAAGTAGTTCCTGTCTGGCCAACTCTACTAATTGTGATATACTTTTTTATATTACGTACTTACTTGGCTACCTATTTGATTCGTTTTTATGTTACCTACTTCTTTTTTATTTGATTATGTAGGTATCGGAGAAAAATTCATTTTCAAACCTAGCGAGAAAGTAACCATTCATTTGTGTTTATTGAGTTATTTTGAGTTTATTGTGTTATTTAGTTTAATTTCCTTTGTCAAAATAATATTGGTGATAGATACTATCTACAAATGATGTGTCAAACTTTTTGAAATTACCCACTGTTATATCGTGATATTATCTACCTACTTTGTGGTAAAATTTAAGTATCAGAGGACATACATTACGAGTTTCTACATTCTACATATGAGTTTGATTTATATTTCCTCGGATAACCTTTTTTATTCTACCGCGAAGCCCCCTTTCAATGCTAATAATATTAGGTCTGGCAAAACTCGGTACTCAGCTTTCTCAATAATGCGTTTAACGGCATTTCTGGAAACAATTTCAACAAACGAACTTCAGATTAGGGTTCTATGCACGAAAAAACCTCAGTATACCAAATTTCACGAGTTTACGACCCCTTTTGAGTTTTGGGCTCATAGAGTAGCGTTTTCAACCACTGTGGGTCGCCCAACCGCGAAGAAGTTCCATGGGAATTGCGCGAGTAGGCTTATCGTCTCAGGTAGGTCATTAGTGTCTCTCTGAGGCCCATGGGTTGGCAACGTACTTCAGACTTTTACCTTGCATCTAAACAGTAGGCCGAATCTCACTGCCCACGTTAGTATCAGTTGTGTTGTGCTCTGTGTCTCTTACTCGCGTGATATATTTCGGTCGTTATGGGTAAGTTGTAATAGTTGTTTACGTCTATGTATGTAAATTGCCAACAGTAATAAAGTAACAGAACGAATACATATTTACAGCACAACAGAGATTGCACGTGGAAATCATGGAGAGTGAACGGGGTAAGAAATTAGTAGTAGTTGATGGCTTCAAGTACCGTGTGCGAACTGTTCTGAAGGACGGTAGTACGTCTTACTCGTGTACAACGAAAACTTGTAAGGCGTACTTGAAGTTGTCCATTCTGGATAGCTGCACCACTCATAATCATGAGAAATCGGACCAGAAGGTGTTGAACCGACAAAAATTGTGCAACAAATTGATAAGAAAAGCTGTTGAAGACCTTTCATGCAGGCCCAGCAAGTTAGTTCGGCGAGAACTTTGTCTTACAGGGGATGGTGACACGTTGACGAGTCAAGATATGGATCTCATTCGATGGAACCTACATCATGCGAGAAAATCTGTCCACCCTAGCCTGCCAAGAAGCGCCAAGGAAACCCACGACAACATCAGAGAGATGGACATGACAACTAATCGTGGTGAACAGTTCCTGATGATGAATGACGATGTCAACAATATCATCATATTTTCGACACCTTCTAATTTAGAAGTGAAGTGCCCCATTTGTATGTTGATGGTACTTTTAAGAGCTGGCCCAAACATCTTTCACAGATTTTCACCATTCACGGTTTACGTATGACCACATATATTCCATTGGTGTTCATCCTTCTAGCCGAAAAGCGTACAACTTCATACACGTTAGCACTAGAACATGTCGTAGCCCTCGGAGGTTCCCAAGGTTGCTCCGTACAGCCCAAAGAAGTGTACATTGATTTCGAGAGCGCGATTCACTGATGACTTCATGACCAACCTACCAGGAGATTGGATATCGAAGGAGGGGAGAGAGTTGGAGCTGCAACAAAATCCGGCGATAGACTCGTTCACGGACTAAATTCATTCGGAGAATCATCTTTATTCCAAGGTACTTCCAGTCAAAACATTTGAAGAAAAAAAAAGAAAAAAAAATGAGAGCTCAAAATGGGTGAGGAAAATTCCGCAGGCGGCTTCCCAAATTATGTGACACAGTGGTGAAGATTCCTATCATGCTTCCTGAGCTTACTCGAGCTGCCCAAGGCTTATTAAACTTGTCCTGAGCTGACTAAGAGTTTCCAAGGCTTGCCAAGATGGCCCTAAGCTTTCTAGACCTGTCTCAGGGCAAGCCTGTTGGTGCCAAGCTGGTCAAGGATCTTAAAGGCTTGCCAAGATGGTCCCAAGCTTTCTGGAACAGTCGAAGGCCGGTTAAGTTTGTGCCAAGCAGGGAAAGGGTTTCCGAGACTTGCTAAATTAGTCCCAAGTTTCCAGAGCTGGTACTAAGCTGACCTGGAGATTCCAAGGCTTGCCAGGATGGCCTCCACACTAATACGAATTGAGAACCACGCGCTACTTTTGGGTCGCACTACGTTCAATCCTCGCATGACATTTTCGGCAGGTTAGATGTTCCATGCTAAATGATTTTCCAGACGCCAAAGAGATGGCCCCCAACAAATTTGGATTAACTGTCACCATTGGCTACCCACTGCTCTGGAACTATCGTGAATTGCTTCACACACGATTGGAAAATAAGCATCCACTGAGGTGGCTTTAGAAAACACCTGCCGTTACCAACCTGAACCAAATTTTCATTCAGTGAGTTTCCGCGTGTTCAATAGAAATTTTGTGACATAACTCAAAGAAAATGAGCCCTTTCTTTCGTAGGAAGGACTGCTGTGATACAACCCTCGAGTGCCTTCCGCGGGTATCAACGAGCTGCTGTGGATGCAGTTTGAGAACCGGCACGTTGGCCATCGGATGGCTTGGTATCCTCACCAACATAGCTTACGCCATATTCTTCTTCATATTGATGTACTTGGTTTTGAGTCTAAAAGACGAAACGCGCATCGAGTTGGAAGAAACTGATGATGGGAAAGTCAAAATTAAAATATATCAAGTGGATCCGGAACGCCAACAGAGTGTAGCCATCATGCTGGGTATTATGGGCGCAGTTTCTGTAATCGCAGTTCTGGTGAACGCCGTACTCGTGTATGGCGCTTCAGCCGAAAAACCAACGATTATAAAGGTCATCGCAATGATTTACCTCATCTTTCATGTTATAATCGGAGGAATATCAGCGCTGTCCATGTGCATATATCTGTTTATCTACGCCCCGCCAGGTATGTCCGTCAGTGTTTTCATCAGCAGCCTTTTTACCATTGCACTAATGTTCTATTTCACGATCGTGATCAAGTGTTACTATATGGATATGTGGTAGTTCGCGGATTTCCTTTTCCTCAATATCAATCGACGATCCTAACAAAATAAATTATGTTAGTATGGCAACAGTGTGTTTATACCTAGATAAGGCCGAGGAAGTGTGTTGAGGGAACCCACGTGAAATGAGCGGGAAACGGCGATCCATCCTGACCCGATTTGTTACACCAAATTCCTTTTCGAACATTTGAGTTTACGTAGCAAATTCTTCAGTTTCATGATAGCATTCATTCAAGTGCAATAAACCCTTTCTAAAGGTGAAGTCCAACGTTTTATTGCATATGAGCGTCACCAACTGTCACACTGGCATCACCGGTTTCAAAATTGCATTTTATCTGCGGAGTAGTCCAGTATCAAAACCGGGGTCCCACAAACATTACGGCAGGTAGCAAAGATTTTTTTACCCAATGTTTGGGTCGTGGTGGAGGAACTTTTCTCAAGCTTTCGACCACGGGGCAGCTCTGGAACTTGGTTTCCTACAGTGCTGCGGTTAGTCTCAAAATGCCGCAAATTGTATCCACTTTACAAAGTTATGAGGATGTCATCGTCGAAAAACCCCACATCATCATTCATGATCAAAATGGTTTGAGACTGTAAGAAATGCATAAATACGCTGCAAATTTTACACAAGGGATTATTATTCTTTGATATAGGTTACTTGTGCAAAAATTTAATTCTGTGTCAGAAGAAAATTTTTGGAAAGAACCGCCGCGTTTTTTTTTTCAAAAAGTTTGCTTTTTACTCGAAAAATATTTGGCCTCCTGGGATCCGTCAAAAATCCCATTTGTAGCCCCATGAAAGCCCTGTAGATCGCCACAGTGAAATCGGATCGTTCCGGGACCCCCAAAAATGGATTCTACGTTCAAAAATACTTCGAAAACGACACCCAACTCGATCCCATAGCTCAAAGCCTTCAAAAACCCCTCCTATAGCCCCATGTTAGCCCCATAGCGCCCCACGGGTTTGGGCGATCGAACTGAAAACCTTGTGGGCACAACTAGATGGTAGGCCAAGTATTTTGTCAAAATTTCAGATTTTTAAAAAAATTCCTACTGCCCATAACGGCCCGGACGGCGGACGGACATTTCGGATTTAGACTGCAGACCTTTTGAAACGGATAATGTCAAATTTGAGGCCGATCGGAGTCGTCGACCTCTGTCGCGAAAACATAGGTGTATTATTGCAAGAATAATAAACCAAAATGAGCAAACGTGGGAACATAGGTCAACTTTGAAACGCTGTATCTAAGAGGCTAATGAACCTACACAGCTGCGGTTGGTCTCAAAATGTAGTAAATTGTATCCAGTATATAAAGTCATATAGTGGCCATGATCAAAAAGCCATTCCTTCATGGTCAAAATGGCGAAAAACCTAACAACGAGCCGAAAATAACGGTTTTTGTCCCACGAAACCAAGTTTGTGAGGAGACTCGACGTCGAAAACTTGAGAAAAGTGAAAAAGCGAATGGCAGCTCTATGACACATTGGTGCTGAACCTTGGCCTGGTGATGAAAAAATCCACTCGTTGAAGAAGAGGAACTCCTTGAAGGACTACGCAGATGGATGAGAAACCACCGTCTCGACTCGTCGTCTAGCTCCCATGAGAAGACATCGTTGCGCCAGGAGAGGACCGAGCTTTCCCACTGCCGCAATTTTCCACAGCAGAGGAGGGCCGACCCTCACCATCGTCGCAAACATCTACTCCAAGGTGTCTTCCAGCTAAGTGCAAGTGCGAAGTGGTAGAGTACGTCGGCCCCCTGTTTACCTGAAAGACTATGTCACGTCCTAAGGGGGGGGGGGGTGACCTTTCTAAAGTCAAAAGTGTCATTGCATTCCACATCCCCACCGTCGAAAAATCCTTACCCCTCTCTGTTACCCTATCGGCGATCCGTCCCCGGACGAAGACTCTTGTTCTCAAGTCATATTTCTGGTAAAACGTCCGAAGCGAATGAAACTAGAAACAGCCTAAATGTAATAAATAGGGGGCCACCCCCTGTTGGATAGAACCACGACCTGGCCTCAGACCCCTTCTACTCGTTTTTCGATAATAAACATTTTTTATGGGAGGAGAATCATCTTTATTCCAAGGCACTTCCAGACGTCAAAACATTTGAAAAAAAAAGAGAGCTTAAAATGGGCGGGGAAAATTCTCCAGGTGGCTTCCCAAATTATGTGACACAGTGGTGAAGATTCCTATCATGCTTCCTGAGCTTACTCGATCTGCCCAAGGCTTGCTAAGCTCGTCCTGAGCTGACTAAGAGTTTCCAAGGCTTGCCAAGATGGCCCTAAGCTTTCTAGACCTGTCTCAGGCTTGTAAAGTTGGTGCCAAGCTGGTCAAGTGTTTTAAAGGCTTGCCAAGATGGTCCCAAGCTTTCTGGAACAGTCCTAGACCTGTTCAGTTTGTGCCAAGCAGGGAAAGGGTTTCCGAGACTTGCTAAATTAGTCCCAAGTTTCCAGAGCTGGTACCAACCTAACCAGGAGGTTCCAAGGCTTGCCAGGATGGTCTCCACACTTTCCAGACCTGCCCAAGGCTTGCAAAGCTGATCCTTCTGAATATGCTGGCAGCAATTTTGTGTTTGTGAGATGACCGCCGCGGCGCGCCGTTTTTTCCTGTTTCCAAAGAAAGAAGGCCTTGTTATCATGAATCCTAATACGAATTGAGGACCCCGCGCTACTTTTGGGTCGCATTTCGTTCAACCCTCGCATGACATTTTCGGCAGGTAAGATGTTCCATGCTAAAAGATTTTCCAAACGATGGCCCCCAAAAAATTTGGATTAACTCTCACCATTGGCTACCCACTGCTCTGGAACTATCGTGAATTGCTTCACACACGATTGGAAAATAAGCATCCACTGAGGTGGCTTTAGAAAACACCTGCCGTTACCAACCTGAAACAAATTTTCTTTCAGTGTGTTCTCGAGTGTTTACTAGAAATTTTGTGATATAACTCAAAGAAAATGAGCTTCTTGTGGGGTAGACGAAAGAAGCAAGACTGCTGTGATCGAACCCTCGATTGCCTTCCACAGGTCTCGACGAGCTGCTGTGGGTGTAGCTTGAGAAAGGGCACGTTGGCCATCGGCTGGTTGGGTCTCTTTTCGTTCTTATCAGACGCCATAATCTTCTTCTCCCTCATGTACTTAGTTTTGAGTTTTGATTCTCGTGAAATGAGAAAAGAAGATCAAACATTTAACGTAAAGGTGGACAAGCAATACCAGCAGGGGACGGCCATCATGCTGGGAGTAATTGCATCAATATGTCTTATTGAAGCTGTGGTGAACGCCGTACTCGTGTATGGCGCTTCAGCCGAAAAACCAACGATCTTAAAGGTTGTCGCAATGATTTACCTCATCTTGTACGTTATAATCGGAGGAGTAGCAGCGCTCGTCATCGGAATTATTCTGTTCGTCACCGTCGACGTAGGTTTGGCCCTCGCCGTTTTTCTAATGAACCTTTTTAACGCTGCAATAATGATGTACTTCACGATCGTGATCAAGAGTTATTACATGGAGATGTAGTTCACGGATTTCCTTTTCGTCAATTTCATTCGACTTCCTTAACGAAATAAATATTGGCTGTATAGCAACAAAATACTGTTGTGTTGGTACTTAGATAAGGCCGAGGAGTGCGCGAGAATTTAATGTTGTGGGAACCCAGTTGAGAAGTGCAAGAGTGTGAAAATCGACCTGACAACTACTTGTGTCTTTTTTTTTTTTTTTTAAGTGAATAAATCATTTATTAATAAAATAAGTGGAAATCAACAACAACGCGAACAACTCATGCGTCAGTCCTGGACATCAGGAAGTCCAGCCCCGTCCTCCAGTCCCAAGTTTCTCAAGTTCCGCCGAGCCCTCAGCCGAAGGGAAACAGCCCTTATGATGGCCAACTGGACTCGAACTCGAGCCCACCCGACCACTTGGGGAGTACGGCTGCTGTTCTGAGGAAGGCGTCAAATTCGCGTGAACAAACCAGAGGTGTGAATGACCCTCCGAGATCTTCAGCCGCTCGGTCATACTTTCTACGCTTTTCATTGGCAGCAGTCTGGGCGATTTGCGGCCACTCCCGGGAAATATGAGAGGCAGCGTCAGCGTTTGCAATGCGATTATCAAATAACGCTGGCCGCCCACCTTCCCACACACCGATTATTGGAATAAGACACCTATGTAATCGCAACGGAGGTCGACGACTCCGATCGGCCTCAAAATTTGACCTTAGCCGTTTCAAAAGGTCTAGATTCCAAAACCGAAATGTCCGTCCGCCGTCCGGGCCGTTTTGGGCAGTAGGATTTTTTTTTTTTTTTTTTTTAATCTGAAATTTTGACAAAATACTCAGTTTACCATCTAGTTGTGCCCGCAAGGTTTTCAGCCCGATCGCCCAAGCCCGTGGGGCGCTATGGGGCTAAGATGGGGCTACGGGAGGGGTTTTTTTTAAGGCTTTTGGCTATGGGATCGAGTCAGGTGTCTTTTTCGAAGTATTTTTGGACGTAGAATCCATATTTTGGGGGTCCCGCAACGATCCGATTTCACTGTTGCGATCTATAGGGCTTTCATAGGGCTAAAAATGAGATTTTTGGTGGATCCCAGGAGGTCAAATATTTTTCAAGTAAAAAGCAAAAAATTTTGAAAAAATTAAAAATTTTTTTTTTGAAATATAAAAATCCAAGAAAAAAATTTTTGAATTTTTTTCATTGACACAGAATTGAATTTCTGCACAAGTAACCTATATCAAAGAATAATAAACCCTTGTTTAAAATTCGCAGCGTTTTATTTCTGTCTAGGCTAATCGTGTTTGTTTTAGGGAGGAGAGGAAAATTTAAGAACTCCTCCACCAGACAAACAAATGTGGAGAGAGCAACCTCCCATGATCCGAAAACTGCAAGCTACAAGAAGAGGCAGAAGAGTAGGTACAGTCCGTTGCATTCCGCGGCCACCAACGACCCGAACACCTCATGTTAAAAGAATAGGTGGAATAGTAGGTAGGTCCGCTGCGACGACTCCTGTCCCAATGAAATTTGAGCCAATGAATTGTGATAAGACCTATAAAACCCGGCACCTCCACGATGGTCCATCCCGGGCACACCAGAACGGTGTGCCTAACGCCAGAGGTGACAAGAAACATGAGTGAACTTCCCCTGGGGGAAGAAAGCGAGCAGAAGGTACGAGAAAGGTTGTTATGGGCCAGAAATGGCCCTAAGAAGCTCAGTACAGCGGGACGGCGGGCGGACATTTCGGTTTTGGAATCTAGACCTCTTGAAACGGATAATGTCAAATTTTGAGGCCGGTCGGAGTCGTCGACTTCTGTCGCGAAAACAGGTGTATTATTCCAAGAATAATAAACCAAGATAGAGAACGCTGATTTTAAAATCGATTTTCTGGTTGCTCGATTTTTAGGTTTGATATAAAATCGATTCAAAAACGCTGCAAATGGTACACAAGGGTTTATTATTCTTTGATATTGATATAGGTTACTTGTAAAAAAATTATTTCTGAGTCAATAGAAAAAAATTTGGAAAAAAAAATTTTTTGGTTGGATTAAAAATTTTTTTTTTTTTAATAGTAATTATTCATTATTTTTTACTCGAAAAATATTTAAACTCCTGGGATTCTTCAAAAATTCCCATTTTTAGCCCCATGAAAGCCCTACAGATCGCCACAGTGAAATCGGATCGTTCCGGGACCCCCAAAAATGGATTCTACGTCCAAAAATACTTCGAAGACGACACTTAACTCGATCCCATAGCAAAAAGCCTTCAAAAACCCTCACCCATAGCCCCATTTTAGCCCCAGAGCGCCCCACGGGCTTGGGCGATCGGACTGAAAACCTTGCGGGCACAAATTGATGGTAAACCAAGTATTTTGCCAAAATTTCAGATTAAAAAAAAAAATACTATTGCCCAAAACGGCCCGGACGGCGGACGGACATTTTGGATTTTGAATGTAGACCTCTTGAAACGGATAATGTCAAATTTTGAAGGCGAAAACATAGGTGTATTATTCCAATAATAATAAACCAAAACTGAAGACACACATGATGACGCACACTTAAAAGTTGAACATATACAATGACACACATATCGCAGAATTGTTCCCTAATCTTTTCTCTTTTGCGCACCTTTCATTCAGGTCATTCATACCAGACCAGTGAGATGGGAGAAAACCCACCAGTCAAGCGCCCAACCCTTCCCAAAGTGGCCCTCCTGGTACCCGTCCTGTAGGTCCAACCGCATCAGCGCTAATGAAACAAATGATTCATTTGAAATGAAACTGCTGGCAAAATCAAACCTGAACGATCTGAGGGTTGGTCGGCCACTGGTTTACAATCGCTTGAAGGACTGGGAGGAGCTTTTGGATGAGCAGGAGCGTCGGAGGGTCCGCTTTAACCTTGTCGTTGAGGTACATGGACGCGCAGAGTGTTCCGAGCATGCGAAGCCACAGCAGCACCGCATTCATGGACGACTTGCTGTTCTGAAAAGGGCAAAACTCGTTAGAACGCGGAGATCAACGTAGGCATCAAACAGGCGTGAACTTACGGGGAGGGAAAGCGCTTCTTCAATGCCGAAAGTGTACTGCGAGACGAGGTTCCCCAGTTGTACCAGCATTTCGTCGTAGGGTAACACTGACAGCAGCCGACCAACGGAGTACATCAGTCGGACGCACTCGGCTTGTTGAAGGTGGCCCTTCGCCAAAGCTTGCTGAAATGAAATAGAATGTAGACAAGTTTGACTAGTGTGGTGCATCGCGTTGGAAAACTTACATGGCACGAGCGGAGCAGATCCCGAGCAAAAGGCGCCATCGATGCGGTGCATTCCAACGTGATGTCTTTGAGAGCCAGAGTGGCCGACGTGCTTGTTTCGGTGTCTTGGAAAGAAGCGACCAACGTTGGTATCAGCTGGCCGAGGACGTCAATATGGCCAACCCACCATTCGGAATAGGCGCCTGAAGAAGACAAACCGTTACTACGAGGAAAGTCCCAAAAAAAGAGCAAGTGAAACGTACCTATCGCATGGTTGAGAGCGTTGATGACGTGCTTGTTGTTGAGAGCGAACTGAGGTATGTTGAGGAGGAGGGACACGATGGCGGCTCTTTCGAGCTCCCCGGCGCCAGCCGGACCGTCGTCGGTGATGCCCGCTGCCACGGAGACGTCCCCTTCGTCGTCGTCTTTCTCCGCGTCCTCGCAACTCCAAGTCATCTCCGCCAGGGCGAACACCACGTGGAGCACAGCCTCTACTTCTTGCCAGGTCTTCGCTTGGTACATGGACGTCGTCAGGAGGTTGATGAGGAAATGCCGAACGATGAAGTAACAACAAACCTACAAAACAAACGCATTCATCATCGCACGAAGAACATCTGCGCCTCATCGAAGAACCCGAACGAGTTCAAATACGGCAGGAGGCGGTTCAGCATTAAGCGTTCCAGCACTTTCACAAAGAAGTTGATGAGGCTAATAGCCCTAAAATTGCTGACATCTGAAAGGTCCCCTTTTTCGGGGATGGGTGTGACCGAGGCGACTTTTAACAGATCTGGGAATGTTCCCGAGGTGAATGAAGCACAAAATCGGTGCACTGTGCGGAATTTTCAACATTTAAGGGGAAGGAAAATCGAAAAAATGAAAGTCGCCAAAAAAATTGTTTCGGCTTGATGAATATCTATGAAGATACCTCTAGTAACATGGAACCGATCCCTCAATCTTCGCTGATAAAATGGAAGAAAGCTGTGCTTGTCGAAACATGGCGGTTTTGACGAGCGTGAAACGCCTGTTTTCTGGCTTTTGTCATTTAGTTACTGTTGATCATTGGTCACACACACACACAAACACACACCCTCACCATCACATGCAAGACAGAAGCAGGATTTTAATTTCTCCTCATTCTACACATCCTAAGGTAAGAGTATATTTTTTTTCGGATTTTTAAATGCGTTCCTTGCATGCCATACGACCCCGTTCAGGGGGGCTAAAATGCGGGAAATCGCGGATATAACTTTTTAGCAATCTGAGCTTTTAAGGGCCGGTTTTTGAAACCATAGTTAACTCTGACGGCCGTAAAAGACGACTCTGACGGCTGTAAAACGGAAAAAGCGTTTTTTGAACCTTAGTTACCGTTTTACGGGCCGCTATTTTTACGAAACGGTAACCACAGCAGGACCCTGGGGTCAAATTTTTACGGAGCCGTGACCACCGCTTTCATTGGTTGACGAGGAACAACTGACTGACGAGACGGCCCGCCGCGGACTCCGCGGCGCGGAGGGTGCGGAGGGTGCGGAGTGGTAGAAAGAGATGGAGATAATTGTTTACTTTTTTCGCTCAAATAACGCCCAAAATAATGACATGTTGAAGGCAGAAGAAGCGGGAAATGTGAACTCCTTCCTCACAAATGAGTTGTCAAAACCCGCAATGACGAAAAAAGTTCACCTAGGGAAAATATTCAAGGCGCCAAAATTTTAGCGGCGTGGTCAGCTGTCGGAACGCTGACTATGGTTCTAAAAACGCCGACAAAATAGCGGCTGTAAAATCGCGTTTGACGGTGGTCACCAAACCACTCGTTTGCGGTAATTTGACTATGGTTTCAAAAACCGGCCCTTAGGGCGCTATCGGGAATCAATTGGAATCAATCGGGTCTCTTCAGGGAGCTATAGTCAAATGTCTCCAGAAAAAGGGACAACCGGCACATGTTGCGCGTTTTTGCGCATTATTGAAAAAAGTCAAATTATGGTCAAAAATCGGTTACCTATTTTTCGTGTTATTTCGGTGTACAAAACCAATTTTATATTATGTTTTATGTTTTATTTTATGTTTTTGTTTTTTTGTTGTAAAACGCGTCGTTTTATCGATACCTCGTCACCTACTTCGTCATCAGCTCACTCCATACAAAGGGGCCTTTTGAAGTTTGCCCCCCGTCTCGTAGGTCTTGTTTTATCCTTCCGGCACCAGTCAGTGTGAACGAGAAGATCAATTAAACACCCCGATAGAAGGCTTCTTCGTTTCGATTCGTTTTTCAGGTTGGTTATAATTCTCGTTATTATCATTCTCAATGTTATGTTATTATTCTCGTTGGTTATTAATCGAAAATAATTGATCAATAAACGTTTTTCAGAACACATCGCAGTTGCCTTCCTGACGTTTCACACTTATATTTTAAATTTTTTTTTTTTAATTTTTTTATTATTATAGTATGCGATTACTCATCAATCGTCGGGCTCTCTTCGACGTATGGCTCAGTGGAGGGGCCAGGAGGAGTGAACGGTATGAGGCTGTTCTGGCTCACGTTTTGGCTCAATGTGAGGAGGAGCTCACTGACAGCATTATGAGGAATCTGAAAAGGCGTCCTATTGATGTTCTATTGATGTCCTATTGATGTTCCTATTGATAATCTTTTTGATTTTCCTATAGATACATTTTCCTTTTTGATTTTCCTATAGATAAATTTTTTGTGATTTTTTTTTTTTTTCGTTCGTGCTACGCTACGTAAGTAAAAGTGTATTTTTTTGTTCCTTTTCATGAGTCATGTAATAAATAAGATTTAGTTATAAAAATTATCGTATGGCGTTTTTCTGAAGCCCTTAAACCTATCGTTCGAATAAATATAGAACGCCGGATTATTTAAAAATTATGTACTTGCATATAGTATATAATATTATTATACATATGCATATCGTTTTCCGAGGTCATTATTGAATTTTAGGCCCTCGAAAACATGAGGATACGAATTTTCAGCTTGATCCGACCATTTTTCGTGGTTTTATTCTAATTATTGCGCAATCGCGCAGTTTTTTTGCGCACGCTACGGACTCGGTCGACAAGTGTCATTATTGAATTCTACGCCCTCGAAAACATGAGGATGCCAATTTTCAGGTTGATCCGACCATTTTTCGATTTTCCTTCCCCTAAATGTTGAAAATGTCGCACAAAGCCGGCGATTAAATGAATGACACCCTTTTGCCGACAGTTTATGAGGGCTTGTACCTACTGGTAAACTAAAACTATGGTTTAGGGAGATCACAAGTCAATTTCAAGGATACCGGTGTTGCTGCCCCACGAGTTTCTCTTCTCCGGTGACTAAAATATGGACACAAAGAGCTCATTTGGGCAACATTGTATGTTAAGTTAACGAACCGGTAACCGACAGCCTCTGCGTAGACGTCTGAAATGAAGTGGTGAAAGCCATTTTCTAACGTCTCGGTAAACTGACAAGTTAAGGTTAAGCTTTAGGTAAGTTAAACCCACGGAACGGCTGTTTGATGGCCCCGAGTGGTGTTAGGCGGATAAGGGAGGACCTTACGCCTAATGCGTAAGACAACTTCAAACCAAACAACCGTAAAAACACCGCGTTAAAACTCACGATAGTATCAGCAATGTCTTGGCGGTAAATCCGAAGGAGCTCAGCCTCCGAAGCGGTCAGCGTCACGCCGTCAGGCGGTTGTTGGCTTTTGTACAGCAAAACCCGACAAAGCTCTTCGTACACAGGAACAACATACGGCGACGCCGCTCTCATTTCCTCTTCCCGCAGCGTCATCAAGTCATCCTGGAAAGAATCAAACGTTCAAACAAGCCTACTACGAAAGTTACTAGTTACTACGAAACCAAAACCGTAACTAAGAATTCGTGACTTGACACACTAGGTATCTAACGACCAAACTATGTCGTCGGGATCGGACGAATCGTCGACGACGGAGGTGATTTCGATAGCCTATAACCGCCCCCAGAACTCGCTGATCACAATGAGACCACCCTCATGAAAATCAGATTCTGTTCAGCCGTTCGGGCGTGATGCTGTGAATATCACAGCTAGGGATGGGAAATCGGTAAGAAGTATCGATTTTTTAATCGATTCAGAATCGGATGCTCCAAATCGATTTCCCCAAGCAATCGCCATAAAAGTATCGATTTTTTGGAAAATCGATTCAAAAATCGGTCTTACAAAAATGTTTCTTTAATGAGTGCTAACGGTAGATACCTAATATATTATATTCAAAGTAGGTAGATTCAAGAAAAAAATCGTTAAAAAAATTTATTTAAAATTAAAATTGTATTAAGACCGGCATTCACGCCGGAACCAAACGGCCTTGAGCCGATCCATTTTCCACAGTGTGTGGGGACATTTCTAGTGGCCCCGCGCCACCTCGCGACTTCGCTGGATTTTCGGACGGGCCAAAATCCACGGAGCCGAGCCACAGAGCCAACAAATGGACTCGCCGTGTGTGGGGGTAAGCCCCAAAGCCTGCAACACCTGCGAAGCCAAATGGACCGGGGCCAATCACAGTCTCATTCGTGTATGTTAAATCCCCGGTCCGAAAAGTGCTATGAGTGGCCGTGACTGGCCTACTCGTATGTGACCCCCCCAAATTTGGACCGAAGCTAAATGGACTCGAGCCTGCGGCCTCGGGCGAATGGCTCCGCCGTGAATGCCGCCCTTTAGTTTTCAAAAATTTTGATAAACATTTAATCAGACGAGTTATCAGTTTCGCTGTCTGAAAAAGCCATGGCGGACGTCGCTTGTAACTAGTGAGTTTTGTTGTTATTAGCTATTAATCATCATTTTTAATCGACCTAAGACTCGAAATTTGCTTGAATCACTTGAAATACTAAACTAATTTTTATAAATGACGAAAATCGATTCGATTTTTTTTTAAATCTAGTAAAAAATCGATTCACGATTTTTACAAAAATTAGGAGTAAAAAATCGATTCACCTAAAAAATCGGAACCTGAAGATCGATTAAAAAATCAAAAAATTGGAACAAAAATCGATTTTTTGAAAAAATCGGAAATCGATTCCCATCCCTATGTGATACACAAACAACAACAAAAAACAAACATGTCGAAGAGATGAGCGCACCTTTCCATTTTTTGAGGGAAAGGTTGCGCTAAAAAATGCACTATAATATTAGAAAAGACTTCGAATTTCGAATTCGCATTTTATCGACCTGGGGGTCTTTTTCGGGCAGGAGCTTTTAATAATAGGCCAAGTTATGGGGTAGGATACAGACGAAACGCCGACTTTGAACCCAGAAGGACTGGACCACAAACCGCTCGTCCTATCTTGCGTCTGGACTTTCCGTACTGTTTTAGTGGACTCCCTCCTGGCTCAGAGAATAATTTCCAATCAAATAAGCGATCACTCTTCTCCCCCCCCCCCCCCCCTCCTTTTTTTTTGAATTGCTAGATTGGCGTTTTGAAAGACTGTCGAGCGCGAACACAACCCTGAGTGGCAACACTGTACCTGGAGCATGTACCAAAATGGGAACGTCAAGTGGCTCTGCATCTCAGTCGACGGATACGAACCGGGCGATTTGATACAAGCCAACAAGCAATGCAGGAGACCTGAAAACGAAACGAGATTAATCAATGTTGCCAACACAAGCGGCAAACATTCTTGGAAGAAAACTCTACCCGAAGCGACGGATATCTGCCAGCTGTCGGCAGACGCGAAGCAAGTGAGGAGCATGTGACAGTGAGATTCCCCAGCGCCGATGAACACCCGGTAAACGTTGACGACGAAGTCCTACAAAAACAGAACTCAGTTAGGCGGGAAACTTATCGCTTTGGCGTATGGCAACACTGCGCTTACTTGGTTTTCCGATGCAGGAACTAACTGGTGGAGCTGTAATATCATTTCAATCGCTTGCAACACCGGCCTGGTAGTAAATTGGTGCTGGTTGGTGGTGATGATTTGCGTCAACGCTTCCAACTCATTCTCGCACGACCTAAAACAGATGCAATTATCAACCAGCGTTCAATTCGTCTCACCGTCAAATAAATTTCCGTATGAGCCTCACTCCAGCGGATCCGCAGCTTGCGTTCGGACGATGTTGACCAATTTTTGAACGAGGTTCAAATTCTCGGACAGCGGCTGGTTCCCGATGGGTAGCCAAGCGGTGAGCGCTTTGACCGCCTGGTTCCTCACGTCGCCGCTCGCCCCCGTCATGTCCATCAGGTTCTCCAACAGCGCCATAACTGCAACACAACGGGAAACTCGGAAAAATAATAGATGAGGTTGATTCCCGACCGTCGGGAGATGATTGGCAGAAAGAGTCAAAATAAACGCATCAACTACAACGTTCGGTGCAAAACCAACAATAGTGCTGCAAAAAATCGAAATCGTAATCGATTAATCGATTTTCCCTATTTTGCTTTATTATTCTTGAAATCCTGAAAATTTGACATTATTCGGTTCAAGGGGTCCGGTTGGCTACATTCCAAAACCTAAATGTCCGTCCGCCGTCCGAGCCGTTTTGGGCAGTAGGAATTTTTTTTTAATCTTAAACTTCGACAAAATACTTGGTTTACCATCTAGTTGTGCCCGCAAGGTTTTCAGCCTGATCGCTCAAACCCGTGGGGCGCTATGGGGCTAAAATGGGGCTACGGGAGGGTTTTTTTTAAGGCTTTTGGCTATGGGATCGAGTAAGGTGTGGTTTTCGAAGTATTTTTGGACGTAGAATCCATTTTTGGGGGTCCCGGGACGATCCAATTTCACTGTGGGGATCTGTAGAGCTTTCATGAGGTTGCAAATGGGATTGTCGAAAGATCCCCAGACGTATAATATTATTATATATATAACCATTAATGTATATATATATCCAGCTTATAATGTATATATTCGCTGCACTCAATAAAAACCGACGATCTTCGAATAACTTGCGAACGGGTTATCGCACGGAAAAGCTCGTTTTAACAGACGTAGTATCGTTCTAAACCGACGACAAAAGTTGTACCGGGTTTCGGAGTTTCGAAAATTTTCCTAGCGATCCCTAGTAACGACGCTATTTGAGCCGGCTCTCGTCGCGAAGGAAAGCTCCGTTCGCGATGAAGGAAGTGACCGATTTTGTAGAAACTTCTTTAAACCCATCTACGATGCTTCACAAACAATCACCCAATTTGGTGCCAAACACTCCACTGGTTTTTAAGTAGTGAGTCCTCAAAGATTTGGCAGTCATTTTTATAAATATAGATATAAAGATATCTATATTTATATCTAAATGATAAAATTTATTACTTCAATATTTAATATTTAATTTTTAATATTATTACTTAAATAATTTAAGTAATAATATTAATATTAACAATTATTGTTAATTATATAGGTAGGTGTTTTTTATCATTTTGTACGCAAGGAGGGTACAAAAGTTCCTGGGTAAAAATAAATTAAATAAATAAATAAATGATACAGAGTAGGTACATAATGAAAGTGTTTGCCATTTTCCTTAATTATTCTTTTAATACGGCAAATATCGGTATATTCAACCAATTTTGATGAAATTGGGACAAATAGTTTGGAACTATGTCCCCCGGAAGGTTTTGACGTGGATATGTCTTTCACGAAGGGGACAACCAAAAATTGTGTAACTTGAAGGAGGCAATTTTTATAGGGCGTTAGGAAAAATCATTTGACTGCCGTCGCACGGGTTTTTGTCCAAATTCGCCTTCACTAATTACTACGGCCCAAAACGGCCGGGACAGACTTTTAATTTCTGGGATCTTCTACGTATTATTTCAACTTTTGAGGCTGATCAGTATTTTCGACGGCATTATTTCAAGAGTAATAAACCAAAAGCGTAAAAGGTATTTTAGTCGGAAAGTTTCAGTCAAGATTATTTTCTTTTTAGGAGGGATTTGGTGTAGGAACTTGGTAATAATTTTAACCATTAAACACTTCGGAGTGACGATTTAGTTTTCCATTTTTACCGCCATTTCCTCATCTTCTCGTGCACGTTTTTTATTCACCTACGTAACCAACTTTGCGGGGAGATGATGAAACATAACGTCGGCAGATGACCGTTTCTTATTGATGTTGGAAATCTTCATTTTTCATATTTTCTATATAACGAGAGCGTGTTGACACGTTCGTCCCTTTTTTCAGGTTCTCCATCACGATGTCCTGGTTGCTTATGGTTCTGGTGGCCCTGGTTGGCTTCGTCTCATCCGCGGTAATTATGTGATTCTCAAAAAAAAGAGCCAATATGGTGCCCACAGCGTGTCATAACTTATCGTTTTTAAACTTTCGGGTTTCTACGTAATGCAATACTTACATCCCTCTAACAGGACCGCCCGAAAAATTTATTTGTTGTTTTATGGTGATTTTCTGATTACCGTGGGTGTCCAACGCCTATTTTGTCTCACACGAACAGCTGGGAGGCCTTCACCATTTTCACTAAGTTAACAAGCCTTTTTCCCTAAAGTGAATTATTGTCTTCATTTTCAGGAGAAATACTGAGCTTCTAGAACAGCTAGATTTTAATGAGGGTGGCAAAAATAGTTTTCTCACAAAAACTCCTAAATTTAAGAATTTTTGTGAAAAAGCCCAATCCTATTATGTAGGTAAAACCCTGTTTGCAGCTAAGGTAATTTTGGTTTATTATTCTTGGAATGATACACCTATGTAATCGCGATGGAAGTCCAAAACTGTGATCGGCCTCAAAATTTGACATTATGCGTTTCAAGATGAGTAGATTCCAAAAACAAAAGCCCCGTCCGCCGTCTGAGGCGTCTTGGGCAGTTGTGTACGTAGGAAACTGCTTTTGAGCGGTTGGCTATCAGCAGGCCCCCCGAAGGGAGCTCCACCCGAGCGGGGTCTGACCTTCCGCCGGGCTCCACCTCCAGCAGGCCCCACGACCCCCTCGAGTCCGACACCAGTCAGAGGTGGGCGGTCCTTGGCCGATCAAAGACCGCGGGCTCCCCCTCGCCCGAGGTACCGGAGAGAAGGAGTTGCTCTAAGCGGGGTGTTAATTGCGTTAGTGGGAGCAACTCCTCCCCATCAAGGCCCCTCCGGTCGGAGGCCCGAGAGCCCGAAGGCTCTCTACCGCTTTTCATGCCCCCAACACCCCGGCGTTACCCGAAATGTCAGCCTGAACATGAGGGTCGTAGAGCCGGGTCCGCACAGTGAACCATAGCACACTAGCATCAACCTTCGGCCCCCAGGAACGGTCCCCGAAGCGTCTTGGGCAGTAGGAATTTGATTAAAAATCTGAAATTTTGACAAAATACTCGGTTTACCGACGAGTTGTACCGGGGAAGTTTTCATACCATCGCCCAAACCCCTGGGGCGCTATGGGGCTTGAAAAAACGCTGCAAATTTTACACTAGGGTTCAAATAAACCCTAGAATAATATTATTCTTTGATAGAGGTTACTCGTGCAGAAATTTAATTCTGTGTTGATAAAAAAAAATTTTGGGAAATTTTTTTTGGATTTTTTTTTCTTCATAAATTCTTCATTTTTTACTCGAAAAACATTTTACCTCCTGGAATCCTTCAAAAATCCCATTTTTAGCCCCATGAAAGCCCTAAAGATCGCAACAGTGAAATCGGATCGTTCCGGGACCCCAAAAAATGGATTCAACGTCCAAAAATACTTCGAAAATGACACCTAACTCGATCCCATAGCCAAAATCCTTCAAAAAAACCTCCCGTAGCCCCATTATAGCCCCACGGGTTTGGGCGATCGGGCTGAAAACCTTGCGGGCACAACTAGATGGTCAACGGAGTATTTTGTCAAAATTTCAGATTTTTAAAAAAAAATTCCTACTGCCCAAAACGGCCCGGACGGCGGACAGACAATTCGGATTTAGAATGTAGACCTCTTGAAACGGAAATTGTCCAATTTTGAGGCCGATCCGAGTCGTCGACCTCCGTCGCCAAAACATAGGTGCATTATTTGAAGAATAAAAAACCAAAAAAAGCTACGGGTGGGGTTTTTGAAGGTTTTCAGGAGGTCAAATAAGGTGTCGTTTTCGAAGTAATTTTGGACGTAAAAAACACTTTTGTGCGAGGTCCAATCCATCTATCCAAACATTTTACAGATTTTTTTTTTATCCTTTTAAAAATATTTTCTTGATAAAACAGTATCGATTTTTGCGCAATTAACCTTTAGGTATAGATCATAGAATAAAAGACCATTGTGTAAAATTTGCAACATTGTTATTGGCAAATCATGTTTTACGCTAAATTTATCCTTGAACTAGATGGGACACCCGTGCTTTGCACGAAATATCAAATTCCCGTCCATCACTCATGCCAACACCCGTAGCAACCCGTCAACTCAAAGTGAAATTAAACTACATATTAAACTACATATAGTGTATTCAATAGTGTGCCAATTGGGACATAGCACATTGCTTTCTCGCGTTTGACGATTTTGGCATAATCAGCTGATGAGGGAAAAGCCCGTCATTTCAATCGTCTCTCGTACTCCCAGGAGGGCTCCCTCTCAAATTTCAACGTCCACGGGAGAACATAAGATTTTAGTAGTGTACGGATTTTGAACATTCTTACATTATTACCGTTGCAATTCGGTACTGCTTCGAGTTGGATTGCTGTGAAAGACACTGCACCTCATTCTTTGGTTATCTAACCTCTTGGAATTTCGACTCGAGATTTCCGCTGATTCGAACTTCATAAAATTTATATGGGACGTCTAGTGGCCGAACCCGCCACAATCCCTGAAAATTTTACCCAATAGGATCCCCATTGGGGAGTTCGCATTGATTTTAGATTTGGAATTCTTCCCTACCATTCAATAATATAGCTAAAAAGTAACGTGCACAGACTCCAATACCAACGAAAAAAAAAAATCGTTGTAGGAGATATAACGAAAAAACGAAAGGCGCAGTTTGAATCGGCCGGGGTTTCCCACCTGTCACTCTTGAGGTAGTGACGTCACAGTTCCAGTGAATCTCTCACCAGGAGGGCTAGTGACGTCAGCTTATATGATAAATTTATAGCAATTATAACTTGATACGACGGAAAACATAATTAACTTTTAATTATAATACACAATACTTGAAATTTGAAGCCTTATCAGAAGGATTCACGGAATTTTATTCTGTGATGAGTAGTGGAGTGGCAACCCTGGGCGGAACAATCCCCTCACATAGTTGGTTGAAGAGGTAGTGACGTCACGCTCCCTCCATGGCCGTGTTTTTCAAACGCCGTAATTTTCGTTAAATTATTTAAATTTTCTGGAAACGATTTCAGGCGGCTGACTACTATTTTCCCTACATTCTCAGGGAGTACTTTCAGAAAAAAAAATAAAATAAAATAAAAATAGAAAAAAAATCAATGCGAACCCCCCATACCTGGTGGAATTTGTCGCTGTAACAAGAAAGTGCGAACAGACGGAACCAAATTTGCTCAGGAGGCTCTGAAACGCAAAATGCGAGTGGAAATGTTAATTTTGGAGGACGAAAATTTTTTCGATCTCGAAAGTGAAAACAATGCTTTGGGTACATTCGGGAGTCTCCAAAGCAAAACGATGAACACTTGTGCACCATTTGCAGCAGTTTTTCATTTATTTGCAGGATCCCGTTTGGAAACATGTGGACCAGAAAGATTACGAAGAATTGAAGGGGATTTTACAGTCGGCATTGGACGAGACAAAAGAAAAATACGTCGTCAAAGATATTGTTAGCGCCGAATATTACGTACGTGTACCGCCAATGATATCATAACCTAGAATGACATCCACAATATGTACCTATGTCATCGAACATTCAGTACAGTAGGCGTATTTGAGACATGCAGATTGAGAACACACGATGTAGGTATTGAACATTTAAAATGAGGTTAAATTGGAATTTTCAGGAACAAATTTTCCGCCTGGGAGTAAGGAGACATTTCAAGGTCCGATTCACAACCCCAGCCGGCGCGATCTGCTCCGTTGAGATTGTACAGGATCTAAATGGCTCTACAGGGAAGCATTATGTTCATCTTGTAAAACCAGTTTCTTGCCTACGGTGGTCCACCTAACAGTTCATGTCTATTGTGAGCTTAACTATTAACAAAACGTAAATTTCATTAAAATGACCATTTTTCTCACCGACTCGACTTTTGGTTTATTATTGTAGGAATAATGCGCCTGTTTTCGCGACAGAGGTCGACGACTCCGATAGGTCTCAAAATTTGACTCCGTTTCAAGAGGTCTAGATTCCCAAACCGAAATGTCCGTCCGCAGTCCGGGCCGTGTTGGGCAGTAAGAATTTTCGCCCAATCCCGTGGGGCGCTATGGGGCTATAATGGGGCTACGGGAGGTTTTTTTGAAGGCTTTTAGCTATGAGATCGAGTTAGGTGTCGTTTTCGACGTATTTTTGGACGTAGAATCCATTTTTTGGGGTCCCGGAAGGATCCGATTTCACTGTGGCGATCAATTACGTTCGGTAATACACGCGGTAGGTCTTGTTTCGAATTAGGATCGATTTCATTCATTTAATGAACAAACGACGAGTAATCAACGTCCTGATATCAACACTTGGAAGGTTTGAGGTGGGGCGACAGAAGGCGGTTGATTCTTTACTTGTTTATTCGAGCTTTCGGCCAACAGGGTGCCATCTTCAGGAATTTATTTAATACTATTGGTAGCGTCTCTGCGTGCTGCACTCCCTCAGCGGCTGCCGCCGGGCAGCCGGTCGTTTGGTTTTCATTGTGTGATCTGGTGGCACGTCGTGTTCGGATTCGGCAGATTGGGATGAGGGCCCTACTTAACGTGCGGTAAATGACATCAGGCTGTATAAAGACTGAAGTTAGGATTCTACCGAAACGTGCCTCTCCCTTCAAGATGTACCTACAGTAGGTACATCAATTTCGGTAGAATCCTAACTTCAGTCTTTATACAGCCTGATGTCATTTACCGCACGTTAAGTAGGGCCCTCATCCCAATCTGCCGAATCCGAACACGACGTGCCACCAGATCACACAATGAAAACCAAACGACCGGCTGCCCGGCGGCGGCCGCTGAGGGAGTGCAGCACGCAGAGACGCTACCAATAGTATTAAATAAATTCCTGAAGATGGCACCCTGTTGGCCGAAAGCTCGAATAAACAAGTAATGAATCAACCGCCTTCTGTCGCCCCACCTCAAACCTGGATAAAATATGCCAAGAAGGTACTCCCAAAATACAAGTAACACTTGGAAGGTATACGTGAAGTAACTCACTTCTAACGACGCAGGTGTACAAGCATGAAGAAGGTATCCGAGGATTTTACTATAAATTTCAAACTCACGTTTATGAACATTTTCCAAGTCTGAAGATACAACGGATTCTTGATGTTTATCACAATTAAATACCTATTTGATGAAATATAAGTTACCTGTTAATACCTTCTGGGTGGGGATTTTCTTACTTCACTCTGGTATACCTACTTGATGATTGAAAATTAATAACTGTTATGCTTCACGATTATAATTTTAAAGGCCTCAACTTCGATCGGTAACACACGCGGCAGGTCGTATTAAATACCAAATTTTCTAGTTCATTCATTTAATGAATAAACAACGTGTAATCAAAGCCCTGATATCAACACGAAGAAGGTATACGTGAAGTAACAATTAATCCCGGACTAACAGGCTGCCACAAATTTTGGTTCATTATTCTTGGAATAATACACCTATGTTTTCGCGACGGAGGTCGACGACTCGGATCGGCCTCAAACTTTTGACATTATCTGTTTCAAAAGGTCTACATTCTTAATCCGAAATGTCCGTCCGCGGCACAGTGGGGCAGAACCTCCAATTTCGGGGAAAAAAAATAATTCCTTGAATTTTCAAAACGTTTGTGATCATTTCTGTAGTACTTTTTCGCGCTGAATTGAATACTGCAATAACTTTGACGATTAGAGCAACTGGCAAAAAGATACAGTCAATTATTGGATGAAATAACTACGGAATCACATAATTTTGGCAACAATATTTACTGTAAATTAAAAAAGTAAATTTAGCTTTATAATAAACTTGAGAAAAAACCAATAAATGCAGAAATATTTGATTTAAGTTCAAAATAAATGTGTTTTTTTTTTTAATGAATAGATAAGACTACAAATAATAGCTCCTACATTCAGTCACTGAGTAATAATTACTATTATTCTTCTGCCTCGTCACTTAACTGAATTGATTACGTTGATTCACTCACTTTTATCGCCTCGACCTCTAATACACCAAACTCCTGTTAACCAGCATCTTTGAAAATTCACTGCTCCTGAATACGGTGGAAAACGGCGACGAAATTTTCACAGCATCTTTATTAGGGTCTGACGTTTAAGAAAAAAAATAAGCCAGACCTTAGGATGGCCTAGCTCGATTTGCACGCTTCCCTAAAGTCAAATTCTGCAGAAAACCGTGAATTCGGAGGTGTTGTTCATCGGAATTCATTTTAAAATTGGATTTTGTATTTTTATAGAATACTATTGGTACCTATTGAGAACATGTAAAATTTTCAAAACTACACGATTAAACCGAGTGAGAGGGGATTTTTTTATGTTATACCTATAAAATGCTTAAAATCTCATAATTTCATGTTCCACACCTCATTTAAGTAATGAAAACTAATTTTAACCGCAAAAGGAATATTACACGCTGGTTCTACGGTTAAAAACCTCGGAAAAAAAAAAAAATTCTCTGGTATACACACTTTGCAAATTAAATTTGCAAAGTCAAATTTTGACTTTTTTCCACACTGTGCGCCGTCCGGGCCGTTTTGGGCAGCAGGAATTTTTTAGGAAATCTGAAATGACAAAATACTCGGTTTACCATCTAGTTGTGCCCGCAAGGTTTTCAGTCCGATCGCTCAAGCCCGTGGGGCGCTATGGGGCTAAAATGGGGCTACGGGCGAGGTTTTTTGAAAGCTTTTAGCTATGGGATCGAGTTAGGTGTCGTTTTCGAAGTATTTTTGGACGTATAATCCATTTTTTGGGGGTCCCGGAACGATCCGATTTCACTGTGGCGATTTATAGGGCTTTCATGGGGCTAAAAATGGGATTTTTGAAGGATCCCAAGAGGTTAAATATTTTTCGAGTAAAAATAAAGAATTTTTTAAAGAAAAAAAAATCCCACTTTTTTTTAAAAATCTTTTTCATTGACAGAATTAAATTTCTGTACAAGTAACGTATATCAAAGAATAATAAACCCTTGTGTAAAATTTGCAGCGTTTTTATTAGGGGTTTTTGATTAACTGCATATCCTTAAAATCGAGACCAACTGACACTAAAGTTTCTACAGCTTGTATGTTTTATCCTGTCAAAGGCTTTCTCGAAGTCAGTAAAGCAGACAAACTAGACAATGCTGATCAAGGCAATTCTGGACTGGAACTGCATGGCGAAGAGGGCCTGATTACACAACACTTCGCCCAAAGCGTTTCATCCAAGTCCGTTTGACCCAACGCAGTTTCACCTAAAACTCCTTTCACCCCCCAAAAAAAAATCACCTAAAAATAATTCGCCCAAAGGATTTTTCACCCAGACTTTCGGGACTCAATTTGACCCCTCACAATGAAGTCGGTTGAAAGTGGAGGACTATCCATCGATTCATCCGGGAGATTCAAAATGAACAGGGGAACACTGAAGTGGCCATGAAAGAGCTGGAGCAGGGTCGGAAAATTAAAGTGCCAAAAAGGAAAAAAATATGCCAACCTTGATCAGCGTCTTCTACGTGTCGTCGAAAACTACCACACTTTCAAAACCGACGACCGCATTTCTGCTTATCTACGCGCCATCGGTAGCAATTTTGCGCTGTGATGACGGCAGCTGACAACCTGACGACGACTTCTGCTGTCTGATTTTTGGATTTCTTAAGGTACGACCATTCCCACTTTCAATTTTGCAATTTTTTACATTTCTTGTTTTTAGGTGAAATTTAGGTGAACGGGTGTATTTAGGTGAAATGTAGTGTAGGCGATGTGGGTTTTAGGCGACATTTTCATACCAAAAGCATTTCGAAAGTCAAACTGCGTGTCACTTATCTCTGCTTCAACTTTCTGCCTCAGCCTACTGTGAAGTACATGCAAGAGAATCTTTTACGGATGACTCTTCGAACTAATGGTCCTTTGATCCTGACACGTATCGGACTTCTTCGATAGGGTTATAAAAATACAATTCAGCGATTCGTTTGGAAACAGTTTTCAGGGGGGTACCAAAGGCCCTTTAGAGCAAATATGACCCAGACGTCAGCTGGGCAGCCTCATGGAATGATACGGTTTCATCAGTCCCTTATGTGACAAGGAAAATTAATGCTTCTGAAAGCAAGCTGCGGTCCCATGAAGTTACTGATAAGTGCAGATCGTGACCCTTATTACGGTCAGTGGTGATGTACGTACCTTTCGGAGTGGCTTTTTCCATCTCGAGCTTGACGGCGCTCCGATGAGCTGAATTCACCAACATGGTGCTCCACTACGAAAATAAAACCGAAACGAATTAAATTGTCTCCTCCTTACTCACAATCACACGCCTGTTAAGACACGAACGTGTAAATTCACCTCTTCCGGAATGACAGTGAGCACCTCCAAGAGAATCCATATCGTGCGGTCCGGCGGGATCCCGGGAAGGTTTTCCGGTCTAAATATGCAGAGTATGTCGTCCAAAGAGTTGTGCCAGTGGTTGGGCGACGTCCGTATCAGATACGTCGCCAACTGGAACGAAAAACGGCAAATCAACGGAAGCTCACACACTCGGCGGACGTCACTTTCGAAACTTACGGCGATGCAGAGTCGGTTCAGGACGATTTTCGGGCCCGACGAGTAGTTGACGATCGTCTCAAGTATTTTCTGTTTCAAATTGTCATATTGATCTTCGGGAACTTCCGTCCAGTTTTTCATCAGCTTCGTGTGGAGCGTCGTCGCGGCGAAAAATTGAGCTTCACACGACTGTAACAGAACATTCAATTAAATTTATTTATTGACAGGAAGAAAATGACATAAAGATACAGTTCACGAATGAACATGTAAGATATTTTCTACTGCCCACCAATATAGGTAATACGTTTTAACGAACTTGTGGAAGCTGATGAAGGCAAAAACAAAAGTACACATTTCAAGCAGCAGAATTAACACACATAAACCCTACACATAGTGTACTTACTACTAATGCTGTATATAAGATAAGAGAATTTTCCAAAAATTTATTTCTCCCATCTTATACCTAACCTGTTTAAAATTAATAACTCCCAAAACATCAGGATTAATATTACAAGCGTAAAGCCTTGGAATATGCGTTTTTCCTCGCTCTTCAGTAACCCAAAATGAGGCCGACGTGGAAAAAATGGGTGGTTGGAATTTCAAGCTTTATTATGTTTTTTTGGGGGTGCTGAATCCGAACCTGAAGGGATCCAACTAATTCGGTTTCGAGATATTCGCAAAAAAACTCCTTTTGTTATTTCGGGAGGTCAAAACTCATTTGACCTCCCGTGATCCTTCAAAAGATTCATTAGCCCAATGAAAGCCCTATAGATCGCCACAGTGAAATCGGATCGTTCCGGGACCCCAAAAAATGGATTCTACGTCCAAAAATACTTCGAAAACGACACCTAACTCGATCCCATAGCCAAAAGCCTTCAAAAACCCCTTCCGTAGCCCCATTTAAGCCCCATAGCGCCCCACGGGTTTGGGCGATCGGGCTGAAAACCTCGCGGGCACAACTAGAAGGTAAACCGAGTATTTTGTCAAAATTTCAGATTTAAAAAAAAAAAAAATTCCTACTGCCCAAAACGACTCGGGACGGCGTACGGCGTAGTTTCCAATAGTTCGAAAACTACGAGGTAAAGTGTCGTCCCACTTCAGGGTATTACTGAGGAGACCCTACAGAAACTCTAGGAACCAACAAAATGTGAAAAATCAACTTTTCATTTTCACTTTTTTCGTCATCTCAAAAAGACCCATAATTTTAGAATGACCCATATCTTTAATATTTCATACAGATCTGAGTTCGATCGATTTTTTTCCACAAAACCTCCATTTTATATTTTGAGTCTTGAAATAGAAAAATTGCTATAACCCTCGAAATGGCAGGTTTTTGCAGCTGATCGAAGTGGTTCATACTTCTTAGATACCTCAGGAATGAACCCAAATAGATTGGTGGGTGAACGGTTTTGCACATTTTCAGATCGGGTTCATCAAAGTTTCATAATTCGTAACGGAAAAATCAGAATTTCTTAAATAATCGCATAAATATTTCTTTCGATTAAATTATTATTTGACTCATTCTTAATGTTCTCTGAGTAGTAAGACGGAGATTAGTTTGATCCGTTGTCAAAAACATCACGGAGCGATATCGGGTGTCGCTCAATTATGTTAAGATTTGCTACCGTAAACAAATGCTTATTTCATCGTCGAATCGGCAGAAAGTCTTTTGATGTGGATCCAAGTCATTTCAGGCCGGAAAACGGTGGGCGATATTTTGTCCACCCTCTGACGCACTGTGCCCCGTCGCGATTACGTAAATTTATCACCAAACGAAACCAAGTGCCCAAATGTTGGAATTTTGAGAATATCTTAACACGAATGAGCCGTTTTTGTTGGACCTCAGTTGGGTTCGTATTCAGCACCCGCAAAAACAAAGAATATGCCTTGAATCTCCAGCCAACTATCTTGTTCTATCTCTACAGTGCCTATAATTTGTTCCTTCCAGTCTCTCGCCACTGGCGATTCCCCAGTCTCATTCAGAGGAACGACAACTTGCAAATAACTACTACAGAAAATATTTGCCAATCTGTTTAGCCTGTGCCACACCACCTGAGGAAGTTGTCAAGTCGGTGGCGACGCGGCGTTTGGCAGGTTGACATTTTGACAGTTTCAAACTCAGCTTCAAACCGAACCGTTTCGGATCCAACTGCATCAAAAGGAACGTCGGCATAGCCGTCGAAAACATACCCTGTTGGGTTGGAGGAGCTCCCAGACGAAAGCCCAGGCGTTAGAAGAGCTCTGCACAGCCGTCAACCACTGATGAGCTTCTGCCTGAAGAGCCGAGTTGGTGTGGTAGAATTGCGTCAAAGCGCTTTCCACGTTCTCCAAAGTGATTTCCATCGTCAGACCCTGCGAATACCGTCGATGCGATGCGATTAAAAATGAAAATTGCTCTAAAACAAAAATTACGACGCGGAATGGACGTTTCTCATCGAAAGAGCGAGACAACAAGCGAGGAAGCGAAGAACAGCTGGGTCCTATCAGTCGTAGATTACGAACCAGTGGTACCAACATGACGGGACGACAAATTTAAAATTTATAGTCTTGAAGTCATGCCAAACACCACCTTTGGGCCCGCTGATCAGGTCCAACGAATCTCGGACGTTAGGGCCTGCTGACCAGATGCAAAAACATTGCGTATTGTTTGTGTCAAAATTACTTCACTTGTGCAAATTATTTGAAACACTGAAAAAAAAATTTTTTTTTAATACCTACTTCAAATTTTACCGAAGGGCTTATTAGTCTGTCTGTATTACCTAAATATTCTGCGGAAATTTGATTGGGTCAGTAAAATATTTTACTTTAGTTACATATGTAACCATTCAGAAAAACTGCATGTGGCAGAAAATTTATATCTTGATAGAGTTCGGGCAGAGAAGAGACCCCTAAAATGGATTCGTAGGCCAATTTTACACTGAAAACGACCCTTCATTTGACCTCTTGATGCCCTTCAGAAGCAACATAGGTACGCAGCCTTTTCCGTCGGGAGGACGGATGGGACTAGGACCTCCATAATGTGGACTACTATGTAAGATGGGATATTGTCTACGTTTGGAAATACGGTGGGCCTGAGAGCCACGTGGATCCTACGTCCCAAATTACTTCGAAATCGACACCTCATTCGACCCAAGGGCGGATCCAGGATTTTTCTGAGGGGGGGGGGGGGCGGAAAATGATTGAATGATAGATACCCCCAAACCAAAAAAGTGTTCTGGGCGACCCCCCCCCCCCCCCCAAATTTTCAAAGATTGAGCCTTGGGCTTGGATAGTTGCATTTGGGCTATATTTATTTATTTATTCATAAAACAAAAAACATTTTCACAATAAGGAAGAGAGTCATGATTTGTATACATAGGAACCAATTTTTCTTGATTTGGCCTATAGGCCTCTGACCTGTCCAGGCCTGTCATTCCCTTAATAGCTATTGAATATTACATACCAATTAAAATTACAATTTATAGCGACTTAAAATATAATTTGTATTTTCTAAATTCTTAAAATCAAGTAGGGCTTCTTTTTTGAAAATTGACGTTGACCTCGCGGTCCTTAACGAGAAAGGCAGGGTTTCAAATAGCGCAGGCGCAAGCCAGGGTAACTGCCGAGTGAAGAAGTCAACTTTTGGATGAGGAATTCGCAAAATGGTTGTCTGACTAGTATATTTCTAGTCTGACTTGTACTTTTTACCACCTCATGCTGCCTAAACGTGTCCCGAGATTTGAAAACGTAATTTACTAGTCTATAAACATAAGTTGCCCTAGGTTGTTGGACATCGAGCTTGAAATACAAAGTTTCTACTGGTGTGCGCTGATCGGATTTGGTTGCTATCCGTAGCACAGTGTTAATTGCCACCTCAATGCAACGAAAATTGCTTGAGTAGGCACCACCCCAGATTATTATGCCATAAATTAGAATACTGTAAACATACACAATGTGTATGTTTACAGTATGTTTACAATGTGTATGTTTACAATGTCATTGTACATCATGCGGAGATTATCCCTGGATAAAAAATTTCTTAGGATGATGAAGAAGTGGTAACATTAAATGTAAAAATTTTTTTAATTCTCCCCTCCAAGTTCTGAATGTGTTCATGCCACTTTAGATGTTGATCCAGTGTAAGCCCAAGATATTTTAGACTTCTAACTTTTTCTAATGTTCCACAGGAGCATGCTGTTTTTTGCGCGCACTGATCTTTGTGAATTACTAATTTCGAAAAGTCTGGCAGACCAGTCTTACCTATTGATAGAAAACGTGATGTACTTTGTTCACGGTTAGACCATTCAAGTGAAACCATTTCAGGAATTTCTCCATAACTCGTTCCGCCTCTGAATGGACTTCTTCCCATGAGTTTCCTTTCAATAAAATGGCTATGTCATCTGCAAAGGCAACGAATTTGCCTGAGACATCCAGAGCAAACAGATCATTGACGATACAAGAAATAAAATAGGGCCTAGTACTGATCCTTGAGGTACTCCATAACGAATTATTTCTTTTAGTAGTTCAGTGCTTTTAGTCGTCTGAATTTGTACAAACTGTTTTCTGTTCGAGAGGTACTATCCGAACCATCTTAAGGCCACCCCATCCAGCCCAAGTCTTTCCAATTTTAGCATAAGCCTTGATATTTCTATGGAGTCAAATGCCTTGGAGAGATCTATGAAAACTCCCATTATTTTGATATTGTTGTTCATTGATTCTGAGATATCTGCTGTTACTTCCACTAGGGCATCTTGTGTACTACGATTTTTTCGGAATCCGTATTGTGTAGCAGCTAATAGGTTATTTTTTTTCCAGGTAGTTAATCAGTTGGGCTTTTACTATTTTCTCGAAAATTTTGGCGAAATTTGACAGTAAAGAAATAGGTCGGTAATTGTTCGCATCAGTTTTTATTCCTTTTTTATTTCCTTAAATAGTTTTTATTCCTTTTATTCCTTAAATAGAGGCCGCACTAACGCGATTTTAAGAGCATCTGGGAATTTTCCATTCAGTAGGCTGAGGTTAATTAAATGGGTTAATTAAATAGTGGTGAAGTTATCCCTACGTATTAGTAGATTTTAGTACATTACATTTTAACTTCGATTATCTCACCTCACCTTTATTTTCCGAGGTAAATGTATGCTTTTTTACCACTCTGACTCAAATTAGATTTTAGGCCACCCGGTATGTAGGAAAGTACTCGATTATAAAATTTTAAATCTCATATGAGATTTATATATTTTTCTCGTTGAGGGGGGGGGGGGGGCGCCCCCCCTCTGGATCCGCCAGTGATTCGACCTCCAAAGTCCTGCTTAATCCCCTCAGTAGTTTGATCTTAAGGGTCGCAAACCCACGGTAAATGGTTACTGCGTCCTAAAACACAAACTTTTGAAGCTGTTGAATTTTCTTGTTAAGGTCCAATGTGACCCCGCTGTAGGGGTCGAGTTAGGTGTCGTTTTCGAAGTATTTTTGGACTCAGCATCCATTTTTTTGGAGTTCCAGAACGATCCGATTTCACCATGGAGATCTATGGGGCTTTCATGGGGCTACAATTGGGATTTTTGAAGGATCCCAGGAGTTAAAGTTTTTACCTTTTATTCTTATTTATTGTGGGGTTCGTTTTCCAGGTAATTTTCGAAAATATTTTTTGAGGATCCACATCTTTCCAACTTTTGTACCGGATTTTTTTCAAAATAGTCTTTTATTGCCACAGAATTAAATTTCCACGATTAACACTTAGGTAGCTTCCAGATTTTGCATGACACATTTTGATAGCACTCAGCTGATGTGTCCGCCGTGTCGGGCCATCGAAATGTGAAGCGGCACAAGAAGTTCAACCACATAGACTTACCGTAGATGACAATGAGGTCTGAGAGTGACTCGCGTTTTTGTTGTTTAGCTCCTTCAGTTGCCGAATTTCGTTCAAATTTGCCACCAATTTCACCCTTTTACTGTCTTTAGGGAGTCTTTTTTGGGGGCGCAGTATGACGGAGAGAAAGATGGATTTGGGTCTCCTTGAAGAGGACGACGAGTTTGAGGAGTTTCCTACGGAAAGTGAGTGTTTACAAGTAAACAAGTTTGTTGAAATAAGATGATTTTTGAGAGTCTCGTGTGCTGAAAGGTTGAAATTATGGGAACTTATATGAAAGGGGTCAGCAGACGGGATAAGTCAAGCTGCTGCTGGAAGGATCAAACGTGGCTTCAGATGATTGGCGGCTTGTCTGAGATGGATTCAGGCTTCCTGGACTGAATTCGGGAGTTGGCTTCAAGTACTCTGGACATCGTCAGGAAATGCTTCTCAACTACAGACAGGACTATTTGGGTTGCTTCGTCGAAATAATTATTTCTGCTTACTCCGTAGGTTTATACCAACAGCCAGAGGGGCGAATGGTAAGCAGTTGGCTACCTAGGGGAAAATGTGGAGGTTCGGGACACCCATTGTTGGTATCTACCAAACCAGTAGGCTTGATCCACTGAAAATAGGCGACATCACAAGTAGCTCAGATTCAGAGCTCCTCCAACCCAACAGGGTATGTTTTCGACGGTTACGCCGTCCGAGCCGTTTTGGGCAGTAGAAATTTTTTTTTTAAATATGACATTTTGACAAAATACTCGGTTTACCATCTAGTTGTGCCCGCAAGGTTTTCAGCCCGATCGCCCAAACCCGTGGGGCGCTATGTGTACCTGCAGGACTGTGAAAAAATGGGAAATACTGCTGTTTGGGGGAGTTACAGCCAATATTACTACTGTAATTAGTTAGTAGCGAGAGGTAGCCAACGCCTGGTTACAGGTATGGCACCCAGAGAAGATGAAAAGTCTGTCCCCAACCTCCCCTTTCCCCTACACACTTACCTTCAGCGTCAACCCTGCTAGGAAAGTTTCCAAATTCAAAGTTGGGGAAGGGGAAGTGATGATGTAGCCCAAGTCACTAAAATCGGGCCCGACCAAACATCAAATAATATTTGATTTTATTGTCTTAAATGGTCCATTGGGGTCCTAATATTTGATGGTAAAACTGTGGGCAGCCCAAAAACCACGAAATTTTCGGACTTTTTTCGTTTTTTTAAATATATCTCAGAAGCGAATAATCCTATCGATGTTTTTACCGTATACTGAGTTAAAGAGCATTAAATTCTCTACAGTTTTCACTACCTAAAGTCTTTTCTAACTCTGATAGCAAACGAGCTAGAGCTCATCAAAAATCGACAATTTTCTCCAACTTCTGGAAAACTTACAAAATCTAGCTATTATCTCCTTGTTGCTTCTTTCTAACTCGTCCAAAGTGTTATTAGAACTTAGTAGACGTGCTTGTATGAATTGCAAGAATTGCAAAGTACAATAAAGAATGTAGGTACCTACTTTATTAAATGTAAAAAAGTGGTAGAAACACATACTTTTAGAATACGAATTTAATGCCCAATGTGGCAGCCGCCTCCTTGGCATTTTGGAGGGACCTGGTTCGACCTCCGATTCAGAGGGGCTTGGAACTGTTCTGAGGACCTCGGGTTGTATCAAGACGGCGGAGTCTTCCACGTCCTCGTCTTCATAGTCCCGATCGGGGTCGTCAGGGGACTGGTCGTCGTCTTCTGGGCCTACCATCAACACATTCTCGCAGTTCACACAATTACAATTTTTTACAAATTGGTGAACATTTGAGCCCTGCTGATCGTCATTGACTCTGAGCATCATACAAGCACGTCTACTACGTTCTAATAACACTTTGGACGAGTTAGAAAGAAGCAACAAGGATATCATAGCTAGATTTTGTGATTTTTCCAGAAGTTGGAGAAAATTGTCAATTTTTGATGAGCTCTAGCTCGTTTGCTATCAGAGTTAGAAAAGACTTTAGGTAGTCAAAACTGTAGAGAATTTAATGCTCTTTAACTCAGTATACGGTAGAAACATCGATAGGATTATTCGTTTCTGAGATATATAACAAAAAACCGAAAAAAGTCCGAAACATTCGTGGTTTTTTGGTTGCCCACAGTTTTCCCATAAAATATTTTGGTGGGAAACTACAAATTACTCTTAATAGGACCCCAATGGACCATTTTAGACAATTTGATGTTTAGTCCAAAGTACTATTTGCTTGGGCTAATGATACCACAATGATGAATGATTTTCTGCCTAATACATGAAGGTAAAGGCATTGCTCTGCTGACCCTAGAGACCAGTTTCCACAGCACTAACCTGACCCTAGAGACATCTGAGGGGGCTTCTCACAATCCACTGGGCCCTCCACGCCTGCGTCCCAAACAAAACGATGTGGTGGTACAGTGGCACAATTTGGCCTACACTCGAAGTTGGAGCGAATGTTACCATTTTCTTCCTTGAGATCTCAAACTTACTCTCGTATTACAGATTGGACGGGCAAAGACGAGGACGAAGCGGACATCAACATTTGGGAGGACAACTGGGACGATGAGAACATCGAAGATGATTTCTCCCTTCAGCTGAGGTGAGTTTCAGTCGCATCATCCCCCCCCCCCCCCCCCCCCACCAAATCGACAAATCATCGTCCTCACTCCACGTTCTGTTGCAGGGCTGAACTGGAAAAACAGAAGACCCGCAAAGTGTAACTCGTCTACAAACCTGTCTGCTTGTGTAAAAATTGAGGAATAAGTTATATTTTTTATCGATAAGTTCAATTACATATAATATTTCGTAAAGTTCTCAATCGCTTTCAAACCCTCCCAGGCACAAAGAACGAACGAAAACAGTGGCAAAACACTTTTATTTTGCTTTTTGACAATTGACAATATAAAATTGGAATGGTTCATACATTTTCATCGAGGGAATTTTGGTTGTGGCGTTTTCACCGCTCGATAAATCCAAAAAATGCAACAACTGGGTTTCTTGTTCCTACTGATCTAAAAGTTTTGGTGTTTAAGGTGACGCAGGGGAAGAACAATTTGAATACATTCAAGGGGAAAAGCCGCACGGCAAAACCGGACAGGCTAGTACTCCTTTAATTCCATCAAAGTGTGATTTGGTAAATGATAACACGTTTACGATACATTTTTTTTTTTTTTTTTTTCAAAACTGAGGATTTTTAGTACAACACCTTATTGGTAGTCACAAAATCATGCAGGTGACGGGTAACAGTGTGGTTATATAGTAGTAGTTTTTTTTTTAACCAGGTTTTTCAGCGAATATTTCATAAATGGCGGTATTCGGAAAATTGTCACTTTTCAAGCGAAAATCGTCGAAATGAATTCGTTCTTCGAACCAAAAACCGAACGCAAATTCACTTTTAGTTCCTTCAACACGTTCTTTTGGTTGAGTGAACGGAAACGCGACCTGACGTGATTTCGGTCAACATTACGCCTTCATCAGGGGCTAAACAATCGAACCGACAAGGCAAAGGCTGTACAATTGGCAACTCATATTGCTGACTTTTTGGCGTTATTAAGTCGTGAGTATTAGTTGATACAGAAGAGGAGGACGTGTTGTTACAAACAAACTGGTTCTCGGGTCTGAAAACAGGGTTTTGAGCCTCACAAAGCCAGTTCTTGAGTTTGATACATGGTCCATGAACTTGACAATCGGTTCACCTTGCTAAAAACCAGTTCTCTAGGCTGGAAACCCCGTTCTTGGGCCTAAAACCCAGTTCTGCAGCCTAACTATTTGTTTCTCGGGCCTCAAAACCCAGTCTTCGAGCTGAAAACCGGCTCGTGAGCCTCACAAACTGATTCTTGGCCCTAAGAATACAGTAATTGAACTAATAAACCGGTTCCCCAAGCTAAAACATTGTTTCTTGGGGGCTTGAAACTGGGTTTCATGCCTCACAAACCAGTTCTTGAGCCTGAGACGTGGTCTAGTTTGGTTTATCCTCCAAACAACCATTTCTCCTTGCTATAAAACCGGTTGTGCAGCCCAACTGTGTGTTTCTTGGGCCTCCAAACCCAGTTCAAGCTGAAAACTAGGTGGTAAGCCTCACGAACTGGTTCTTGACTCTGAGAATCCAGTCTTTGAACTAATAAACCGGTTCTTCTAGCTAAAAAAAATCGTTTCTTAGGACTTAATGCGAGTTTCATGCCTCGCAGACCAGGACTTGAGCAAGAGAACCCTGCCCATGCATAATAAACCGGTTCTTGTGCTCAACAAACCAATCCTCAAGGCTGCAATGCTGGTTGTTGAGTCTAAAAACTATTTTTAAGCCTCACAAACCAGTTAGGTTCAAGAACTTGAACCTCAGACATGGTTCAGTTTCATTTGTCTTCGTAATAAGCAGTTCTCCAGGTTAGGAAACTGGTTATTCAGCATAACAAGCCGGTTATCCAGACTGGAAAACCGGATCCACTGCCTGAAAATCTGTTCTTGGGCTTAATAACTGGTTCTTGTGCCTCAAAACCCATTCTTCAAGATGAAATCCACTTTCTCAACGCTAGAAAACTAATGAGTTTGGTTAGGGAGAGAGAACGACTCCTCTGCTGAATACTAAATTGTTTATTCAGGTAAACAATTATAGCGTGGGGACCGGTTTCGAGCAACTAAGCTGGTTCAGAACTAATTGTACGTTCAACCACCTCAAGTCACTCTGAGCTGTAGATGAGCTTAGTTGCTCGAAACCTGTCCCCACGCTATAATTGTTTACCTGAATAAACAATTTAGTATTCAGCAGAGGAGTCGTTCTCTCTCCCTAACCAAACTCATTGGATTAGACCTCTGCACCATCGGCAAACAACCACTTTGCTAGAAAACTATTTCAGTCCTACTAAAAATGAGTCTAAGCTACCAACAAACTTGTTCACGAAGCTACAAACCCCGTACTTGGGCCGGATAAAGCGTCTTCAAACTACATATAAACTGGTTCTTGAACCTGAAAAACTGGTCCGTGAGTTGAACTACATTCTATATCATTAAAGCTCTGGCCCGAGGAGGACTATGAAATTTGTTTTGAAACATCCAGCCTGGCGAGCATAGCACTAGAAAAGTCTGAAAACACCCAAAAGTTGGCTCAATAAGGTGTCGCACTCTATTGTTATCGATTTGCCAACGCTACGGGAAGCGCGGTGACTGGCGGTGAGATCGGGCGGCCCAGCTTCTCGCGAGGGAGGATTCACCTCACATGACCCAGACTGTCTTATCTCACTGCGAGGTATTCATTGATCGTTTATTAGCGCGTCAAATAATCGCAGTGGCTTTTTGATTGGATCTGGAGTCCAGGCATCCTTTGCCACCTCTTCAGTTGGGGATTCCGGATCAGTGGGCCTAACATTTACGCGCGGGGCAGCTGCCCAGGCACCTGTTAGAGACAATTTGCTTGTGGAAGCCAGTCAGCCAAATTTCGTTTTAATTGTGAGCTGTGGGGGAACCAATACCAACCACGACACTTCGTGTTTGTTATTGGATTCACCACAGGACAACTCGACTCTTCCAGCCATCCTGTAGCTTGTGCTTCCTCCTTTCATGGATCGACATCACATATTCAGTCCGTAGACCACGATCTCAATTCATTAGGGGTGTTCATACACTTCCGTCCTCATCCTCCAAAAACACCGGGGGCGTAATCCTAGACATGACGCTAGAGGCGTTCAAGAATTGGCTTTTTAGCTCAGTGAACCACTTTACAATAGACGTTTGTATCGCCTGCCAATTGTTATAACCTTTACCTCGTTACCACACTGGGCCTGATGAAGGCTTAATTGGACGAAATCTTGGGTAGGCCCACAGGACATAGAAATTGCTCACCAATTTTTCGCTTGGAACGCACCAACTTCACAAATACGCACCCCTTAAATTACTACCAAGATAAACTTTTTTTTGTAATTTTCACAGATGAAACTCGCACCATTTTCAAGTGTTCTAACCACCAAGAGTTCCAATTTGAACCTACCTACGTCTTTAATCGGTTGTCACCGTTGAACGTGATGTCAAAAATTAGCTTAAAAATGATATGTATTGTTATGATTAATTTTTTTTTGCCCTAAAAATTTATAGGTACCCAATTTACGCATAAAAACACCTAAGTAGTTATTTTTATTTTTTAAAATTTAAAATCGTACAAAAACTACCGCTTTGTTGCTTTTCCGCTAAAGTAGCCGATACGGTCGTACAATTTTCAAACGGGCTTAGCTTTTTGAAAGAAAAAAACGTCACGTTTGGAGTGTTTGAATCGAATCGTCGAGAAAATAAAGCTGAAAAAGTACAGTGTTGCCATGTACGTTGAACAGTGTTGCCGACAGTTTCAACACTCCAAACGCAACTGGGAAGCGATTTCGTTTGTCTAGCTTTGACCGAACTCACTACGATAATTGCTTTTAGTAAAATGGTTTTCTTAAAATTGTATTTTCTCGAAAACGAAAAACCCTAACGCTAAGTTTTAAAGTTGCTCCTAATCTAATTTTACACAATAATTGGTCCTACTTTTTGGGTTTTTTTCATTCTCTTTAGTTAAACACGCTAAATTCCGCACGCTCAAAAACCGCATAGGGAAAATTTCCGGCTGCAGGCTTGCGGGTTTAGGAGATCCGTTTAAATGCTCCCACAGCCTGAAAGGTCCAGGTTCAAAAAATACATGCGGCAATTTTCAGGATTACCAACTGATTGTTATAGAGATAAATTTCAGAAATGACGGGAATTAGTTATAAAATGTTTTGTTGAAACATGTTGAACAACATTGAATTCACTTATTTTTCTAAAACTTATCTAAATTTGTAACCATCGCGACAACCTTCACATTGACGGAGAAGGTTATAAATGACGTTTGCTCGCAAATCCTAACCTCAAAATCTACTGTCTTGTTATAACCTATCCAATTCAGACATGGAGTCTTCAAACCCGTGGAATCTCTGCAAGTGCACTTTTCTACAACTACGAACTGGCACTAATGGCCTTCCATTGCCAGCGGGTTGGCAATGCCACCCTTTTCCGGCTAATGAAACTCTCCGTTCACACTAAACGGAAAATGACCAAGAAAAAATCAACCGCATGTATCAGTCATGTTGGTTTTTTTTATACAACTATTTACATCAAATCTAATCTTAAACTACGTTAATTGCAAACGTTGACTGAAGCGCTGTGGCTACCTACGAACATGGAATGGGCCGTCGATACTTCTTTTCACTTGATAATTGACTAACATCTAACGAGAACGCATTCTGATTTGGAAGAGTTGACATTTGGTTGGCGACTCAACAGGTTTCTGGGGTGTAAATTAGTCACTTAGCAGTGTTGCCAATTCCAGGCCAAGGAGCGCTTTTTTTTATCGACTCCTGTTTCTTCCCTTTTTCTACAAAACTCCTTTTTTATTGCTTCTTTTCGTTTATCAATTAAAAAAAAAAATCACAAGTGGAAGTCATGGGAGAAGGTGGCCACTGGTTGTTTTTGTGGCTGTGTTCATCATTGCAAGCGACGGATTTGATAAAATTCATTGGACTATTTTTCCTACTGTTCACTGAGGTTCTCCGAGGGGGGGGGGGGGGGGGGGGGGCTACTGACGTAATACTATGTATCTACGTTAATTGAATATTGTGTGAAAATGATTGCAAACTGAAGACACCAAGTTTAAAGGGTTTTATTGCCATTTTGGGAAACTTGGCCCAATTTTGAACCTACGTAACTTGGTACCTGTTTGATGGAAAATTAAACTTGAGTAGTGCATATTGTTCAGAATTCTGTCCTCTTCAAATTTCACTTCAACCAGTTTTCGATTGGTTGGAAAGGAAAAAAGATATAACCCAAAAACTGAAAAGTCCAAAAAAATCGCGGGTTTTAGGGCCCCCCAGAAGTTACCACAGGGTTAATCAGTCCAACTTTTTGAATTTAGGGTCCCTGATGGTTGCCAAACGACCGACCGAAATTTCGGAAAATTCTGATTTTTGCAAAATGAGACCCCCTTTTCAGGATATATTTGACTGGACTTTAAAGGATATGGAGAAGTGAAAATTCAAAGCTATGTTATTGAGAAGGCAAAAGTTTTTGGGTACCTACCTAATTCTTTTTTCCCGTTTTTACTGCACAGTTCCTTTTTTTTTTTTTTTTTTTTTTTTTTCAAATCCCACTCCTTTTTCCCTCTTTTTTGAGGGCCCATGTCGCTCCTCGGCCTGCAATTCAACCACCTTGATAACCTCGTTTGAGGTTATGTACGCCAATCCTAACTTGATCTCTCGTCAGTTTTGTCGGCCACAACCAAATGTTCCAAATCCGTCGCGCTAAATACACGGAATATGATAAACTGGGTCCGAATACCGTTTAATACTAATAGGAATGAGGGACGGTGTAAAATCAGCAGTGGGATCTCAACTACCGAGTCAGGGTTGCCACCCCGCTTCCACTGCCAACCCCTGTGAAGCCATCCTCTAACGATACTATTTCCCGGTCTACTCGTTCAAATTACAAAAAGGCACGTGGATAGGGCTAAAAAAAACGTGGCAGGTCACTTTTTCAAGGAGCACGTTGCATCACTATCGATTATTGAAAGAACAAAATAAAACTTTCTCACACCTTCGATTTGACATCCAAAACAAACCAGCAACGTGGATATTAGGAACCATACAAATATTACATACATGGCAGGGACAACTACAGGCACCTTGTCAGTAATATTTCGACGGTTCACTATGACTTAAAACGCAGTGTTGCCACCATTACAAAAACGTACTTTCAGGTACATTTCACACAGGAAATTACAATAAGAGCAAACTGGCAACACTGTTGTGTGTTTTGAAGGTCGATGCAGATTCGGACGCCATTGTTTTCGTTCGAAAATATTCACACTGCGCCGATTTCAAAACCCACAAACTGGACAATACATGTAAAAAAGTAAATCGAAGAATATATTACTACAACACATTAATTTTTTCAATGGCGGGAAGACATTCAAATATTTATAAAATTTAAGATTGATAAATTGTGTTGGGTTTGTTGTTATTTTTTTCCTTAAAAATTAGTTATAAATATTTTTCACTCTCTATCCTAAGGTTTTGTGGACTAAGTTCGTCTATAAGTCTAAAAATTTGTAAATTTTCTTTTGCTAAAATATTGTTAAGTTTACAGATTGGTGTTTTCAAGCTCCAAAATTCGGGGGTAACATGAACATTTATAATACTTCTTGTTTAAATTGTTTTTTGTTTATTTTTATTTTTTTCAAAAATTTAAATTACAACATCATGGAATTAGCCAATAGTAAAAAATGAGAAAAAGGTGAAATTTTCTACTGTGTTTTTTTTCTCCATTGGGGAAAAAAGGAAACAAAACTATACACAAATACTGCTTGTAGTATACCGAAGTTGACCAATTTTTTTTAGTTAAAAATTTATGCATAATTTTTTAAACACTAACTCGGCGCGCTTGATTCTACATTTTTGTCAGTGTCAGCGCAAATTTTGTTTCAAAGGCACAAAAAACAAAATCAAACAAGTTACCCACCTTAACACTATTGTACAGTTCTACCCAAATTGAGTTAGCACCTGCGTTCATAATTGTACCTATTTTCATAAGTTTCTTTCTTTTTTTTTCACAAGAAAAATTCAAAATCAAAATGAAATTTTTTAGAATGAAAATATAAAAGGAACAGCGTAATTTAATTAGTGGTCCTTTTTACTAATCAGCTTTATCTCACAGCGCGTATAAAAACAACGAAAAACTCATTCGAAATTTATTATCATAGTGTAGTTATTTTCCTTGACGTTGTGCACTTTTTGCTGACACAATTTTTACAAACGTACAAAATCTGCCATTTTTGAAAGTTATTCTATTTGTTTTATCTTTCTAAAAAGTAGGAATATTATCGTAAAATTTGAGCATTTCACGACATTTTTTTGTTTTGGTCATTGCGGGAGTTACGATTTTTTTTTTTTTTTAAAGAAGAAAAGCGCGAAAAGGGATATTTTCAAATTGTCGGTGAGTAGTAACGCCATGCGAGTTTTTAAGGCGATTGAGAAATGAAAGGTACGTTTGCGTTGGGAAAGCGTACTTGGTCGAAAATGGGGGTTGAATCGGGCGGGCGACACCGTTGCCAAGTCATTTTGACGTTTTCGTTTGGCAACGCTGGACGCACAATAGTTTTCAACGTCCCAATAACAGTTTTAAATAGGGGGAGAAAAATTGTTTGTTTACTTTTTTGGCCTCTCAAAGGAAAACCATAGTTACAATCCGCCATCTGACGTCAGCCTCTAACGTTCCTCACACAATAACCTTCCCAAGCTTACTTTGGGCTATTTTGGGGGAAATGAATCAAAAGTGACAAAATTGCACCACTTCACGCAGGCTGCAAAGTTTGAATGAGGAACCTTTTAGGATTTGTGTGATGAGTTTCAGAGCGCTCTGGCGGCTACTATTACAGTGCATACAATAGAGAAAGGAACGTTATTTGTTGGTTTTCAGCCAAGGTAACTACCGTATAAATTGGTCCTATTTTAATGTTGAGGAGGTCAATCGACGCAGAATTTAATGCTCTTTCATCGAATAGATAGAAGCATTTGTGATAAAGTGCTTGGTTTACGAGTTGTAAGCCAAAAACTGAAAATAGCGCGAAAATTTCGAGATTTTTTTTTTTTTTTTGGCAGCCATAAAAACGCCAACTTTCTGCAATGGTGCAAACTCGGGAAACTTGTTTTTAGACCGATGGAATTAAACCGATTTCCAGCTTGCCAGGAACTACGTCACGGTCCTCATTTTATTGATTTAGTCGCAGCGGTAATAAGCGTGATCAGCAACATCAACAACATTTTCCACCAAAATAGCCCGTTTAGTTTCATAAATTGAAAAATTCAATCATCACTATTGTATTGTCTAGTGTCCAAGAGTGTGCGAGAGGGCTCCGTATGTACGCTGAAATACGTAGAATTGTCAAATTTTGGAGTTATATAAAGGGTACATTTTGCCGACCATTATGAGCCCAATTTCATCGAAATCGGTTGGATATTAAGGAAAATAATTCGAGAGAAAAAAATTCTGCCGTTTTCATGAATTATCTCAACATTCAGAAGGGAGCTTCGATCCTCTCGCTCACTCTTTGGAGTTTTTTTTTCTTGACAAATTAAAATGAACAATCCAACCTGAAAAAGTCTTCCTGATCAAGCTTACATTAAAATTACCCTCGCACCTACCTCACTACGCGTTTCCTACAATATACGATCCGGAGCTCAGTCGCCGATGATGTCTTTGCAGCTGGTAACCATAGTCTTCCTTTTAGGCGAACCCTATAAAACGTGGAGGTTCTCGCAGGATTTGGATTTGGAGTCGCGGGCCCAAACTTTGCTGAGGAGACCTTTGACCTGCGGAATAGAGGCGGGTTAGGTTGGTAGACAGTGTCCAAGCCAAGCGTACGCTGACGTTTCATTGAGGGATAACGTAGAGTAGGGATTCTCTCTGCAGAACTGCAGAAGACTTACCTTTAGAGAGGCGGATGTCCGGGCTCCGCGGACTTTGGGGAACATCGGGGGGCTTTTGGGTCGTTTTTTGTCCGCAGTGTCCGTCCCACCATTTTGTTGGACCTTCTTCTCCATCTCCTTTTCCTGCTCCTAAAGACATCGGGTGGTTAACAAAAAAACAATACCGAAGTGTTTAAATGACTGCCGACTTGACGCACCTGCTTGAGGCGGATTTGAGACAAAAGCCCGACGAGGAGTTCGTCGACGTTGTGGTTGAAGCCGACCGACGTCTCGATGTATTTGCAGTCGTAACTCGTCGCCAGGTGTTTCCCGTCTGAAACACAACTGAGTGAATTTTTTTCCCCCCTCCATATAGAAAACTGCAGAAAGAAACCAACCTGTGCTCGTCACTGTCCGGGATCGAACCAGATCGGTCTTGTTCGCCACAAGGATGACCGCTTTGTTCTTGATGACGTTGTCCTTCCACAGGATCTGGAGAATGTCCTCGGCCGTCTTGAATGACCCTTTGTCCGACGTGCTGTACACCACGCAGTAAGCGTGCGGCCCAGTCCTGTAGTTCTCCAAACACGACATCGGCTGCAAACCAAATAACATTCAACGCTGACCTTCAACAGAACGTTTCTTTCAAACATCCACTCACCGACATGTCCGCCGTCGGGTGGTCCACAAAAATCAACTCCGACTCTTCGCCGTCCAACAAGACGGACACGCTCTTTTCACCGAATTCGTCGTCGATCGAGTTGTCGTAGCTGTGGAGATACTCCGACGTCATGAACTGACTGATGAGGGACGTCTTGCCGACGTCGGCGCTCCCCAACATGACGACTTTGTAGCAGGACGGAAGGCTGGCGCAGGACCCGACGCTGCTCTGGCGGCTGCACGATGTTTTGGGCCCAGAGCTGTAACTCAGGGAAGGTTAATTTCAGAAACTCCGCTGCTTGCTAGATCCGTCACTGGGGTGACTGCATGGAGAGTCCGGCTAGGCGGAAGGGAGCGTAGTCGAGGAGTCCAAGTTACTACTTGTTTATCGTGTTTGCCCTGGGCAAAATGTCAAGGTCTAAATGTCGAACGATCGTTCTTCTCGTTGCTTGCAATTAGGCAGGGATGTCGGCAGAGACTGTCTAATGGCCACCAAGATTTGTTTTGGAATTTCCAGCACCTGGTTCAGCTCGACTACCTCCTGCCGCATGGCAAGGATGTTGGCAGGAACTGGTTAAGAGCGACCACGCTCTGATTGGGGGTTCGGAGGAGCTTAACCAGCTTTGCTAACTCTTGATAAATGTCAGGGATGTAAGCAGAGACAGGCTAATGGCCACTAAGCTCTGATTTCTGGACTTCTAGCACCTGGTTCAATTCGTCTACCTCCTGACCGCATGGCAGGTGGCAAGGACTTGATAAATGCCAGAGGGTCGAGATCCTATTCCTGGCCTATTCCTGGGACTCCTGAGGAACAATCCAGCAGAATGTGCTACAGACTCCTCGTGCATACCTGGAGAAAGGGCGTGGGACTCTACATGCATGCACCCCAGGGTACAGGTGTCACTGCATTGCTCACCTGGTTTCTTGGGAAACAACACTCTCTCGACTCTTCGGCTTGCGGGCTCTGAGGCTGTCACCCTTGTTGACGACGGATTTCCCCGCTATCGAGAAATGTCTGAGCCTGCAGAGCGGAAAAAAACACGTATAGTTTTTTTCTCAACGGCTAAAAACGCTCAGTGATAATACCAGGGAATGACAAAGTGGTACATACACTGACCTGTAGTAGTGCTCTTCGGCCCCGGTGTTCGGCATAGACGCCACCCTGGTTCGGGCCTGTGGGAGGCTGAGGAAGTTCGGGCGGTTCCTTGGGCGGACGGACTGACTCCTAGCGTGATGCGGCGATCCGTATCTGGAAAGAAAAACCACATCAGCAACTGTCACAGATTGTTGGACGTACCAACGAGAACGTTCTCACTTTCTGTCGAACTCGTGGAGCTGGTCTTCCGTGAGCGTCGTCGCCACTTCCAAAAGCCTCATGTTCTCTTCCCGCCGGAGCTGCTCCGAGTCCAGTTCGGTCTCTGAAAACAAGCAGTCCTGAACGCTCATGATTTGTTTATTAGAACAAGTTCAATTCTACTATGACGCTTAAGACTTTTTACCGTCTCTGTTCATATCGAACCGCTCACCTGAGTCACGGTCTGGGGAATTGCCGCAAATGGAGGCTTGTTGTATGACTATGCAAGTGGTCGGCATCTCCTGCCGCTTTTTCAGCGTCGGCGAATCTGGCAGTGGCGGCGAGGAACTGAAAACGGGAGAAAACTATCTTTTATCTATCAAACGAGAAAGGGTAAAATTTTCTCATTTTTTTAACGTACCCTCGGTCAATGGTTTCGCCAAACTCCGAGTCGATGGTCATCTGTTCCGCGGCAAAACCCGAACTTCCTCTGCCGTGCGGTGTCCGCTCTTCTTCCAAGTTAGTTCGAGCATAACTGCACCAACGAAATGTTACTAAGGGAATATGAACGCAGGAAGTGACGAAATAATTGAGCGTACCGTTTGAGCAGTTTGAGCCTTTTCGGCGGCAGTTTGGGAGGTTCAGACTCGCCGAGGTCGATACTCGCTTCGATCAGGTTCGGCGTTAACCGGATTTCGTCGTCCGTGTCGACGGTCACCTGTAAAAACAAACACACGTCTCAAAAAAGGATGTGCCAAGTAAAAGTGAGCGAAATTGTTGCCTTTTGGTTTGGGCGTTACGAGTTAGTGATGACTCGAGGG